>WEKX01003873.1:18928-34469 GCA_013390025.1 Pitta sordida | reverse complement strand
GCCGCCGCCGCCGCCAAACAAACCCGAGCGCGGCAGCGGGACCCGGGAGCGGGGAGGGAACGGCTGCCGCCAGCCGCCCATGAGCCCGACACGGCCGCGCAGGTGCGTCCCGTCCCTTCCCTTCCCCATCCCTCCCCGCATCCCCCGGCCCGGCCGGCCCCCCGCGCCCAGGGCCCCGGGGAGAGCGCGGGTGGGTGCGGGACCCTCCCGCATTCCCTCCTTCCCTCGGGGGGCTTTTGTTCCCGGTGCCTTTCTGCCCCTCAGCTCCCCCCCAAGCCTCCATCCTTCCTCCTTGCCTTTCTTCTGCGTTGTATTCCCGCGGGCCGGGGGCGGGTGGTGTCCCCGCGTTCGGGTTGTTTGTTTATTTTGGGGGAAAAAGGTGGAAAGGGAATTTTTCACGTTGGTGGGGTTTTTTTTGGGGTTTTTTTGCCGTGCTGTCACCAAACGCATCCCCTCGGCGGGGGTGGGGGGAAGGAAGGGATAGTTCTTTTAATAGGGACATAACGAGAGGGGGAAGAATCCAACGGCAGTCGGATTAAAAAAAAACCAAAACAAAACAAAAAAATAACCCAAAAAAAGGCTCGGGGAGGAGATTGGAAAAGTCTGGGATGAAAGGTTTGGGCGGTTCATCCGAGCCCTTGTGAGATCCCTGGAGCGGGGAATGGGAGGGGAGTCAATGCGGGAATTCAGTAAGTGATGGAGTTTGCGCTCACAGCCTTTCCCCCCTTCTCTTGCAGCCACACTGAGCTCTCCGGGAGCGCCGGGACGAGGGAAGGATGCCCGTGGTGTGGCCGACACTGCTGGACCTCAGCAGGGATGAGTGCAAGAGGATCCTCCGCAAACTGGGTACAGTAATCACAGAATCACAGAATCAGTAAGGTTGGAAAAGACCTTAGAGATCATAGAGTCCAACCTATCACCTGTTACCTAACCTAGCCAAACCTGTTACCTAACCTGTTGCCATCCTGCTACCAACACACCATCCTACCTATAACACACTACCCTAATATCTAGGTAAGAGACGCTGTGTGCCTCTGGAGACGTTGCCCCTTTTTAAGGTTCTTCCCGCCTGAAAAATGCACTTTTTAAGGCATCTGCAGGCGGCTTTCAAGGGGTTTCCTGCGTTTTTCCATTGGTTTCCCCTGGGTTTAACTGGCACCGGTGGGGCTGAGCTCAAGTGTTAAAGATACTGGTGCTGGTTTGTGATTTTAGAGTGACACGTATTTTTCAGGGAAGAGGGAAGGCGATGCCCTCCCTCAACTGCCGTGAGCACGGGAGCTTTTTCAGTTGTTGGAAGCGTAGGGCTGAGCCCCCTTTCCTGAGTGTTTCTCCCACTGGGAGATGTTTTTGTGCCCTGTCCTTGGAGGACACGCGCAAGGAGAGACGCTTCTGTGTTTTCGGAAAGAAATAAAACGTTTGCTCTTTCCTCAAGATCTGCTTTTGGCTGCCGCAGGAGAGAGAAACCTTTGTTAGATCTGATCCAGCACAGTTGGTTTTAAGCTCTTAGGGATGAATATATTTAATTAAGAGGGGTCTTTTTTGCTAGTTAAATGCTGCATTCCCCTAGAAGGGAAGGAAAAAAAAAACCCCTTAGATTTCTTCTAGGAGGCGATACGAGGAAATTTAGGGTGCCTCCAGCTTCCTGTGCCTGGTCAAGTGGGAGCTTTTCTTGTTGTCCTTTTGCTTGAACGCTGTGTGATGATGTTTTCCCCGGCTGTGCCAAGGTTCTCATTCACTTATTTTCTGAGAGGTTTTCCTTCCCTTTGCCCTTTTCTGTTTCATTTCTTGGGGACGCGAGGGTCTCTTAAAAGTGACATCCCCAAGCGAGGCTCAAGGAGTGCAAAAACCAGGAGAAAAGTGCAGGATGCCAAAGGCTTTGGAGCTGTGCTGGGGGGGGGGAAAAAATTCCTTCCTCCCTGAGCTGGTGGAACCCTTGTGGTGCAGCTGAGCCAAAGAGAACTGCGGCTACACCTCCTTCAATGACATAACCTAGGCTGACAGGAAAAGGGGGAAAAAAATTAAATAAATATTTTTTTTTTAATGTTTTGTTTTGCTGGCGTGAGCTGTGTCCCCACCAGAGGGCCCTGGCAGGAGCAGGAGAGGAGCTTTCCTGCCTTCCAAACCACCAAAAACGTGCATTTTGAAAGCTCTGGGGTAGAGAATCTCTATTTGTAATGCAGAAAGAAAGGGGGGGAAAAAAAAGAAATCTGTCCTTGCTAAATAATTATATGGTTGTATGTGAGAGTTAATTGAACAGAAGAAAATAATTAGCGTCATAAATACTGTAATGTGTGTGTCTAAATATATGTTGATGTCAGCAATAAGCAGTGCATTAATTACCAAACGTTTTATAACTGTAAATCCTTCTATGGATCACACGGGCTGTAGTTAACCAAAGGGCCTCTCCTTTTTTGTTTTAATCAGGACAGGAGAGCAGGGCTTTTTCCAGCACAATTCCCTGATTTGATTTGTAAATTAGCTCTTTGGAATCCTGAACTGAAAGCTTTCAAGAATTCCGTTGTTTTTTTTCTTTTTCCCCCCAGTCTTCATTTTTGCAGCAAACTTGCCCGGGTTTGGGTTTTAACCTGCACCTTTTATTCCTGGTTTTGGCTGACTGGAATCTGGGATGGGGCCGGATTGGCTGCTGAAATGGGGGTGGGGAATAAAAAGCACCTGTGTAAGGATCGAAAGATTTTGTCTTTTTGATTTTAAAAGGGATTTTTTTGTGTGTGTGTGTGAAGCGGAGGATAGCAAGTCATTCTTTGGCAAATTAGCATGTTCCGTTATTCGCCTTAGGTGTATCTTCACTCTGCTTAGCAGGACAAAACGGAGAATTTTCAGGCCTTTTTTGCTGTTGTGTTTTTTGTAAAACACCGACGTCACGGCATCAAAATCACCCAGAATTACGAATTCCTGGTGAACCAGAGTTGGGTTTTTGTGAGCTGGTCTCTGCGGTGGCTCCGCGCTTCGGAGCAGCCGGGTCGTTTCTTTTGTGCTGAGCAGGTTTAATTCAGCAATGTTTCGTTCTTTCCACATTCAATAGCAAGTAAATGGCCACAAAAGATTGTGAATATCTTACAAACCAGAGGCAGTGTTCTCCCTGCTAATTAAGGGAAGGAGAAGCACTTGGTCTTTGGATGGTGTGTTTCTTTTCTGTGGAACTCTTGTGTTAAGAAGATTTTCTCCTCCTGCTTCTAGAGAATTCTGAGCCACTCTCCGAACCGAGGGACAGTTTCTTCAAGGTTTCTTGCCGGAGAGAACTTGACATATTCATTTGGGTTTATAAACCAGATAATCCTCTGTGATGAGACATTTGTTTCACAGAAATGCGGAGTAATTGACTGAGAGAGCTCCAAACCATTCGTATCTTCTGAAAAGCACTGAATAATTGAAAAAGGCGTTCCTCTTAATGATTTGGAAAATTAATAGAATGCTGGCAGTAATAAGGGAAACTACATGGGGGGATTTTTTTTTGCCCTTTTGCTGTGAGGATTAAATGGAAATATTCTTTGATTCCTCAGAACTGGAGGCGTACGCAGGTGTCATCAGTGCCTTGCGTGCACAGGGGGACCTCACCAAAGAGAAGAAGGATCTCCTTGGAGAACTCTCCAAAGTCCTCAGGTATCGCTGACCTTTTTTTCCCAACTAAAGAATTCTTTTCCTCTGAGGTGTCGCTGCTGGGATCACTGAGAAAATCTGAATTTGGAGGTGTTGCAGAGGTTTGCTTCCTGTTCTCCTTGGAATTTTTTAACAAGGAAAACAACCAGGCTGCCGTGGTGGAGACTTTTCCTGGTTTGTTGGGGTTTTGTGGGAATGTTAGAAGGATCACAGGCAGCTCCTGTGGTTTTATCAGGGTAAGACTCCAAGGTCTTGGAGCACAAAGTAGCTCAGGAAGGAAAGCTGTGTGTTCTGTAGGAATTTTTCTGCAAAATCCCTTGAATTTATTGCTCTCATTAAAAGGCTGAATGTCCTTTGTACTGTGATGTCCTTCATTAATATCTTTGACCAATGGTAAAATTCGCTTCCTCACTGCAATACCAAAAGTTAAGTGACAATCTCCTGAAACCCAAACCGTTCCACTTCTTCTCCGGGGCAAATTATTCATAAATTCAGTTTTAGCTGGAATTTTTAGATAAATCTTCCTATCTTCCTCTGACTAAAAGAATCGATTGCTGTGGGGTTTTTTTAACAGTATTTCAACAGAGAGACACCGAGCTGAGGTTCGGAGAGCAGTGAACGATGAGAGACTCACCACCATTGCACACAAGTAAGTCACGGGTTGGTTTTTTCCCCCCGATTTCCCAGAAGTATCCTTTGGAAAATCCAAATCAGCAAGCTGTCCCAATGCTGCAGAAGGACATTTGAGTGGTTTCATGTCGGGGTTTGAAGAGTTCAGCAAACAAACCCCACCGAATTCCCGGCCCTCCTTTAAAGAAAGGGGGAGCGAAAATAATGAAAAGTAAGCGTTGAGTTCTCAAACATTTGTACCCTTTATTTTTTTAAAACGTGGTCGGAGCATTTTTTTTTTAGTGTAAGAACATGTATGAAAAATGCTGAAGCACATCAAGGTTTAACAGCAGAGCAGATCCTCTGCCTTTCACAAACTTAATTTATAGTAGCCTTTGCTGCAACCTGCAACGTTTCACGTGAGAAGTTGTTTCTAAGAATAATTAATAAATTAAATGGGTCGGCTTGCTTAGGAGCACTGGAAAATAATTTCCCCTTTTTGGTTTTGGTGATTTGACAAATGACAGCCATAAACAAAAATACAAAGTTTCTGTCTGGATAAGAACAATATTTTTGTGAAACATTGGTTTGAGTGTAATTAGTTTGAGAGCAAATTAGAGCAGAAAGGTGGTTTCTGCTTAGGAAGGTGCTCAGGGTATATTTAAATAGTTTCTGATTCTGTGCTTATTTAATCTTGTTCAGGACTAATTTAAAATCTCAAAACCACTTCTGATCAGGTTAAACGAGGTTTGCCTGAGAAGCTGAGGGGTTTTCCTTGGAATATAATCCCTTTCAGTTGTGTTTTAGGAAATCTATTGGGTTTTTAGGAATTGTTGTCTTCCAGAAGTAGAGATCCAGGGCTTACAAAATTAAAAACAAAACGGAATATTAGCACCAGAATACGCCGTAAACTGCATGGACCTTTGTTGTGGGGGGCGAGAAAAAATGCCACTTCACCACAAAAACACGAAACATTTGGAAACCTGTGCAAACACTGAAAAAAAACCCCTGTGCCTTTCTGTGCAGCATGTCTGGACCAAACAGCTCCTCGGAGTGGTCCATCGAGGGCCGTCGCCTGGTGCCCCTGATGCCGCGGCTCGTCCCGCAAACCGCGTTCACTGTCACCGCCAACGCCATGGCCAACGCGGCCGTTCAGCACAACTCCTCCCTGCCCGTGCCTGCAGAGACTGGCAACAAGGAAGGTGAGGGAAACACGGGATCTGCAAAGCTCTGGGAGCGTGGGAATAACGTCGCAGGGGGTCCGTGGCTCGGTTTTTACCCTGGTGATTAAAGGTGGTGTTTGGAGCGATGGGTCTAGTGGGAAACGTCTCTTCGAGCTTGAATGTTGTTTCCAAAATCCAAATCTTTCTTATTAAACTTTATTCATAGAAAAATACTCTTCCCCCCCCCCCGTTTTTTTTTGTTTTGTTTTGTTTTTAATAAAGATACTTTTGCAGCATCTGCTGCTTTGTGTCAGTGAACAGACTAGCAACTGAAATATATAAAAAATCAAATTAACTCCCCGCCAATTTGTCAGGAAACAAAGGGGAATGTTCTGTGATAAACTTTAAAAACTTGAACCGACAGCTTATGGTTTTAAGCCATGAAAGATGCTTCAGAGTACGTTTTATGGTAAAAATATAAGTAGGCTTTGGTGATAGTCAAGAAAATAGTGTTCTGGGGTTTTTTTTCTTCGTATGAAGGTTGAGGTAACAGAAGGTTGCTTTCTGCTTTCCCTGTGCCTTTTAAATAATGGGAATACACATTCCAGCTGGCATGGCTGAACAGCCTGGAATTGGGCTTCATAAAATAGGGGAATGTGTGAGACTTCTTGAAACAGGCTGTTTTATCCTGGTTTTGTGAGAATTCCTGGACCACTGGCAGTGGTTCGAAAAAGCCGATTAGCAAAAGTTGTGCATGAGTGAAGGAATATTTTGGGGTTTTTGGCAGCAAGCAGCAGCACTTTTCTGTCAGTTCCTAGTCACTAACAGAAAAGGAAAAAACACCCAAGTGTTGAGTTGATGCTAAAATGAAACTTAAGAAGTGGAACATGAGATTAATACCAAAAAATGTGGTGGGAGGAGGAGAGGTCAGATTCGTGTGTTCTTAGCTCAACCTCTTTTCAGGAGCAGACTTTTTTCATGTGTATATGCGTCCACTTCTTTATTTGACTAATAAATCAGCTACTTATCAAAGCAGAATATATCCTCATATATTTAAATGCCCTCATCATAAATACTTTTATTACTAACTAAAAATGTTTTCTTCAGTCCTTACTTGATGTCTGTCAAAATGACAGATTAACAGTGCTGGGTTTATGATTGCTGTGGATACCTTTATTTTAAGAATTATTTTAATCTTTATTCTATATGTGTACATTTATATAAGCTTCTCGCTAGTCAGAAATGCCACATTTTACATAAATAATGATATTGGGTTGCAGGTAGTATTATAGAGTCTGTGTCAACCCAGAGAACTCATTCCATTAAGGTTTTCCATTTTTCTTATCCGTGCACCAATCACTCAGCTTTAGTTTAAAAATTCAGTTCTTAACATCCTAAAAATTTAATGTTGACCTTTATTGAATGATGAAATGATAACGAATATCAAACCAGTCCAGACACATGATAGAGGGATGGCAATTTTTATTCTGCCTGTCCCCAGATGTCATTTTTTCCCTGCTTCACGTGTTTCATTTTGGGGTTTTAATTCTTTTTTTTTTTTCTTTAGGAATCATGTCTTACACTCCAGTCACAATAATTTTAACAAACCTATTTAGGAGCTAACTGGGGAGCTCTGAGAGTCACATCCTGACTGAGCCTCTCTGTGCCTCTGCTCCCTCACTTCTCCAGTGGGACTTAGACTCAGGCTTTACTCTTTTTGAGCTTAAATGCCCGTGGAAAACTTTGTGCAAATGCAATTCCTAACACGGCTGATGGGAATAACGTTCTTGTAGAACCCCAGAACTGTAAACAGGAGGTGAAATGAGCTGGTACTTAACATAGAATTATTCTCTGCAAGTTTAAACTTTCTTCCTGGCTGGTCGGTTGACGTTTGGCTTTAATTTTTTGTGGGTGAGGATCACAAACAGGTTTTTTTTTCTCAGTTTCTTGGTGCCACACTGAAATAACAGCGGCATCCTGTCGTTCTGGCTGAATTTTGGATTCAGATGGGTTCTGAGATTCTGAAATCCCTGCCATGGGGTTAATGCAATCACACTTCAAAGTTTGCACGCTAATAATTAAAACCTGTCCATAATAAACCTGGAGGTCCTGTAGTAGAGCCTCTGCTTCTCTTCCCCGGTTTCCGTGTGTGTGGATACAAGTGTTATCCCTCGGGAATTGCCCTGTTGAGGGGTTGGTGCTCCTGCTGAGGGAGAATCCCGTTTCTTTGGAAATTCCCTCCTGTGTTACTGGGCAGTTACCTGTGCATGTTNGGTAGTTGTAAACAGCAATGAGGTCCTACCTCTTCACTTTCTGAATGACAGAATGTTTTGTGATTTTAATTAGAGATTGGCCGTTACATCTTGACCTTAAGTAAAGGTTGAGTGCCAACCAAATTTGCTTGAGTTAGCCAGCAGATCTGGGGCTTTTTTGCTGTGGTGGTGCCATTAATCATACTGTTCTCCTTTGCTGAGCAAGTTTTTACTTTAGTAGAGGGTTGTGAGGAAGAATAAATTCTTTTGAGCCTGGGCTTTTGATCTTCATCGTTGGATTTTAGTTACCATTTGATATCTGTTGCACAAAGTTCACCAAAGAAGGGAAAAGCTGCTATCGCCAAGTTTGACCTTCACAGTTAAACTGTATCTAAAAATTTAAAAAACAAAAAAATCTCAGGATGCTGCATTGAGGTGAAAGGGAGAAGGGTTTTGTAAGTATGTGCAAAGGGAGATAAACTTTGGGAGTCCGCTTGCTGCAGACAACGACAATTCAGTGGGAGGTTTTAAACTCAACTTCGAGTGGCGTTACCCCAACCCCCTGCGTGTGTCAGAATTCTGGGGACAGAATGAAATCCCTGTGCTGGCTCTTACGTTCTTTTAATCTCTCAAGCTGAATGAAGTGACCCAGTAACTGGGTAGCAAGTTTTTCTTCTCTAGAGACTATTTTGGGGCGAGTGGGATGTCTCTTTGATTTACGGCCCTGAGCGTGGCCTGTCCACGGTGTGATACAGGCCGGTCGTGACCACAAGATGTGATTTATCATTTTATTTCTTTTTCCGCTGTCTGACAAAGAGAGTAGAAGACTCAGCAAGTGCGTGGTGTTTTTGGGACAGCACTGGGAGCTGCGGGCAGGGGGGAATATGACGTAGGGAAAGAAAAAAAAAATGTCTCTTTTCTTCCAGGCATCAGCTGTTCAGATGACGACGAGAAGCCGCGCAAACGGCGGCGGACGAATTCCTCCAGTTCCTCCCCTGTTCTCCTGAAAGAAGTCCCCAAGGCTGTGACCCCTGTCACTAAAACTATCACAGTGCCTGTAAGTGGCAGCCCCAAAATGAGTAATATCATGCAGAGCATTGCCAACTCCCTACCACCACACATGTCGCCTGTGAAAATAACCTTCACTAAGCCCTCGACACAGACAACAAACACCACAACACAGAAGGTATGTGGGGGAAGCTGCCAAATGTTCCTTTATCCTGCTTTTCTCCATGAGTGAAATGTCATGTTTGACTCTTCCGTTGTTTTTTTTCCTATGAACTGTCTGCCTGGGTTTGTTGTTGGTTTGTGGTTTGGTTTTTTTTTAAGGATTGCCCTTGGGATAAAAGGTAACAAAGAGAACAGAAGGGAAAACCGAGCTCTTGTATGAATTTAGTGTGAAAGGACCTGGATTGACAGCCGTGGAGACTGAAGCCCTCTTTTTATCCACAGAACAGGTCCAGCACAGGCAGCAGGAGTGCAGGCTTCCCTGAAGTGACCACTTCTAGGGATGAGAGGGGATTCAGTCTCCATGCTCATTCAATTCTTGGCCTCTTGGTTGCCAGTTAGTACCATTTGTGGTGTTGGGTTTTGTGATATGGACACTTGTCCAACTGAGAACTGGATCACATAGGCCACTGAACAGCCTTCAGATGGTAACAGCTGTTGGTCAAAGGTAATCTTTCTTATTTCTATTTTCCCTTATGTGTGATGATTCTTTGCAGGAGGAGAATTCCAGGAGAGATGGCAAGGTTGTTTTTTTTTTCTCTTATTCTTGGAGCTGCTCAAAGACTGGGGTGGGGGGGCAGGCGCTTTATTTTGTGCCATTTTCTCATTTTACATCGACAGTGGTCAAAATCAGTTGCTTTGTTTCAGCTGAGTGTGCCCAGCTTTCACCACAGGGCAAGGGGTGGAAAAGGTTTAAACTTTGCGTTGGACTCAGATTCTTAAGTTTTTCCATGCTTTAGGAAGCATTTCAGATGCGTCTGTTTTTCTGTTCTTGAGATAGGAGGGGGGGGAAAGAAGAATGAACGGCTCAGCCCAAGCTCATTCTTGGCACAGTTATTAATTAAGGCAGTCTTCAAGGAAGTGGAATTAATTGGCCACTAACAAACATTTTTTTCCAACTCTTGAGAGTTTAACTGCTGAGCTCAAACCTTCATGTGTTATTTGTCCTGTTAGTCTTAATGGTTTTATGACTCTCTTTGGATTAGCAGGTTTCTATATCCCAGTTTTTGGCAACTTTAAACCCAAGTAAGATTAACTGAAGTGCAATAAAGGCCTTGCTTTTCTTGCTTTTTCCCACTCCAGGGCTCTTGGATGCTTTCACTTGTTTCTGTAACAGTGTCCTTAATCAAATTTGATCTCTGAATCCCTGTCTAGAAATCCAGGAGTGATCATGAAACGTAAAATTAAATCCACATCTACTCTTGGTCTTAACCTGCCCATCCGTTTGCTCTTTAGGCTCAGCTTTTGCGCAAGAATAATTTTTTTTTAATTAAGTTTGAGTGTTAGATGTTGAAAAAAAACCCCTGTTGATAGGATGTTTTCTGCAGGTCTGACATGGAAATTTTAGGGTTTGCTTTATTTTTTTAGCAGCTGACTCTTACTAATGTGGAGTGACAGGAAAATCAGTGTTTGTTTCATTAGGGTAGAGTTTGTATCTGAACTTGTCACACTGCCCTCTTTTGCTGGATTTAAGAGGTGCCAAAACATGGAACTGCATCATTTTGGTGGCAGGAATCCCCTTTAGTGCTTCTGAATTAAAATGTCAGGCTTGTTCACTGGTTTTCCAGCAGCACGTTTCCAAGTTGGGTGTGAGTTGTTGGATATGAATGGAATTTTTCTGCTTCTGTGTGGCAGCTTTTGGAATTGTTTTGACATTTTAGTGGTTTGGAGGAAGATTTGACCTAACAACTAATAATGCTTCTGGATTCTGTTATTATGAAGTCCCCTGTCTAGGACACAGAAGGAATCCAGCCAGGGAAGATTCTGGCATTTAATGTGTTTATTTTTTTGGTTTTTTGGGTTTGGATGTCTCTCAGTCAGACAGGGCTGATTTCAGTGTAAGTTAGGAATTAATTTTTTATTTTGATCAACGCATGTGAGAAAATAGTATTTCAGGAGTGTAACTCTCGTGATGTGAGCTTTAATAGTTCTGCATTTTTACAAGTTTTCTTCCTTTCTTGATTAAATAAAAGGGGGTTTAAGTGATAATATTGGACTGATGGGTTTATCTCTGAATTCTCACACCACAATCCAGCTGTGACATGTTCACATCCTCTGCGTGATTATAACCTCAAAACAATTTGAAAAGGTTTGTTTAATTAGACCAAGCTTCAGCAAAACCTTGTTCTTCAGGCCCTGGGGGTGTTGGGGAGAAAAGATTTTGCTTTTCTTCACCTCAAGATATTAAATCAAGATATTGAAAGATATTGCTGCTTGTATTCCGTTCATGTGGTTATTTCATTTTTTCCTTCCGTTTTTTTCCTTCCATTTTTCTTTAAACAAATGATAAACTCTTATTCTCTTATTGCTTGATTTGTTGCTTCAGCCTATTTTTGGTGCCATTATCATATTATATCTTTCTCAGGCAAAGCTTCAGCAGTGTAAGACTTTGTGTGTGAGCTGACCCAGGTTTTCTGTGCTCCTTCTGTGCCTTCTTTTTCCCTGCTTTTCTTACATTGAATCATTAATAAGGTTAAATGTTCAAGGTTTTAATAAAGGAAGATTTTATTGGGACAATTGCATTGTTAAAATAATTCCTTAAGATTCTTCCATGGTAAAATATGTTGCGTTTCTGTGCCTTTATTTTTTTTATTTTTTTCTATTTTGACTGGAAGTACGAGAAGGGACATACAAACAGAATAAAAGGAATTTCTTTACCTAAAGATTTCCCATATTCAGTATTTACTAACTGCTTTCTAGGTCAGTTGGATGAGGACAAACCTCCTCCAATTTGTCAGGAATTCCGAGTCAGATCAGAATTAAAATTCTGAAATAAAAACTCACGGAGTTTTAATTGTAACTCTTACTGTGGTGTTGTTTATTCCCTTCACACAAATGGTCTTCAGACAAGTAAAGAAAGAATTTCTCATTGGTGGGAGCACTGACTAAAGCAGAAATTGTTTCAAACCTCAACCATTTTTCTTTCACCGAGGAAATACTGTTTACAGCTTTGTGGATCAAAAATATCTCCCATTACTGACTCAGCAAGCGCTGGTTGATTGTTAAAGATAAAAAAATTGATCTGTTCTCTCTCCCTGCCTTTTGTTGATGTTTGTGCAAAGTTTGGGAGAATGGGGCTTAAAACTTGCTGGAAATCCATTTAAAATGGGCAGGTTAATGAAGTCAAGCAGTTTGATGAAGTCAAACGTGTTTGCCTTCAGACACGAGCTCTAATTCTACTTCCATTGGATAATAATTGTTTTCCTTCAATGAAAAAGAAATTAATTTTAAGGAAATGATCGTCGCCACTTGTTGAGGAGAATTCCTGTCACCGCCGAATGTGATCGTGACACCTCTAAATGCTCTCAATGGTAACGTTTCATGCTCAAGGATGAATGCAGAGAACAAATGACTTCCCTGTTGTTTCTCTCCTTCCAGGTGATCATAGTGACCACCTCCCCGAGCTCCACGTTCGTCCCCAACATCCTCTCCAAGTCCCACAACTACGCGGCCGTGACAAAACTCGTCCCGACTTCCGTCATCACCTCAACGACTCAAAAGCCGCCCGTGGTGATCACGGCCGCTCCGTCCTCCGGGAACAGCGGCTGCTCCACCCCTTCCTGCACCTCCAGCACCATCGCTGTCACCGCCGTGGTGTCCTCCACACCATCCGTGGTCATGTCAACCGTAGCCCAAGGTATGGCCAGCTTTTTGGGGGAGTTCCTGGGCTTTGAGTTGGGGAAAAAAACGTGCGATTTGTAGATGAAGAAGAAAGATGTGGAAGAGTTGTGGTGGAACTCAACCAAGAGACCCCACAAAAAGTTCTTGGTGAGCCCTTTCCGTCTTTACGTCAACATTTAATGTGCAGGTCCTTCGTCTAGAATGTGGTGGGACGTAGCTTTTTAATTTTCCAAAATTAATTTTAAATGGCTAAAAATTAATGGCTGGCTTTAATAGCTGTGCCTGATGCATTGCAAATGGATATTTCCAATGTTTGCATTGCTCCTCTAAAAAACCTGCAAAGTTAACGTCACGTAAATACAACTTAACACTTGCCATGCCCAGATGACAATTCTAAAAGGCAGAGAAGTGTTGACACCTTTTTTATCTGTGTATTTTATCAGCAGCAAAGATTTAAAACTCCTTTATAATCAAGACCTGAGTGGGCTTGGTTAAAATTCCCCAGTTTCAGATTTCAAATTCCATCTGTTTATTCTGAATTAACTTTAATTCCAGGATAAATCAGGGGAGTATCTCTTTCCAAGAGCATCAGTGGCATTGGAGAAGATGCTGGTGAAATATTTTGTGTCACAAATTGATAATTTCTCCAAATTAAGCTAAATGAAAACAGCTGCCCAAGTAAATGGTGGAACCATTAGATGCTGCAGTGAGAAAACGGTTGCTTATTTAGATTGCCCGAGTTGTAATTAATTAAAACTTCTATCATCATTGTCATCTGTAAACGTAGAGAACTAAGAGAGGAGATTGTGGGTTTTTTCTGTTTTCCAGTACAACAAGTTTTGTTGTCACAGAACAATTGGGTTCGAAGGGACCTTAAAGTTCATCCAGTTCCAACCCCCTGCCATGGGCAGGGACACTTCCCACTAGCCCAGTCTGCTATAAACATTTATAAATACTCCAAATACTTTGCTTTTTGAAGCTCGAAGATCAAACTTTGAAAACATTTAATTATGTGCAGGAAGTAGTCCTGCACTTCATTTCCTCACAAGAATCCAGGCATTTTTCAGTAGTGAAGAGAGTTGGGATAGGCAATTAGTTTTAATAAATGTTATTATTTTCTAATATTTGCCTTTGGTGTCATGCTGTTCCTTAACCCCTTTTGCTCTTCCATAGGTGTGTCCACCTCAGCCATTAAAGTTGCCTCCACCAGACTCCCTTCCCCCAAAGGTTTGGTTGGGAATCCAACTCAGATCCTTGCACAGTTTCCCAAACAGCATCAGCAATCTCCCAAACAGCAGCTGCACCAAGTCCAGCAGGCCCAGCAGCAGCAGCTGGTGCCATCCTCTGTTGCCCAGCAGCAGCCACAGCAATCCCAGCTGGCACCTGGCATCAAGCCCAGCATCCAGATCAAACAGGAATCAGGTAGTTGGGAGTTGGATCTGTGGTCCTTTAGGAAGTTCTGCCCCAAAAATACGTGTGGGGAGCTGGCACTTCTTCAGTGCAGCTTTAAAGCTCAGTACAAGTAGATATAAAACCTCCTTCATTAACGTGAATTAAAGAATTTGGTTCTTTCACTCTCCTCGTCTGGTTCAGGTGTTCCAGACCATTCTTTAGGAATTAATGTTTTACCTTTAGAGGTGTGGGAATAACTTCCAAAGTGATGGGCAACCTGGAAGACACAAGTTTTCTGAAGATCCAAGAGCTGTCCAAGTGGGAAAAGAACTTAATCCGTGTTTTAATTATTTTCATTGGTCCAGAAAGCAAAACCTATTTTTGAGGTGTGCTTGTCAAAACAAATCCAATTAGATGTGGAGGTTGGACTGGATCCTTTTTGTAACCTTGGTTCATTCAGCCGACTTTGGGCAAGTCCTGGAATCCTTCTTTTCCTGGCTTCTCTCTGTTCCTGTCTCAGCAAAATGCATGGTTTGCAAAGTTATCCAGTTCTGAAGGAAGAAGTGCTATAAAAGTGCAAAGTATTTTAATGTGTGTTAATCTAAAATTAATATTTTGTATTAATCATGTCAGTATTACTTTCTAGTCATCCTGCTCAGGTCAAAGAACTATAGATTAGACCATAGATTAAAAAAAACCCGACCCAGCCCTACTCGTGACCTTTGATAAAACATCCTTTTGGATTACAGGGCCATTGGTTAATTAAAAATAGCTCCTAATTAAGTATATAAAATGCCTCCATCCTTTTGCTTTTGATCAATACGAGCTTCCCTCCTTGTCCTGTACCACGGATTTAGTCTCCGTGTGCTTTTTCACTAAAAGTTTCTTTGGAAACACCATCTGATACATTTATTTTCTGGGAGATGTGAATCAGTTTTCACGGAGACTTCACTTTTTATCCAGTTTTGGGGGTGGCTGATGCCAAAACTTTCCGTTTTCCTTTCAGTTTGGAGCTTATTTGCTCTGTGCTGCATTTGTAGCCAATGTAGAGAGAGCAAAAGATCTGCAATTAAATGTTTACGTACAAATGGAAGTGTCTCCAGGTGGATGGGATTGATCCAGGCTGTGTTCCATGTCCTTCATTGCCACTCGTTCTACTCAGAGCTGGTTTAAGCCCAGTTCCTTTCTGGCTTCCAGATAATCAATAAATCCGTAGGAAAGAAAGCAATTTTCTTAAAATAACCTTCCCTTATTCCCTTGAAGATGCTTCCTTAGAGTCACTAATATTCCTTGTGCAGAAAGCTTTTTTATTTTATTAAATTTTCTTCAGGGTGGTGAAATATGTCTTAATACACATTAAGATTTACAAACTAAATAGATGAGGAATTCCTTCGCTTTGAGACGGTTCACTGTAGATGAACCAGTTGAAACCTGTTGGCTCCTGGGAAAACTTTGATGGTTTTATTTTTTAATGGAATCATGGACCAGGAAAACTTTTAAAAATCCCGTTATCAAATCAAGGATGGAACGGAATCCTGTGCTTCAGCGGGAGTAACTAGGAATTGAAATAGGCACAGGAAAGGCAAAGATGAGTATTTGGTGTTTGCGAAACAAACAAAAAAATAACAAGGCAAAAAATAAACCCCAAAACCCAACACC
>WEKX01003873.1:0-18920 GCA_013390025.1 Pitta sordida | reverse complement strand
CCCCCCCCCCCCCCCCCCCCAAAATTGAAATCGTTTTGTTCAGGATCAAAACCATGGGCTCAGAATCGAAGCCTTGTGGTGCCACTTGCCCACTAGGTCTGAGGAAACATTTCAGCAAGTAACTTCTCGTGCCTGTGTGTTTTAACAGTGACCTTTCTCCTTTCCTAGGTGTTAAAATAATCACTCAGCAGGTGCAGCCCAGTAAAATCCTTCCCAAACCAGTAACAGCGACCTTGCCCAGCAGTAGCAATTCACCCATTATGGTGGTTAGCAGTAATGGGACTGTCATGACAACTAAACTGGTCACTACTCCCACTGGTAAGTTCTGAGAAGGGAAGGGATCTGTTGGAATTGCTGCACACCACAAAAAAAAAAAAAAAATCATCGTTCCTTCACCTACTTGGGGTTTTATTTTAAAGGAGTTTTTTTTACTTTGCACTTCTGTAGCGCCTCGTGTTACATGGTTGATTTAACTGGAGCAGAGAGGTCAGCACCATTCCTATTTTATATATCTGTTTCCTATTTATATTAAACGAACAGGTGACTTGCTCATAGTCTGCATGGAATTTATTAAAAATGCCAGAAAATTGAGATTTCAACACCCCCCCCACCCCCAGCCCCCCAGTGTTTCTCTGGGCAGCTTGGATGTGTTTGTGTTTCTAGTTGGTTAAAGATGGGAAATAATGCAGAGTGTTCAGGCTGTGAGCTTGTGTGAGGAAAGCTTTCTCCTGGCTTTCAGAAAACTCTGTATTTCCTGATGTTGTTAGCATGGCCTGGGAATATTGGAATCATGTTAAGGTTTGAAAAGCCCCCTTAAGATCCAGTCCAAGTGTTAACCCTGCACCACTGTGTTCCCACTAAACCACATGCACACACCTTTTGAGCCACTTCCAGGGATGGTGATTCCACCTGTTCCAGTGCCTGACCACCCTTTTCCATGAGAAACTTTTTGGGTGATACCCCACGTGAATTTCCCCTGGTACAACTTGAGGCCACCTCCTCTTGTCCTCGGCATGAACCAACGGTTAATACTCTTTATATGACCTTTAAAGTACCTCATGGATGCATTCCTGAGTTCATTTTTATTAAAAAAATAGCAATTTTGCAGTTCATTTAGGTGGTAAAACCTTTATCGTGCTCTCTTGGATAGGAATTAAAATAAAGCGTGGAACGTTTGCTAAAACAGTTCAAAAAACTGTAACATTAACTTAATGGTATTAAAAAGCACTAGAAGAACTATAAACGGTGGTGATAATGTGGGCTCTTTTTCTAAAACCAACTAATTTTTCTGTTTTCTACAAATCCCAGTAGGAGATGGTGTTCTAACAGTGAACTTTTCTCTTTCTCTCTTCAAAAAAACCAGGAACTCAAGCAACTTACACGAGGCCAGCAGTGAGTCCCTCCCTGGGGGCTCGGATGGCTGGGACTCCAGGGGCTGCTACTTACGTGAAAACCACAAGTGGCAGCATCATCACTGTGGTCCCCAAATCCCTGGCCACTCTAGGAGGGAAGATTATCAGCAGTAACATTGTTTCTGGTAGGCATTAAATGGTATTTTTGCTATTAAGATTTATTTCAGTTAATGCTGATGTTATTTTATCAGTGTCAGCCCCAAACCAAGGTTTGGTTGTTGTTGGGTTTTTTTGTTTTTTCTATTGGCCTATTTTTATTGCTAAGATAAGTCCATAAATGCCTCTAAGATGAAATAAATCCTGGTCTTGTCTCAGCATGTCTTGCCTTTCTCAGAATTAGTAGAACGGTTAATCTGAAATAAGTATCTCCAGGCATGGAGCAGAAGGGAGCGAAGGGAATCCTTGGGATTGCAGCTCTGCTGTGACTGAGGGGTTCTTTCCTCAAGGGAAAAAAAACCCAGGAATTGTTGATAAAAAGCTGAGTGGATGCTGCTCTGGCAGTCTGATACCACCGGATGTACTTTGGTAGGCTCTGGAGGGTGACCAGAATTCCCTGTCACTGCAGGGAAATAAAAACCTATCACGGGGAATGGCACTAATTAAATACTGACACAGGAAAAGAAATAAGACAAGACAGCTCAAAAAAAAAAAAAAAAAAGCCTCACACTCTTAAACTTAATTTTTAAGGACAGGTTTTAAAACAATAGCATGGTTTTCTTTTTGTTTTTTCCCTTTCAATCCGCTACTCAGCACTTAATTACAGCAGCTCAATGCCAGAAAGAGCTGGCGTTTCTCTTGGCTGGAGGTACATCCCTGGTATGTGGGTTCTTCTACAGAAAGCAGAATATTCGTGCAAATAGGACCTTAGCCTAGTATAAAATAAGTTATTTTCTCCTCATCACACCTGTTTTTACTGTAGGCGAAAGATTTGTAGAGTTCCCATGTGTCCATTCCACACGCTTCTGATTTTTGGAGTCGCATTTAAACGCAATTATTCCCCTCAAACTCCTACACTGGAAAAATGTGATCAACTTCTCCTCTTCTCCTTATTTCTTCCCCTCCCCTCCCCTCCCCCCCCCAAAAAAAATCCAGGAACTACCACCAAAATCACTACAATTCCAATGACATCCAAACCCAACGTGATTGTTGTGCAAAAGACCACCGGGAAAGGAACTACAATCCAAGGGCTTCCAGGGAAAAACGTTGTCACGACGCTGCTGAACGCTGGGGTGAGTGGGAAGGTCACGGCTCAGGCTGGGAGGGCTGTGTGGTGGCTGCTGCATCCTTCTGCTCTAGGCTTTGGGAAAAGCAGTCTGTGCATGAGCTCCTTAACACATCCAGCATGCCTTGGTGTCAGGGATGTTGGGAAAGTGCCTCTGGATTGCAGGATGGGACTCTGGGCTTTTAAAGCAAACTGGGTTTGAGGGGGAAAATAGAAATTTGTTTTTGAACTTGCCTTTTTCCAGAGTTTTGTGATCTCGGAGTGATGATGTAGCTGGAAATCACCAGGATCTTCCCCTGTTTTGTGAGAACCAGGGTCCTGTGTTATCAACTTCAATAATACCCAACCATTTTATCTTTCGGGTATAAGGGGCAGAGGTTGTGTTTTCACAAGAGGGGAGAACCGCCTTTCAATTTGTGGTGGAACAATCCTGTACCTGAGTGTTGTGTTATGTTGATTTTTTTTTTTTAATTTTTTTTTTTTTTTTTGACAACATGATGTGTGCTAAGAACGAAATCGAGTTTTCAGCATCAACTGAGTTAGTAACTAAAACTGGTGAATGTTCTTGGATTGAACCGTGAGATTTAACACATTAGTCGTGTCAGATTTAAAAGGCTGCTTGAGTAGCAGCAACACTCAAGAGGGTTTTGTTGGGGTTTTTTTTTTTTTTCCTAATCCTTTTAGGAATTTTTTTTTTAGATTTTGAACTTTCCTAGTTTTCAGAATGAAAGGGGTATTTTTCAGACAAGTGGAAGTCTTGTTACACAGCAGGAGCTCCCAGAATGGGAAGGATATTTCTGAAACCGAGTATGTTTGGGGGGGGATTTCCAGCTGGTAGGAATACTGGGGGAACTGGCAGTTAATGTTGGTACTTGATTGGTTTGTTGCTCTGCAGAGCTTAAAATTATGCTCAATGTCCTTGCTCTTTTTAAACTGCCAGGAGACTCCTCATATGGCAGCACTATTCCATAGTCAGATGATTCCTGCGAAATCTGCATTTTTTGAATGAAGTTTTAGTTCAAAAATTCAAGTCCATTTGTAATTCATGTCTTGGGCCTGAGGGTAGTACAAAAATCTGTATTTAAATCATCTTTTTTTTTTTTTTTTTTGAATCGAAATTAAACTTTTGTGGTTGTCTTTCCAAATTTAGTGATACTAGAAATTAGAGGTTTTAAAAAATGTTTCTGAAGGATCCGAGGAAAATTCCAGCTTTTGTGAACTCCTTTTTGTTCAGTCCTTCAGAGCTGCTAGAAAGGTAAAGTCATGGAAGAACAGATTGTGGTAGTTTTTTTTCCCAGTCACATCCATAGTTTCTTGGTCTTCTAATGTATTTGGTATCAAATAATTCCAGTTGCAACAGGAGTTTTATTTCGTGGTACACACACTCACCTCTGACTATGTATTTAATTTTTTTTTTAAAAAAAAAGAAGTGGGTCTCACTGAACAATTTCATAAATTTAACCTGTAAACTTTGACTTCTCTGCAGGGGGAGAAAACTATTCAGGCAGTGCCAGCAGGAGCAAAACCTGCTATCATCACTGCCACGAGACCCATCACAAAAATGATTGTTACCCAGCCCAAAGGAATAGGGTCCACGGTCCAGCCAGCCACCAAAATCATCCCAACTAAAATTGTTTATGGTCAGCAAGGGAAAACACAGGTACAGTGAGGACCCATTTCTGTCTTGGAATGTACCCCTCCATTTTCATGGGAAGTAAATGATCTTTTTTCACTGTGTTGCCTCATTTGTTGCAGGGTTTAATATTGTGTCTGTGGGGAGTGAGATGTGGAGGTAGCATTGATTCTGATTTCTTGAGCGCTTTTTTTAGGTTTATCTGAGGCCTAGAGCATTCCCAGAGGATTTACGAGGCCTTTTCCATAGCTGAAACTGTCTAGTCATGGCTCTAGGTGCGTGTTTAAGTCTTCCAGGTAATGGTTAGATCATGAGAAATAAAGATACGGAGTCTGGACATGGGTCATCCCTCAAATCTGAGGTTTTATTGAAGATTTTTTTGTGCTCAGTGTCTGTTCCTCGTGTGGTTGGTGGAGCTGAACACAGAGAATTTGGCTAATTTCTGGATGCTTTCAGCCTCAGCTTTTTCTCTGGCTGCACTTGTTATTTAAAAGAACTAAACTTTGATCAGATGTAACATTTTGTGTGCCTTGATTGTTCAGGACCGTATTTATTGAGGAGGTGCTTGTCCTTCTCAGTGCAGTGCATGTCCCAGCTCACTTGCTAAGCTTCCTCTTACCACACCATTCTTGTCCTGAAAAAATGACTCTTCAGTGGTTTATTAAATCCCCGAGTGAGAAGTACATTCCTGTGCATTGCCTTTTACTTTGTGGTTTCATAATTCAGGGCTAGACTGAAGTGAAATGTGAATATGATGTAGGTGTGTTTGAGTGGCGCCCTGTGCTCTTGCTTGCTCAGGTCTGGGGTGTTTTTTGAGTGCTCTCACTGACCATAAATCTTAACCTTTCTACTTAGGTCCTTATCAAACCAAAGCCAGTGACATTCCAGGCCACAGTTGTGAGTGAGCAAACCAGGCAGCTGGTGACAGAGACCTTGCAACAGGCGTCGAGGGCGGCAGAGACGGGAAACTCAGCTCTGCCAGAAGTGAAGGAAGAACCCCAAACCTACACTGACAGCAGCTCCTCCTCCACTGAGTCTTCCCAGAGCTCCCAAGGTCTGTGGTGGTGTCCCCTAAAACTGTCCCCAGAGGGTTTCACATAACTCTCTGTGTCTCCTTTGACAGCAAAGTGGCTGTAGGTTTGGGTTTTTTTGGCTCTCCCTGCCCTGCCGTTGTCTTTGCTGGGTTTTGAAGCATTTCTGCTGCATGTCTGGGGGACAGCACAAGTTTTGGCCCTTCTATCAGGACATGTATCAGATGTGAATCCTGCTGGGAATGCTGATAAATAATAACAGGGTACAAACAACACCCAGCCTTGGTCTGGGAGTGAGCAGAGTATGTGTCACTGCAGCAAATAAAAGCAAATATCTCAGTGAAAACGTTTTCCTTACAATTCTGTGACTGTTGGTCTACCCTGCCATTTTATGTAAATGTAAAAAAAAAAAAAAAGATTTGAGGATTCAACCAATTTAGCAACATTTAGGAGCTTTTAATTCAGATTGTGGATACATATTGATGACCTGAACCGCTAAAACCTGAGAAAATAGTTCAGATTCAATATAGAGAAACTGCTGAACTTTTTCAAACAAACGAACAAAAAAAAACCCCACAGGATTTTTTTTTTCCTGGAAACTGTTCATAATGTCAACAGTGTTTTACTTCAAGAGTCAAGTGCAAGAAAAACTGAAGTGTTGCAGATTGAGACTGTGCATCCTCAACCCCCTAATGAATAATGAGTAACTGGGTTGAACTGTACAGTTCAAACTGAAGGTTGAACTGTAGCCCTGCTTTAAGGCAAGAAGTTGGACAAAAGACCTGCAACCAACCCGTAGAGGAATTGTTGGGTGTGAGGCCCTGGCACACGTTTCCCAGAGAAGCTGTGGCTGCCCCATCCCTGAAAGAGTCTAAATCCAGGTTGGAGCAACCTGAGATAGTGGGAGGTGGTGGAGTGAGATGGGCTTTAACATCCCTTCCGATCCAAAGCATTCCATGACTCTGTGATGTGCCTTTGTCCTTCTGCAGATTCCCAGCCTGTGGTCCATGTCATTGCTTCGAGAAGTCAAGACTGGTCAGAGCATGAAATTGCTGTGGACACAAGCCCCACGATCATTTACCAGGATGTATCCAGTGAATCCCAGTCAGCCACTTCCACCATCAAAGCTTTGCTGGAACTTCAGCAGACAACAGGTCTGAAAACATTGTCTAGGATGACTTTAAAGGTTATTTTTTTCTTACACAGCCCTTTGTAATTGGCTTTATAGTTGGAAAGCACCTGTCTTGAATCAGCTTGATTACTTTCTTCTTCTGTAACAGTTTGCATCTATTCTCTAATGTCATTCTTTACTTAAACTGGAGGTTTGTTTTATTGTGGCTATTTGTATTAGAGATTGATTTTGTGTTTTTTTCTCTTAAAGCAGTGAAGGAAAAGCTGGAATCCAAGCCAAGGCAGCCTACCATTGACCTGAGCCAGATGGCTGTCCCCATCCAGATGACCCAAGAGAAGAGACATTCTCCAGAAAGTCCTTCAATTGCTGTTGTGGAGTCGGAATTAGTGGCTGAATACATCACAGCTGGTGAGTGTGGGTCTGAGGGAACGTCAGGGTGGCTTTGCAGGTCAAGTCTGAAAACTTAATTTTGGAGTTTTGTTACAACGGGGGTCACTTTTGTGTTTTCACTGTGATTTTCTGTAGAGGAGATGAGTCTTTTTTTTTTTTCCAGGGGACTTGGATTGGCCCTGCTGGGGCACATGGGAACGTGTTTCTGACTGAAACAAAAGGGTTGTTACCTCAGGACATCCCAGATCTTCTGTTCCTTGGGTAGAAAGGACTGTCCCATTTGTCTTAAAGGAAAATATCCAGTAAGGAAAAAGTACAAAATGAAGTTATAGGAACTATATCCTATTTTTTGTACATACTGAGAGGAGTCAGGCACTGAGTCACTTAAAACGCATTTAGGCCATTTTGTGGAAGTCCCTTGTCTCTGTTATGCTCCTACTACTTCAAAACTCCAGGAATTGAGACACTTGCCGTACATACATGAGAGGATTTCCCATTTTAATTCCTTAAGTCCGCAGTGTTGGTCTCCCTGCTTTCATTAGAAAATGAAAGCCTATTGAAAATCCACGTTAAAAAGAGCAATAAAACTTAAGTGTGTTAAATTTGACATACAAGTCCCTCCAGTGGTTGTAGTGCTCAATGTCTCATCTGATATTTTCATTTTTCCTCTTCCATCCCTTGTGTGGCCTAAATTTAAGTTGGGCGAAACTGGAGCTGAGGAGGATGTTGTTGTTAGGGTTTTTTTTAAAACAACATTTACTCCATCTGATTTCAGTTTTCAATGTTTGAGTCTTTCTCCGTCAGATCTCATTTAAAACAAGCTCCAAAGGACAATAAACAGTGTTAATTAGGCAGTTTTCTTCACTGGCAGTGTGAAAATTGATGTAAAACAGGGGCTTTTGCAGGGAGGATTGGAAATTCAAGTCAACATCTTGGTAAACTTCAGTCCTTTTCGGCAGCTTAGAAGCCACAGAGAAGCTGAAAAAATTCCTGGAGATGTGGTGACTATTTGGAATGCTGGGATTTTTGTGAACACCGATTTGAAATCTGGGGATCTACCAGAGGAGTGCAGACTGCTGTGGGATGAGCAGCAAGTTGTTGTGCTGCAGCAAAAATCTGGTTATTTTGCCCTCAGATTTTTGTCCCTTCCCTCAGTTTCTGTGAGCACTGACAGGGAATTCAAAGAACTTGACTGTTTCTTTTTGTTTTAATTTGTTCTCCTCCTGATTTGTCAGTAACCCACGTAGCTCTAAAAATTCAGTAGCAAGGTATTAAAGAGTCTGGTGTGATACATCTTGTGTGTGCCTGGAACAAGGATTAGGCAGATTTTAATTTGGAGGAGCTGGGATTCCTCCTCGGGAGATGATGGAGGGAGCAATTCCCACATCTCAGTGTCACCGTTTTCTGTCTGTCTGCAGACTCAGGAAGACAACACTGTATTGGGTCACATTCGGAGGAGTATCTACACAACCACATAGGTTAGAAACTTTATTTTTAAATTAAGTTTTCAATTGTGTAGGAACTGTTGGGAGGTATCCAGGATGAATCTGGCACAGCATGCAGGCCAGCATTGGTAAAATCCAGCTCCTTTCTTGGAGTGAGAAAGGTCTCACATTTTGAATTAATACGGTAATGTTCCTTTCTTTTAACATTCAGGATGGTCACTGGAGACTTTGTTATAACTGAATTTAAGCTTTGTTCTCTTAAATTATTTGTAACTAATTAAATATTTGCATATTGGTATGGACAGGCAAGTAATTTGATGACTGACTGCAGTATAGAACGGTTTTTTGGGGTTTTTTTTTCTCAGCAGCAAAAAAAAGTGACACAGACCCATGACAAGATTTCCCTTTTATGATCTATTATCTCTGATCAGCCTCACTGGCTTCCATGATGCCCAAACATTTTCTCCCTGCTAATCCTGCAAAAATTCAGCAAATGCTCTGGAGAGCAATTTGTGCAGAAATTCGGTGAGCAAGGCTTGCTGTTAATTGTCGTTAATTGCGGCGGCGCTTTTAACAGTGCAAAAAACACCTGGTGCTTTACACTGTGGGAAGAACCCAGGTGAAAATCAAGAATAAACTGGGAGAGGGAGGCCAGAGGAGTTTTGGTTACTTAAGAAACAGAGACAAAATCAAAACTCCCTGGAGCTGCTCCTCGAGTTTCTTGGGTTCCGTCAGCCCTTTAAGGCTGCAGCAAACAGCAACAGACCTTTCTCCCTCCCAAATGCTTCAGGGGAAGCTGAGCTGCAGAGTAGGCAGTTGAAGTTGCTGCAGTCAGTTCTGGAGGGTGCCACTGACCTCTTTGCTTTCAGTGAGCCACCGATCCCAGCCCCACCAGCAGCCAGCCCAGCCCCAGAGGACTCTGCTGCAGCACGTGGCTCAGTCGCAGACAGCAACGCAGACTTCCGTTGTGGTGAAATCTATCCCTGCATCCTCCACGGGAGCCATTACCCATATCATGCAGCAGGTTGGAGCCCTTTCTTTTCCAAGCAGTCTGTGAAAAGCAGGAGGTTGTGTGGGAATTTCTGGAGGAGCAGGGATTTGTTCTCAAGGAATGTGTCGTGTCTCTGTATGGGCATGTTAATGATTGTGGTGTTGCCTTAAGGGCTTTAAGGTGAAGGAAGGCAGGGTTAGATTGGATATTAGGAGGGAATTCTTCCCTGTGAGGGTGGGCAGGCCCTGGCACAGGTTTCCCAGAGAAGCTGTGGCTGCCCCATCCCTGGAAGTGTCCAAGGCCAGGTTGGAGCAGCCTGGGAGGGTGGAAGGTGTCCCTGCCCGGGACATGGGGTTGGAACAGAAGATTTTTAAGGGTATTCTGTGACTCTGTTTTGATGGTGAGGGTGGTTGTTGTGGTGGTGGCAGTGAAAGGGAAGAGGGCTGGAGCACAGTCTGGTAAGGACACAGAGCACACGGTGTCTTGTTCATTCGAGGGGCTTTGGTTGATGCACAGGCAAACTTCTCTGAATCAGAAATTCAGGTCATATTTAAGATCAGCACTGTGAGGACGCCAAACACTTCAAACAAAACCCTTTAAAATCTTACTAAAGCCATTGCCGTGGCTTTGGTCAACACCTGGTCAACATTTTGGGTTCTGGGCACTTCAGCTGTGGCCCAGAACAGTTCTGTGTCAGGGTTATAAACCCCTGTCAGGGAGTGTATTTTCATGAGATGTGCTGTTTAATCTTGCTCAGGCCATTAATCAGTTATGTTTATCCCAAAGCACAGCAGCGTAGATTTCTCGGTCAAATCCCTCACAAAAACAAACGCTTGGGCAATGCCCAAGGAAAATTACAGTACAATTTTGGGATGGGGAGGGAGATGAGAGTCTCTGCTGGAATTAGGATAGACTGTAGGTATATGGAGATCCTGGAGATGACCAGGCTTCCCAGAGGCAGAATAAAAATACATTGTGCAGGGAGACTGTGGCTTTAACAAGGAGCTGCTGGTTCAGCCGCCTCCTACCCCTTGCTGCTTCCTGTCCAACTGCCAGACAACCTCAGGGGGCTTCGAACCTCAGTGTGACACAAGCGAGGTCCACAAAATCCCCCCGAGGATTAGTGAGGCAGTTGATGTTCTCACACAGGGATGCACCACGTTTTAACATGGTGAAAGTAGCTATTGACTGGTTGTGTATTGTGGAATCTCCATGTGAGAGTATCTTTTTGTACGTGACCTGGGGATGTGCAATGGTAAAATAAGTTAAAATAGCCTGTTTGAAGCATTAAAAATTAGGTTTGTGTCTTCTGTTTCTCTTCACTAACATGCTGTAACTTCTTCTTAAGGCCTTAAGCAGTCACACTGCATTTACAAAACACAGTGAACAACTCGGGACTGAGGAAGGAGAAGTGGAAGAGATGGACACGCTGGACCCTCAGACCGGCCTGTTTTACAGATCTGCCCTGACACAATCCCAGGCACAAAAGCAGCAAAAGCTGAGTCAGCCACAGCTGGAACAGACTCAACTGCAAGTGAAAACACTGCAGTGCTTCCAGACTAAGCAGAAGCAGACAATCCACCTGCAGGCCGACCAAATCCAGCACAAACTCCCCCAGATGCCCCAGCTTTCCATAAGGCATCAAAAGCTCACCCCCCTGCAGCAAGAGCAAGCACAGAGCACCAAACCGGACGCCCAGCATCCCCACCACCACATGGTGGCCAAAGAAAGGCAACTCCCCACCTTAGTGGCACAGCCACAGCAAACTGTAGTGCAGGTGCTGGCAGTAAAAACCACGCAGCAACTGCCCAAACTGCAGCAGGCACCAACGGCACAAAAAATCTACGTGCAGCCCCAGCCCCCGCAGGGCCAAATGCAGCTCCCTGCCTCTTCAGAGAAACAGCCAGCAAGCCAGGTAACAGAATATTGATGGCATGCAAATAAACCAGCCCCCCTGCTCCCCCAAGCAACCCTGTTGCTGTAGCAGTGCTTTTGTCCTGGCAGCAGAAAAGCTCCTCGTCCCGCTGGTAATTCCCCCTCCCCCAGGATTGACAGCACGTGTTCGTAGGGGAAAGATCTGTCGAGCTTCCCCCAAAAAGCGTTTTGGTGGATGTTTTTTTTTTGATTCCACTGGTGCGTGGAGTTTGTCCTTGGTTATTTTCTTTTAATTTTGAGCTGTTCCTGTTCCCATAGCGCTTTTTACTTCTGTGGGGATAAAGGTGGATGCACTGCGGTCTCCCAGGGCTCTCCATTGTTCCTCTTCCTTCGGAGTTTACATATTCCTGGAGTTACGTGGCTTTCATGTACAGGAGTAGTTTGTTTTGTGGGTTTTTTTTTTTCCTTGGGAGGGAAAAATGTGAGGACTGAGAAATATGGAGGAAAAAAAATATTTTAACCAAGTCCAGAAAGGTACAATTTTTCTTTTAATTTTTTGGAAAACCTGTGAAAACGAGAGGCTTTAGGTGTAAATCCTGAAAGAAAATGAGGCTGCTGTGGTGTTACACTGCTACAGTCCTTCCCTAGCAGCCTAAAATAAGCTGGTTTACCCCAGGCTTCAATTAACATTTGCCGTATCGTTGTTAATCCCTTTGTTAAAACATTTCAGTTTCAACTGTCTTCCTAACAGCAAGTATGTTGTTCGTACCATTCTGTCCTTAGAAATAAATTTGATTTTCCAGGTGCGGCATCCAGCTCTTAATGCAAGGATCCACTGTTGCAAAGATTAACTTTTGAGGGGGCACAAGCCTCCTTTTTTTTTGTTTTGTTTCTGGGGTTTTTTTTTTGTTTCAGAGGTAGCAGGGTGGCAGCTCTGCGCCCAGACTGGCACTGCTGGTTACCAGCCTATTTCCCCATGCAGGCATCCACGGATTCAGATATTCTGAGAGTGTCTATGGTGGAAGCTCAGATTGATGCAAACGTAGAACACGCCCCAGCGGATCCCCCAAACAAGGCAGCGCCCGCCAGTAAAGCGGCAGGTGAAGCAGAGTCGTCACCTTGTCCCCAGGTGCCGCGGGTGGCTGCCCTGGGGGCGACTGCAGCGTCCAGCCCCCAGCAACAGCCACGGACAGAAGCCAGCCCAGCTCCTCCTGCTGCCGCTCCCGCCGCGCCGGAGAGGAAAGCGGATGCACAGGCAGCGCCCGCCACCAACCAGTTTGTTCACATTCAGAGCCTGTCCCAGCAGAAAGCCGAAGGGAGCTCGGCAGAAGTTGTCGTGCAGGTAAGAGGAGACCCCGGAGAACGTGAGGCACGAGAGCAAACTCGAGGCTAATGAGGGCCTTTGGGGTGCGTTCCCCTGTTTTGGGTCTTTTTCTGCTCTAGTCTCTCTGTCACTGTCGTCAGTGTCACCGTCACTGAGCTCGCGCTTGTACCTTCAGCACTTAGCACGGATCCAGAATCTGGTCATATCTCTGAGGATAAAGTTGGTACAAAAAGTGACATGGTGGAGTTTTGGTTACTGGGAAAATTCACCAAAAAATGTGTGAATTCAGAAGAAAGCTTTTTAACTTCACTTAGAACCGGCCTTAGAGCATTTAGGCTAAAGGTTAAATGTCATTTAATCTCAGGAGAGCTGAGTCATTTTCTAACTGATGCTTGATATTATCATTGATTCTGCTTTCCTGAATATGATGTTTTGTGTTGTAATAAGTTATCAGAATGTCAACTGAGAAGGTATTTAAGTCGTCTGAGTGGTATAATACGGATTTTTCTATGTTCACACTTGGTAGCGTGGCTTGAAATCATTTAATTCTGTATCATATTTGTGTTGCAGTGAAAATGTTTCTGATGTGGGAAACAGTTTGTGTGCAGAGGCTTCAAATTTTTCAGGCTGCTTTGTAATGGCTTCCCTCTTCTGTAGAAATTAACCATTTTTAATCATCCTTTCCCTAAACAGACAAAGGCAGATCTGTTTTACTTCAAAACCTCTACGTTTTGAGAACCCGTCCTGTTTGTTGTGTCAAGTTTTAGATTCAGCTCCTAGAAGCTGTGAAGATACAAGCAGAAATAAATAGCTTAGAAATAAATAGCTGTTGTGTCTCCATAGTCCCTGTGCTGCTGCAGGGCTGAGCTTGGTATGTATTTATACAAAAAAAACCCCAGAAGTTAGTCCTTCCAGAGTGTCTGGATAATGCTTGTGTGGGATTCTGTGCAGGGCTACGAGCTGGGTTTGATGATCCTCGGGAGTCACTTCCAGCTCAGGATGTTTGTGTGTCAGAATGTTTTGTCATGAGAAGGTGAGGCTGCAGGAAATAATTGTCTCTGGTTTGGGCACTGGTGATGCTGTTGCACACCTTGGAGGAATATCAAAGGAACAAGATTATTCCCATTTTACCTTTCACAGCCCGATCCAGGGAAAACTTTGAAGCCTGAGCTGGGGAAAGCCAAACATCCCTTTCCCTGGTGCCCTTACCTGTCCAAAGCGCTGAACTCAGATCTTTTCTCTGTTTCAGACTATCCCTCACTATTCCGTCCCTTGTCACTCCAGCTCCAACGTGGTGGTGGAACCCAGCGGGCTCCTGGAGCTCAACAACTTCACCAGTCAGCGCCTGGATGATGAGGACACGGCCATGGAGCGGGAAGGGGACAGTGGCACCGAGGATGGCACTGAGCCCAGCCCTTCCCAGGGTTCTGCTGAACACCCCTGAGGAACTGGGACACTGGAGTGCACTTTAGAAAGATCTTGGGATTCTGAGTGTCCAAGATGCCCCTTGTATTGTGATGTCCTAGAGCACTTTGCCCTGTTAGAGTTGTTCCTTGGACCCTCGGAGCCATCAGCGTGTTTGAACCAGACAAAGCTGCATCTTAAAAGTCGTTTCTTTAAAAAGAAAAATTTTTTAAAATCTGTATAAAAAACGAAGAGATGCGGTTCCCAAGATTTAAGTAAACGTGTGACAGTGGAATGTACTCCTGCTAAAAGAACAAACAACCAACCCTAATCTGCAGAGAATTCTACAGCTCATGCTGTGGAAGCCCAGACATTGAAACGGTGACAAAAGATCATTATTTTGCTGTGTCTTTTTTTGTTGAGCAAAATGCCATCAAAAACAAACGAGAACATTTAATAAATATTTGTATTTTCAAATAGCATGTGAGAGGAAAAGTGTCTCTGACAGTGCTGGAAAAGCTCCAGGAATTTTGGGATTGGTCAGCTTTCTTGCACTCTTCCTAACTTAGAGTCAAGATATTTTTTTTTCATAAGCCTATAATTATATACTAGATTTTTTTTTTTTTTAATTCTTGTTTGGAAAGAAGCAAAATCACTTAACTGGTAGCAAAGTGGGTTTGATAGTGGAATTTTGTTTTCATGCTTTAAGGTGATGGTACATGAGGCATTTCTTTGTGCCACGAGCAAACAGGATGCTCCAGTTAATCTTGGGCTTATTTATTTAAGTCAGGCCAAGTTGCTGAAAAAGTTCCTGTGAAACAGGCAGTTGTGTTAATTCTAATACAAACTGAGGAGGGGGGATTGTCTTTTGCTGTAAATCGGTTTTTCAAAAGCGGGGATAAGTGGTTCAACACCTTTCCAAGCTGAACTGGGGAATTTAGAAGTGAGCTGAGGCTTTTTTTTAAAAAAAACAATCTGTATTTTACTCTTACATGCTGGTTTTTCAAGTTGATCTTTTGGGGAGTTTAAAAGCTTAGGTGGGAAACACAGTGGTGGGTTTCCAAAAATCAGCCTTATGCCTTGGCTTGTTGAAGCAATACGTTGAGTTTTTGGGATATGTAGTCTCAAGTCACAGAGAGGTTTGAGTTCAGATGGGATTAAAAAAAAAACAAACAACCACATTTTTAATACATTCTGCTAATGGAGACAATACTTTTTTTTCCCCTCTCTTTTTCCAAATGTATATAAAATCACATTTTTAACTGTTTTGTATAGATTTCATTATAAATAACTGAGCATTTTCTGACTTTGCCATTGAATTGTATATACGTACATTTAGAAGCCTGACTGCCCACATTCTGGTGCTCAAGTAGATCCATCCAAAGTCTTAACTTACAACTTCAACAGGAAAAGAAAAAAAGACTGAGGCAAAAAGCTGTGTTAAGGTTAAACTCCTATTGGAGTAACTCAAAAAAACACAACCCCTAAAAAACCCGTTCATCTCCCTTGTCCTGAGTATCCACCTCTGGCAGTACTCACAGGAACCCCTAGATGGGCCTCTTGGTTTTTCATCTATAAATTAAGTCACTGATCTTTCACATATGTACTACCTTTTTTTTTTTTTTCCCCCTTCTGTTTCCTTTGCCACCAGTTCCAAAATAACAGATTTTATTACGACAGGAAAATATCCTGAGGAAATTCAACGTGCAAGTACTGGAATAACGGGTTAGAAAACTTAATGATTTTTTTATGCTTATGTTGAAATAGGTGTTGGGTTGGTTTCTGCTGTCCATAAATGCCCAGGATGGAGAAGAATAATATATATGGAGTGAAACATTCTGTATTTCTTTAGTTAAAAAAAATAACCCTACTGGTTTGCTACTGTAAATTGTTCAGGCTTGGGGGGGGGGGGGTAACTCCTTTTTTAATGAAATAACACTGATCAGCAAGACAAAACAAGTTATGATGTAAGTTGTGAAAGTTCCGCGTCACTACAGAATGACTGAAAAAAAGCGATTTAATCCCGATTTTATTGGACAGTCTGCTGTTCTAAGAGAAAGAATGTGCCCTTCCCAGCCAGAAACAGATGCCAAGAAATGGCCCAAAGTGAATCCAACACCTAAATTGTTGAGTTCTGGTCCAGCTTACTGTGATGTTTTATGTTTACCTTTCTTGTTGCTGTGAGAAGGGGGCTGATTTCAACTTGGGACGCTGAATTCCGTGGAGAGGATGCCAGAAATTTAGAAGAAGGGACTCTGGGAATCACTGTGTTCATTCTTAGAATTCCTCTCTTACTGCTTTCCCAAATTAGGGCTGATTTTTTTCAGATTCTCGTACTCAGTTTCAGCATTTCACCTTTAATAACAAGCAGCAAGCTAAGATTTAGGGTCAATATGTTCATTTGTTTTCCTAGTTCCTTGATTTTTGGTAATGACTGTAAGAAGAAATGCCCTGGAGCACTTGCCCGTCTCCCCTTTCCGTGAGCTCCAGACATCATTCCAGGCCTGTTCCTTGTCCTGCCTGGCAGATGTGCAGCTTTTCCTACCTGTCCTTGGGATAATTTGTCCTCCTGCAGCCCTAAAATATCCCCAAGCTGCTAAAACTACATCTGTGTGTAAGATGAAATCTGTATATCCCTTCTCCCTGATGAGCTGCATCTTCATTCCTGGAAGGAGCCTGATTCCTTGGAACAGGTGGAAGGGTAGGTATGGTGGTGGTAATTTCATTTAAGGCTTTAATGAGTCATTCTGAATTTTTGCCCTGCAAAAAAAAAAATGTGGATTTAATTTTTTTATAAAAGGTTGCTGAGAAAGTGAACAAATTCAGAGGAAATAGTGAAATCAGGGAGAACTTCTATGGGTGAATTATGCGGATTTTAAATTTGGTGTAAACCACGAAGAACACTTGCCAACAGCCCGTGGAAAGTTTCCTTCTGCTCTGTGGTTTTTTTCCCACTCAGACTATCTCCTGGGAATCTCTTGCCTTAGTCTTCCAGCAGTTTCGGAATTTTCTGGGATCCTGTTTTAGGTCGCTACCTTTATTAAGTGGATTTTTGTCATGAAGAAAACTGCTCTTACCCAGCTGGAGGTGGGTAATGAGGATCATTTATTGCTCATTAAGATTTGTTCAGAAGTTGTATGTTAGGGTGAAAAAATCCAGCTTTTCAAAGCCGGAGTTGTCCCAGAGGCTTGTGGGACTCTGGGACTTCACATCCAAGAGGCCAGCGAAAAATTCTGGGAGCCTCTTTGCCCAGGCTTTGTTGCTTTTAAGGATCCTATGTTTTTTTTAATATATATATATATATAAAATGTATATGCAGTGATCCTCCGCATAGTCGTGGTCCGTAATTTGCGGGGTGTTCCAATTGGCTGCACACATGTTTACACTGTGGTCATTGGCAGACCTTTACAGTTCTGTCTTCTGCTCTAATGTGAGCCTTTTCTACAGCAGTTGTTTGTTCTCAAGGGTACACCGGGATGCCATCAATGTCTATTTCTTCTGTGTTGATAAGGGGTAAATTGCAAGAAATAACAGCTGCTATTCTTGACAACTTCCCTTTTTCTATTTNGGGCCAAACACAGCGAGCAAGAAACCACTGAGGACCAGCATCTGTTGAGACACAAGCATAACCTCTAACCGAGGTTAATACACCGTGTGGACCAGACCACTGGCCTGTGGCCAAATTCTTCACCTAAACCTTAACACCTTGCTGAAGCTAAGTTTTTGAAGAAAGAGAAGAAAAATAAGAACATAACGGACTTACCGAATCTCGCCTGTGGTGGTTGCTTTCCCCCTTTTTTTTGAAATTGCTGTTCCATAGGGGAAGGCAAATTTGGTTGTAAGGCACTCATGAATACTATTACTGCATGTAAAAGTTTCAATCTTTTTTTTTTTTAATATACCACCCAGCCCAACCACCTGTTGTAAAATAATAGTTACGTCAGCTCCTGTAGACAGCAGTCCTCCAACCTTCGCCATAGCTGGGGTTTGATCTTTCATCTTCAGGGTGCAAATCATAATACACTGTGGTGGTCCAGTAGAACCAAATCCTCCTGGTTTTGCAAGTTGAGCAATACAAGTACCTTTAGGAATAGTTTCAGGGGAATAATTAATAGATACCATAGCATGAATTCGTCCTGTAAAATCTGTATCAGTTACACCAATATAGATTGTTAGTCCTGATCTTCTCTGGTTATTATTGTTACAGTGTCGGAGCTGGTCTTTCCAGTGAGGAGGTCACATTGGGCTGGCTGTTCTCTCTGGGCTGTTTGGAACCTGGAATAGCAGCCTCCTGCCGGCAAAGCGAGGGGCTGTTTAAGATTTGCACTGGAGACAAAGGCAGAGGCTTGGATTCCTGCTGTGCTGATAACTCTGGAATTTGCCCAGGAGCAGAGAGGGGGGGGGCTGTGTAGGGTGGCTCAGCTTTCTTGCTTGTCGAATAAAAACATTATCCAACCTTTGTAACAGACTTTGCACTTGCTCTACTAATTCTTGTAAAGATATTTGCTCAGACGGAGCAGACACGGGAGCGGGAGCTGTAGCAGGGGCCGTATTATCTGCCTCTCTCACCAGCACATCGTTATCGTCCCCTTCAGTTTGTAGGGGTATGGTAGAGGGAGATGGGGGTCGTCCACTTGCTCCAGCCATGATTGAAGTTTCTACAGGTGCCACTGCGCTGCTACTTGGCGAAACCCGTTCGAGAGGTTCAGGCGCGGGACACGCAGTGGGGTCTGCTGCAAGTGGCAGCTCCTCCACCGAGCCTCCAAGCAATTGCGCAACGGTCTGGCAAGACTGCGTAGACATGCCTGGTATTGGGGGTAAATTCGTCCCCATGAAAGCCGGGTGCCAGCCTTTTTGGGACACCGAAGAAGCTGATGGTGAACTCGCTGCAGTCCCAAGAGCATGCATTGCTGCAGCTGCTACTTTTGCTTCTGCAGACATGTTAATTAAGGTGTTAGTAACAGTTCGCCACGGTCCCTACAAGGCTTTGGTCTCTTTACTTTCTTTTCTAGTAATCGTCTGTTCCCACGTTAATTCTCCCAGGGCACGCCAGGCTTCTAC
>WEKX01003869.1:191377-233803 GCA_013390025.1 Pitta sordida | reverse complement strand
TATTTCGAAATGCTTTGAAGCCCAATTATCACAGTAACATCTAACTGCTGTGTTCCAATTTCACATTGTGGGGGAAGAAGAAATTAAATAGACATGACATTTTCCATTGCTGAACAGATGAAAAGTGAACTTTTGGGATTCCCATTTAAAATGGGGATTTTTCTTTTACCTGCTTTATACTCTTTTGCCTTACTGCCAAGTTCAGGGAGTAGCTTAAAATGGGAACATGAAGGTACAAATGCATCTTGCAACACATTCTCTTACCAGGCAAATTCCTCCAGGTCTAGTAAGACTCCAAACACATTGTGGAAACTGCCCAGATGGCACAGAATCTAACTCTTGCTTTTTACTGCCTCTTATAATGAGCGTTGGTCAATTTGTTGTCGCTGGGAGGAAAAACGCCCACTTATGTCTCAATCTCATTTCTCATTAGCAACCTTGCTAATGAAATCCCAATAACGATGTGGACTGCTAAAAGTTGTGCTGAAACTTTAAATCTGGAAGGAGTCAGATAGAGAAAGAGGCAGAAATGCAATTTGGCTTCTACATTTAGCATTCAATTCACCACTCGAAAAACAAAGACTAGACATCATTCTTCCAATTAACATGGCAAGTGAAGAATCAGTGATTAGTACAAAGTGTTTGAATGTTCTCTTACATGATGTTAACAACCCTCAAAAATGGAGAATTGATTCCAGGCACCTTGGGCATTCCAAATCACTTCCTCAGAGCCTCAGAGAGCGTTGTGAGAGATATCAAGATCAAACTCAGGAAGTTAACTTTCATCCGTAACTTCAGCAGGCGTTGGTAGGTAAATATGAATGGCACAGTACAAAAAACCCCCCAAAACATGAGAAAGACTGAGGCATGACAAAGCTGATGTAATGCCAATTTTACCTTTCATCTGTGGAAACTGTCACATCTGCACCCCAGCACAAGTGATTTAAGGAAAATCAGGTCTGGACTCAAGGTTTGCCTGCAGGGTATAGAAAGATTTAGTTTTGCACTCGGAAAATGCAAAAGACATCTTTGAACCAGCAAAGTGTCCCCTTGCCCTCCCACGTGCCAAAATGGCCAAAAGGCTCTGCCCCATCTTTGCCACCTCCTTATATGCACCGGCCTAATACATATGCATAACACCTCAGGAATACGTATCCCATCACCATTATTAAATTTACACTTTGCTTTAATCCTTTGACCGAACAGCTCCATTGTTTTAGATTCCTTTTCTCCCTGTTTTTACTAAAACTCTGTTCTGTTTATCATTCTGTGCTGGGAAGCTAGAAATTTTGCCTTTAATACTGAGCCTTAAATTTCAGGTCCGGCAAATTACTTTAATACCTACTAATTCTTCCAAATCCAAATCTTCTAGCTATTTCACTAAAATCTCTAAATTTCTAATCCTCCAAATTATATGTATCTCACTAAAATCTTTTAATTTCTATATCCTCAAATCACAAGGAGTCCTGGCTGATTGTTTGGTGGGAGAGAGGCTCTGTGATGGAAGAATTTGCTTCGTGTCTGTGCCCACAGTTACACACAGGGACTCACGTATAAAATTCAGTCCCTTTTCAGTAAGGCACCTACCCCAGAGGCTCTCCCTAAGCTCAGGTTGACAGGTGAGAAGGGAACACAGTCCAGGCCTCTCCAAGGCAGCACCGATGTCAGACTGAGTTGAAAGCCTACACATCCTGCAAAGACACACTTGCCATGAACAGCAGAACTCCACAGGCTTGCAAAGGTGAGCCTAAAATTTCCTCTCCACAAGACGAAAATCAAGAAGAGCTCATACAATCTCCCTCCAACAGAAACAACAGCCAAACAACCAGCCCATGGCAGGCAAGGGAGATGTTCTGTAATGCACTTTTGGAGAGTGCCCTGCCATTGTACTGACACTACCTGCTCAGCTCAATAACCCTTACAGAACAGAAAGCAGGCAGTGGGAAGGTCATTTGGAAATTAGATTCTAAAAGAGACACTGCACATTTAAAATTCTCCAGCCTCGGGAGGACAGAATTGAGTTGTTTATTCAAGAGGAAGCATGTCTGGCTAACGTTGAGTTTGCCTTTAATTGGCACTGATGGACAATAAAGTTGCAAACTCCTTTCACCAGTGCATGAATGTGCAGAAAACAATCTGCCACAGAACATTATAGAGGAAATATTGTCCTTCGGCACCATGCAGCCTTCTGCCATGTGAATCACAGCCCATTTAACAACGACATTGATGCTGGGCTTCTCAGAGGAAGGAAAGGCAGCTCTGACCATTACACACCAGCCAACATCATTAGAGTCAATTACCCTATTAGCAATGAAACAGACCTTATACGTGAACAGGGAGCTTCAATGCTCTTCAAGTACTGCTTTCAACTAGAGATCAAAAATGTGCACAGGAAAATATCCAGCTACTTACAACAGGCACTCAGCACCTAGCAGAATTGGATCCCTAATTAGGTTTTAATAAGCTGGTAATTGTAATGGCAATGGTCTCATTAGCCTGATGCCTCATTACTGTGAGCACCGATCAAGTTGAGAAAGCCAGTCAACCTTGCAAGCCTTTCCAAACAACCAGATGAGGGCTGATTAAAGCAAGCGCTGCTTTTGTGGCAGTTCCTAATGAAAAGTGAATTCATGGCCAACGGGAAGCCAACGGTAATTTGTGTCACTCTTTGTAAGAACATCTTTAGTGAGAGGCATGGGACCAGGAAGTTTGTTAATACACTAAATAAGTGCCCAAAATAAAAAGGAAGAATTTGTAGTCAGCACTACAAAATAAGGAACACTCAGTTGGAACAATGATTGCACCAAAGACAGTTCATGGAAATTACTAATGACTGCTCAGTGTAAAATCTCCAAAGCAGACCAACACGTTTCTGAATCACAAAGAGCTCCATGGCCCTTGGTTTACTTCAGCTATGTCAGGTATACACTTGGGCACTGCTCAATAGCAGGTGAAATCATACTGGATTTTCGCTGCAATGTTCAACTTGTCTTTGATCAAACAAATGTCTGTCTGCTGACTCTCATCTGCCTCTGCTTGTACAAGATCATAACTACAGGTCTAAGGTACAGTTGTGCCTTTATTAATAACAGAAAGGCAATGTGTTTTATAAATACTTTTGATTTCAGGAATTTAAATAAAAAGCCTGACTATTTCATGAACAAACTTGGAGTGTAAATGGCATCTCATGCTGGGCAATCCCCTGGATGCCAATCAATCAAGAATTTTTGCATGTAGATCAAAAAGACGAGGCCTCTAGGCTGTGTTGCTCACCATCTTTCAATCAAAAAGAAGTTTACTAAAATTAGGATTTTGTACCTAGCCATTTTACATCATCTTTTCATCTCAAGGAAGGAACATAAGCAGAGATCTGGTAAAATAAATTCAAAATAATCAACTAATTAAAAAACAAATATCAAAATGGCTTCAGCAAAACCAAATCTTTGACAAAAAGTCTCTTCTGAGCTTGATTTCTAGGTATCCATCTGGACAGTTCTAATGTTCCTGTGAGCAATTGCTGAAGCATAGACACATATAAGAAATCTTTTACAGGAGAGAATTGGAACTCTTTGACAGTATGGATTTACTTCTTCTTTTTTCCCTCTGGTGAAAAGATGTCTGCAGAACAAACCTTTATATAGAAGGCCTTTCAGCTGAAAAATGCCATGATCTACCACCGAGAGCAAACTGTGCTCTTAACCTCCTGAATCACTTCAGGATGGCACAGGATGTATTTGCACAGAGGCCTTGGAGCAGCAATCACCAATTGCTCACCCCAGGGTTCATCACCAGCATCACTCAGGAGCTGTTTCCTGACTGTTAAGAAAAGTTCATGGCCACCAAAAATGGAGAAATCCCACAGGAGCCTTAAAATGCGATTTTTTTTAGCAGTTAAGCAGGTCTTATTTGCTAAGCTGACTTCAGCATTAGTGTTTCCAAGAGCCACTCTTCTGCACAGGTGCTGGTATCTATCCAATTCTGCAGGCAGCTGCTTCAAGGAGGGCATACAGCAGAAAACCACTCACTTGGTTGCTTTTATTTCTTTCTTTGTTTAGTTTCCTGAAGCAGCTCACATAGTGATTAAAAAACTAAAAAATACAAGAGATACGGTCACTTGGAATATCAATTGTGCATTTACAGAGCTAACGGTGAATAAAAAGCACCACTTGAACATGCTGATACACACAGAGAGACCCTTAAAGATGACCTGAGACCTGTAAGAGTGGAATTTCACACATGGAGTTAATATAAAAGAGGAGCAAAAGCAGTGGCATCAGGAAGCCTCAATGCCTGTTCTTGCTTTTATACTGCAGGCAGTGAGAAGCTCAGCTATGAGAGGATTCTACGAAGAAGTCTTTGTGAAAGGCTCAGTTGGCATCTAGAGAGCTTGTTTCATCCAAAGGTGTTTCAGCAACACTATGACTTAGCTCTGATGAAGGGATTCCTCCTGGCAGCCCCCACGGGGAGCTGTCCCGTGCCTGTGCTGCCTGACAAGCTGTGAGAGCAGCCACAGGGGCACCAAGAGCCCCCGACCCCAACAGGCAGGACACCAGGGCAGCTTTGGTTCCTGGTCCAGCTGTGCTTTTCTTTGGGAAAACAGGAGATAATCGCAGGAAAACACACACTGTGTGGGATTTGCAAGGGCATGGCAGAACAAGAGGCTGCACTGGTCTGGCTCATGAACTGACCAGTACTGGGCAACATGCCCACATCAGCCTCTCTGGAACCTCTGTCCAGCTATTGCACAGACTTCTGTAAAGTTTTCCTAGCAGAAATTACATCTAAACCTCTTCACTTCCCATGCTTCAGAGCATGGAAGGAGCAACTTGTATGACTTAAAACCACTTCCCGCTGTCATATTACTGGTCTTCATTGTGCTGGTATGAAACCTCTGGGCAGTGGCCAAATTGGCTGGGCAGCAGAGTCAGGACCGGATCTGTTCATCTGGCAGCAGTTACCACCTTCACACCCCTCCATGAGGCAGAAAGGCAGAGAGGAAACATAACATGAGAAAGGCAATTCCAGTAAATGAATATGCTGTATGAAACACAGCCAGCTGCACTGCACAACTGCTCTTCTGAGGGAAAGAAACAGCTCATTACCACGGTACCATTCCCTGAGACTGAGCAGCACCAGCCACAGCAGAATCTGCTGCTGTATTTAGGAGGTGCAGCCGTCACCAAAACCCCACCGTGCACTGGGCAACGCGCTGCCTAAACCAGACAATGTGATGGATGGCAGGGCAGAGGACATCAAAATCCAACAGAGACTAGCTCAAGCTGTCAAATTATTTAATGAAGCACGATGAGTCTCCATTTGCACCCTGTGCAGCATCACCTGTGGGGAAATAGCACGTAGGACTAGGCAAGGTAACAGACAGGTACACTCCCCTGTGGAATATTCAAAAACTGAGATGAGGAAAAGGATTTACATCCTCTTTATGGGTGACAAATGGAAGCCTAGTATGATTGAAAGCCATATTTTAAAAGTTAAGTACCTCAGTATGTGCAAAAGCATCTAGACTATGAGACAGAAGTGGGCTAAAAGGTATCTTACACTGAGCTCCACTAATTTCAGCAACATTTTCATTCAGTTGTGGGTTTCTCTAGCAGTTGAAGTAGATACCAAAGTGACTGGGTATGGCTGAGGTGCAGGAAGAAGTCAAATTCAGGTTCCCAAATTTACTAGCATCCTCGCTCTCACAGCCCCTCCTTCCCCAAACCTCCTCCACTCCTTACCAGACTGCAATTTCTCTCCAAAAATTGCATTCTGTTCTCCATAATCTGTGAAGACTCAAAAGTTTGAGGTATGGGGAGCTCTCACATTCACAGGCTCCCTCAGTGGCCCAAAAGATGGAGAAGGGGCAGCAGAAAAAGAGCAGAAGAAGAGCAGTGCCGAGTACAGGGGAAGAATCACTTCCCTGCTCCTGCTGGCCACATTATTGTTTCTGAAACAGGTCAGGATGCCATTGGCCTTCTTGCCCACCTGGGCACACACTGGCTCATGTTCAGCTGCTGTCACCAGCACCCCCAGTTCCTCTTCCACTGGGACACTTTCCAGCCACTCTTCCCCCAGCCTGCAACACTGCAGGAGGTTGTTGTGGCCAAGGTGTAGGACCCAGCACCGGGTCTTGCTGAATTTCATATATGTACTATGAGAACTAGGACAGCCCAGAAAAGCCAACCTGCAAATAAAAGCAGGAGCAGAAAAGAGCAGCATTAGGATTTACAGCTGTTTTGGGATTAGCTCTCAGGAACAGCCCAGACTTTGACCCAGGAAACACAATAAATGCAAATGTTAGTGCACAGCACCTGGGCAGGGAGCAGGACCCACACCACTGGATCCACCCACTCTTCCTATGCTTTGAGCACTCCTGTTGGCTTCAAAGCAGGTAAACTATCATGGCAAGAGTGGGACTTTCCTACTTGACTTACTCTAGAAGAATTCATGGAATTGTTGTGCTAGAGACGGTCAGACCAGCAATCTGTGTGAGGAAAAGCAGATATAGTTATTTGTGTTCTTTTCAAACTTATAATTCTGTCCTAATTGTAAGAGCTGAATGCTTTTTTAAATTGTTCATAAATTGCATTACTCAAACATTCACATTAATTTTGATGTTAGTGAATAATTGTACTGCGTGGAGGTCAATGAATTATGCCAAGGAAAATCTCATTTTAAGCAAAGAAAAGGAGATCTTCAGACTGGAACAAAAAGTTTCCTTATGCTAAAGCCATAAAATGATTTATCAAAAGGCATTGTGAGTTTTCCCAGAAAGATACATATTTCTTAATACAGAAGGTAACAATCAGCTTTTGATCTGGATGCAGTCACTGGGACTACAAGAAATGGAGTTACTTAACTGCTCCTGAAACCGCCACCAAGGACAACCAGTGCTCCAGCTGGAGCCCAGCCCAAAGGTGAGGGCAGAGGTCAGGGCACTCCTTCCTGCAGGGCTAAAGCTGTGATTTGCAGAGGGACTTCAGAGTCCTCTCAAGGGCCAGGGCATTATGGCAATCTAATTTATAACTTCATCCATTCCAGGTATCTCTGCTTGAAGAGTTGGGGGCAGGGCTGCTGCAAAAACACTACCAGAAGCACCAGGATTCCTGCTTTCCTCCATCCTTCCCCTCCAAAGGCACACACTCAGTGTGTGCAGGGGGTGCGCACGCTGCTTCTGCCCATTAGAAAGGGAGCAGCAAAGTTTCCCATGTGGCACATGACAGGGACTCTTATTTTAAGACTAGACAGCAGCTTGGGTAGGTCAGAAAGCAGCACCCTCTGACAGGTAATGAGGGTGCCAGGAGGTCGTGCCCTCCCCAGCAATCACTGCACGAGTTCAGATCCGACAGCACAGGCTAGGTTAGATCAGATGACCTTTATAATGATGTTTTGTGCAACATTATGTTGCTTCTCAAACCCAGTATTTACCCAGAGGCCAGGCAGCTATCTCATGGAGAAATCTGTATGTCCATGCATTTAGAGGCTTGACAAGATTTGCTGAAGGTTGGCTCTTCTATACAAAGCAATTGGGCATTTACCCCATTCGTCCCCAGCAACACCATATTTGCTTCTGGGAGCGAGAGGATGGCCCAAAGAACACCAAGCAATCGAACACACTGTGTGCGGCAGATATTGCAGACTGACCCCTTGTATTGCCACACAATGTGTTTTCTTCAGCTGGTTTGGTACTGCCACCCCTCCAGAGCTGTGAGCAGAGCCTTTTCTTTGGAGCAAGACTTCCCACCACCAAAGCTCAGAAAACACTGGAACCAAACTGAGCCCACATCATCCTCTTTACCAGCTCTAGGTGGAGGAAATGTTCTGCCATGAACTCTCTGAGGTCAGAGACCCCAGTAGGCTCTAATAAACTGTGTAACCTATTGTCTAACCAGATTCCATATGGATCCCTCACATGTCACAGTTTAACACAACACTCCTCTTCAATTTGTGCATAATTTAAGGAACAGCTGAATGCTGTTTCCTTCTTGCACAGGAGTGGGTGCAGCCACGTGTCTGAGCACTTTGCTGCACAAACATCTCCAGTCAAAACCACAGCATTTGGTATTTTGCAGGACAGTCCCTGCAGAGTTCAGCAGGGGCAGGGTTTACAATCTGTCTCGGTACCACTGGCATCCTTCACTGCTGTTTTTTCATGCCACGTCATTTCACTGCTGCTTAATTTTGTGGTGTGAGTTTTGTTTGCAGCTTTAGTAGGTAAAGGAAATTAAAGTATATTTTCATATTAAAATATGGAAAGAAGTTACTCTGTGGTGAAACAAACCTCTGACATACCGAGGGGATGGTCAGACACAATCTATCTTCAACATACAGGTATCTCCAAGGGATCCCTCTTAGTATCTTTCAGCAATCAGGCTGATTAATAAAAGTTGGGTGTTTTTATCTCCTCAACTTCCAGAAATTTTCCACCAGGTGGGAATAAGCCTTTCTGACAGCTCTGACTCAGAGTGAAAGGCAGAAAAAGTGACAGGTTTGGGTAACTTGGAAATAAAACCAGAGAGAACACATCTTCAACTTCATACATATTGAAATAGGCTACCAAAAAAAGTGACAGCAGAAGAAAATCATACATTATAGGAACCTACAAATCAGAAGAATCTGACTGACAGCAGAGGCAAGACCTAGAGAATAACAGACTAGAATTGCTGGCAGAAAATTTAAATATATTTAAATTAATTCCCTCGTTCTGAGAAAGTGATTATGTTGACGCCAGAGGTACCTAAGATTTCAATCTGTTTTGAAACATCAAGCTGTCAATATTTTCATCTTTTTTGCAAATAACCATTAAGGGGAATTAAAATACAACATTGCTCAAGGATTGCCAGTACATCATCCGCACAGGAGAGAGATTAAAGCCGCTTTGACAGCTGCAGCCTCTCCCAGCTGCAAGAGATAAATGACCCACTCTGGAGCTGCACTCAAGGACAGGAGCTCAGAAGGCAAAGGGTACAGGCAGCTTCAACATGGTGTAAAGGCTCTTCAGAGCACACTCAGACAGCCAGAAGCACAAACTGTAGTGGTTAAAACAAGCAGGATTGCTAAACTCAGGGGAATTCAGGTCGTGCTACTTCTCCTCGGAGGCAACGGCACAACCTACCTGCGCTGCTGTTCTTCCTTAACAAAGCATTTTGTCCTGACCCATCCTTGCTCCTCACAGCATCTGCTTTTGGAACAAAGGAGTCCAAAGGCTGTGCCCTAGGACTGGAAGGAAGATGGGGATTTGAAGTTGTTCAGCATCGCCGTGTCAGAAGACACTCGATAGCCAAAATGGAGAAAATATTTGACAACCACATGAAAAATTACGAATGTCAGACACAACACAAAGGAGAGGCTAAAATATGGTGAAATTGTGACTACAGGGGCGCAAACAAGTTTAGCAAAATCTTAGTATATGACAAGAAATAAACACTTCCAAGTGGTGAAGTGCTCCCTCTATTCTGTTCATGAGTTTTCGTGTCCAGCATGACCCAGGAGTTTTATTATTAGCTCTTCATGATTCCAAAACTTCTCAGAGATTAACATTGAGGGCCAAGTCAGTTGTTTTCAGAAATTATTATAATCAAGGGAAGAATTATTTCTTCTGTATGAATATCCCTCTTCTGCTTTAAATTCAGTATATTAGCCTTAATTTGGCTGATATAAAGATCCAGTAAGTTACATGGCTCAATTAAAAGTAGCCAGATATGTTGGGGTTTTTTCCTGGGCATACTTACCCCATAAACAAAGAGAATAATATAATAATGGCCAAAGCATTTGTTTGTATTCAGCACAAGATGAATTCATCAGACCGAAGTAATCTTGAACTAAGTCACTCTGAGGATGCAGACCAACAGAAAGTTAAATTAGCTCCACTAGCTTCACATGCATTATTTTTTCAGGATGCTTTTAAAAATCATAGAGCTTTTGAAATACTTCATATACAATGAACGACTGGCTGCAAAGCAGCTAAATCAGTGTAAAAGCGGAGGCTTGTCCTGCTCTGGGAATAGCTAAATGGAAACAAGCACCATTTGGTGGTACAAATAATTACATCCTCCTCAACCCAACAGACACATACCCAGGCTGCAGAATCCTGCTCTCCTTAGCACCCTATTTTCAGCACTTAGCTCTAAACTTTGGAGCATGTGGAAAAGTGCCCTCCACAAGTCAAGAGCAGAGTCACTGCTGCTCTGGCAGGAGGCTGGCTTTGTTGTTTGCCCAGCATGGTTCAGCTTTCTACTCTCTTTCCCCCCTCAAAGTCCTAGGGAGAGTGGTCTTTTCACAGAATCCAAGAATGGTTTGTGGCTTAAAGCCCATCCAGCTCCACCACGGGCAGGGACACCTTCCACTAGACCAGGTTGCTCAGAGCCCCATCCAGCCTGGCTATGAACACTTCCAGGGATGAAGTATCCATAACTTCTCTGGGCAACCTGTACCACGGCCTCACACGTTCAGAGTAAAGAGTTCATTTCTAATATCCAATCCAGACCTGCTCTCCTACAGCTTAAAGCCATTTTGTGCTTGTTTGGATAAATACAGAGCAAAGCACAGTCTTTAGTTTCCCTGTTTATTAGGCAAATCATCTACCCACCCTGAAGGTTCACCACGGGCCACACACACACTGTCATTACACCTGTAATTAAAATCTTTACTGCAACACACAGAGCACAGGCCTGGGGGTCTCTGGGAGCACTGCACACCCAGCCCGTGCACAGCTGAGCACAGACCAAGCCCAAGCAGCATCCAGGAACACAAAGCCACAATTTTGATTTCTTACAGAAGAGCCCAGAGATGGTTCAGGAGGGACATGGTAGCTTTGGTAAACGTGCCTCAAAGGTGACTTCTGAAACTTGCAGATCACTGACTGTGGCTTATTTTAAAGAAACAATTGAAGAAGGAAGTGTGATGACAAGGCATTAAAGAGCCCTGTAGATGAAACAGACCGTTCTGCATCTGTTCTGCAGATGTTAAACCTCAGCCAGAACAGCTGAGGCTGCTGGACTGCTCTGCTCAGTCTCCTTGCTCAGTTTGAATCTTCAGATGCAAATAGATTCTCAGATGACTAGCTGTGCTGGCAAGAAGACAAGAGGACCTGGCAAGTTATAGACTTGCTCTCTTGTCCTCCATCTGCAAATCATGAAGAGGTAGATGACTAGTTCAGAGATTTTGCAGCAGATGGGCAGAAACTCTTTGCTAAATACAATCAATTAAATATTACGTTAAAAAGTTTTTCTTGCTTCTTTTTACCTGAGGAAATCATCTTGATAATCTCCAATTCAAGGGCAGGATCAGTGCATGACACCACGAATTTCCATTTGAACTCTTGTCACTTGTGTTGTGAGAGGTTCAGACACCTGAGTCTGTCCAGCAATTCCTACGTGCTAAGATGGTGAAGCTCTAAAATACGAGTGATGAAGGTTCGCTTCTGCAGTTTACACCATGGATATGTGGCTTCATAGGACAACAAAAACATCTGAGTTACAGCCCAGCAGGTCACTCAACACACGTGTGGCAAGTGTGACCCTTTGGCACAGACCTGCACCCTCTCATCTAAAGCTCTTTACCAAGCTACCATGAGATAATGGAGAAGCATTTCCACATGAAGGAATTGCCACTGGAAAGGTACGGAGCAGGAACTGACAGAGAGAGAGGTCAGTGCCACAGCACTGGGGTCCTGCTAATTGCTGTGCTCATAAAAAGCTGAAAAGGAGGTGAACAGTGAAACGTAACGTTCACGTGCCATCATCCAGGAAAGTAAAGAAGAATATTGACTACAAAGAGCTACAGGACTTCATTTCACTGAGCAACAGGGTGAGAGGTCCAGACTACGTGTGATTACATTGACCTACAGAATGATGCATTAGGAAAACATGACCCTAATTCTGCTTTCACAAGGAGGAGCTGCTATCACCCACAAATGATAGATAGCTCTAAGATGTGTTAGCTTAATATACAGCAGCTACTAAGAAAAGGCAAATTCAATGCTGGGAATTATTAAAAAGAGAAAAAATAAAACATTTTAATGGCAGAACATCATTGAGGTGAAAAGTTGTGTATGCAGTTTTTCATGCCTCCACATCCATGGAGGGAAACACGAAACAGAAGTATGGAAGTATAATTTACTCTATATGTGTCTCTCTCCTGCATATCTGTACTCTGTAACTACAGCATTCTCTGAAGGAAAAGCTCGGAGCCATGGCTGCAAAGTACATTACCACTTGAATATGCATTCAGGAGTTGTAACTGAGGGAACAAATAGGATAATGAGATTATTTAGAAATCAAGTAGATAATCACCAGGTATGATGCATCTCTGTATTTTAAGGGAAATGATTCTACAGCGTAGATGAAATTCTGTTTCAGATTCATTCCTACAAACTAAAAATAACCAAATTGCATGCCTTGAGCAACTCTGGCTATCTAAGCAACTGGGAACAGCAAGTGCCTTTTCCATAAAAACTTAATATAAAAATCATTAAGAAAAAGAACTAAACAGGCCTGTTTTCCTTCTGCTCTTACACAGGTAGGACCAGTCCTGTGTGCCAAATTCTGCTTCCAGCTCCTTCAATGAGGCCATGGTTAATAACAGAGGCCTAAAACCAGAAAACCTGGAGTATATCCATTCAGCAGTGATTTCTCCTGCTGGAGAAATCTTCCATTTCACATTGACCATAGAGGGAATTTGAGTCAGGCCCCTAATGAACAGATACTCCTCAGATTTCAAGCCTTGACTTGTGTTTCTACAGGACAGCAGTGTGATCCTAACCCAAGGGACCACTTCAGGAATTCAGCAGTGCCTTCAGGCCTCCACCCATCCTGTACTTTGAACGGGTGCTCTTATCCTGGAAAGGCGCCTCATCCACGGGGCAGCATCTACTGACCATCCTAAGATATTTATGAGCTGTTCTCTGTACAAAATCATCCTGTTGACAGATGGCAAATGGTGCAAATGATGAGGAACCACAAATAAATCACCTGCTGCTCTCCGATAGAAACCAGCGACGACCCAGGTCATCATAGAAACTGCAACAGTTTTTCTTAAGCCATGATTAGTAGAAAAACAATCCTAAAGAGGCAATAAGTTCTATTAGTAAATTCATTCTTTTGCCATCATTAGGGGAATCAACATTCCTGTCCTGTGCTAATTAGGTCAGCTAGCAGAAGCACAGAAAGAACATCAACCAAGTGTATCTGCAGCATTCCAGAAACAGCCAGAAGGGATTTCTGAGTTCTCATTACCTATGAAATTTTAGAATCCTCTTAAACCAGTCATTCCAGTTAGATCACAATACATTGGTTTAATACTTTCACTCTGTCTAGAGAAGTACAAAGCACGCTATCAAGGAACTCTCAGCTGAGGCCAAATCAGCCAGTTTGTCTTGTTTTGCTAATGCAGTAACACTGATCTGCCCCTCCTGACAGAAGGAAGATTTCCCCTTTGCAGGTGGCTCCAGTCCCCTGTCAAAGCCAGTCTATTTTGGTGCTGAAAAAGACAAGATTTAGATTCTCCAACGTTTTTCTGTTAACGGGCACGGCAGGTATAAAAATATCTTGCTGGACCAGTATCACACCAATTTGTGCTAAATAAGCACTGTCCTCTGGGACAAAATAACTCCCTCTGACACACATTTACTAAAAAGATCTGCCAGAGTAAGTCCAGCCCTGGTTGATGCCTGCCACAATGACCAAGTTTGTAAGCTTACCCAAAGGGACGTTCGTTATCCCAAATAAAATCCAGCCTGATGACACAGAACTGCCACATCCCACATGCATCAGCCAAGCAAAACCACCTGCACTGCAGGGCTGCAGCCTCCCCTGCTCTCTCAGACCAAAGGGAACAGCACAAGAAGGCTGCACCTCGTATTATGTCCATCACTGCAGACCCCCGGGGCATAGAAACAGAGATACACAAAACCTGCTCACCTGTATTTTCCCTGCGCAGTGACAGCATCGGGAGCAGTTTGCAGCTCGGTGTTACATGATACAAACATCTCCACAAAAAGGCAGCAATCTTTAATGTGCACTTACAGGTTTCTGGGAGAGCTGCTCTAAGAGCAATGAAGGAACTCTTCTGGTCAGCAAATTAGAAACAATAAAAATCCACTGCTGCAAGCAAGTGCTGTCAGTGACAAGCTTATTTACAGTGTTCAGCTGTGAATGTAAATTTAAAGGATTTGTGAACACAAGACATCCCTCAAACTAATGTTCAACGAGTGGCATCAGCACAGTGACTATGCCCCTGTCATCACAGCCCCAGCAGAGCAGAAAGGGAAGGATCCCAAGCCACGCAGTGGCCATTCCTCCCTAGCAGCACCTTTTGGATGCGGTCAGCTGGTCCTAAAGTTCCACACCATGAGCTGAACAAAGAGGCCTCTGGATACCTCATGCATGTCAAGCCATCACAAAAAATAAAAATAAAATAAATCTTTGTTTATTCTCTGCTGAGTTGGGTTGATGACAGGAATCAAATTCAAGTGGCTGAATTTTATTCTGTAGTTTTCAGAATAGTCCTTTCATTAGGGTTGTCAGAGTGTACAGTTTTTCAGTCATTTGAAACACCTTTGTAGTTCTTGGGGCTTTCATTTGGGTTTTTTAACCTCTAGGAAGTACATAATCATGGGTGAGGGGGTGGAAAACAGAAGGGATGAATCTGGCTGATCCTATTTCTATGAAATGACAGGAGCCATTTTTTTCAATGTATCCACCTGTAAACATTTCCCCAACAACTGCAGGAAGCAGATCCAGCTGAAGATGAGTTGAGTACTTTTCTTGTGAGCCCCCCCCACCCCCAGCCCTATCATTTATAACAAAAACCATCCTGACCATAGATTGGCAATTTCCAACCAGTACAGAAGTCAGCAGGATGAATTTAAATCATCAACTTCTCAAATCAAGAAATGAAATTAATCTAAAAATATTTTAATGTAGCAAGTTTGGCTATAGAACCAGTGCAACATAAAGAGGACACCCATTGTATAACCAACTTTACTGCTTAATCTTAACAGAGTAAGCTACAGATGCAACAGATTCACCACAAGTTATTTGGTTAGATTAAATACTGCAGTTAGGATCATGCTGTTGGTAATTGTGTCTTTACAGTACCGATGCTCAAGTTGGCTGAGTTAGTTTCACTGTAAGTAAAATGCAAGTTTACAGAGAACCAAAATAATTTAGTATAGTACGCTGCATTCTGTCCATGCTCAGTCACAACTGTCACGTCCTCAGCAGATAAAACAGTATTTCAGCATTATGTTGATAATGCCAAAACATACAGGAATCGTAAAGTCAAATTTACAACATAATACAGTGCTTAACAAACAGATTTCTCAGGTAAGGTGGCCAGTGGTGAGAACGCTACACGGCTGAGAAGCATCCAAGCACTACTCAGTGCACAGGAAGAGGAGCACACTGAGAGGAATGCTTCACCTTTTGATGGAATTACTGTTCTGGAAGTTTGTCCCCAAAACAATGTAATGTAAAATCAATGTAAACTGAATGTTAAACCCACCAAGCAAAAGCACTACATGTTATTTACAAACCTGAACCAGTAAAACCATTTCAGGAACAGAGAAAAACTGTGATCACTTGACAAAGACGACAGAGCTTGGTTACTGTGTTATGTGAACTAGGATGGTACTGAAATTGTAAACAAATTTTAACCCAATTAGGTTAGTTAATGCATCTATTCTTACCTCAAGAATATTGCCATTCCAGAAGAGAGCAATTTTTAAAGCTAAGGACACTATACGAGGTTTTATTTTTGTTTAAAGCCAAAACTTTAAAAACCTGGAGCTGTCAAATCATTTTTGTTCCCCATTAGCCCTCATTACCTTCTCCACAGCGTACTTCAGCAAAATTTTCATCTCCCCCTGATTTTATTTCATTCTGCTCCAGCTAGCAAAGTTGAAGCAAACACTATCAACACCTGAAAACCCCTACTCAAGAGTTTAGTTTTCCACTATTAGGGATGAGATCAGACTGCTGGCATTCTTCTAGATAAAACTAATGCTCTAATGTTCTTATTTCTTAAATTATTTCAAAATTGAACAGACTTTGCAAATATGCAAAGAAATACATGAGTAGATGAGATTTGAACCTGTCAATCCCAGCAATGTCCTCCTCATTCCCCCTCCCCCCACCCTCAAAACTAACAGTATTGCCAAAGTGGATGATGTGACACTAATGGAATTAAATCCACTTACATCAAGCCTACAAAACAAAACAAAAAGAAACTTTGTCCCTGCCGCACCTATTTTTTTTCCCTGCATTTTGTAATGAACCCATGCAAGAATAAAAGGAGCTGTGTTGGTATTTTGCTTTCTTAAACCAGGCGTAACAGTTGTGTCAGACAAAACTGAACAAACTTTTATTTCACTTCAGAAAGATTTTATATTACCAACTCATTTCCCTTCATAACTGAAGGTGACAAAAAATAAATCCATTGTAAAGACAAAACCCCAAACCCTGTAGTCAAGCTGCTTTTTCAAGTATGTTTAACCCCTCATGAATGAGCTGCATTAGCCATGTTACTGATTAAAACCCACATCACAATGATTAGGACATAGACCATAGGCCTGGATCTCCTGGAATTGTGTCCAGCTGCATCTCCAGCCGAGTTAACACGAGATTGGAAGCAAGAGGCCAGTGAGTATATAGCACATGTTACACCACTCCCCAAATCCCTGATTCTCACTCCAACCACTATCACACCCCCATCACATCCCCCAAAGAGGAGAAATGCCACAGGAGCCACAAAGTGATCTTGGACAGGTACCACAGTTCACTGATCAACCCAGTGCAAATCTCCTGCTGATGGAGATGCACTTTGCAGACCTGCCAGACTGGAGAGTTTTGCCCCCAGTGTTTCTTCAAAGCACAGCATAAACCACATCTTAGTATTTGGTTCAGTCTAGAATTCCCATCTCCATCTACTGCAATTATGGAATCACAGAATACTCTGAGTTGAGACCCACGGGGATAATAGAGTCCAACTCAAAGCCAATGCAAAGTCAGCGAGGGGGTTTCTACAACAGTTGGTCCCTGCATTAAACACCACCACACATGAGAAATAAAAAGGGACAAACCTTCAAGTCACTATTAAAAATGGTGACAGGTGCAACTTTTCTTCCTTCCTCCTTAAATTCACCTCCCATTAATGCAAGAGAAAAGTGCAACTTTGCAGCATGTTTGTTCACATCAAGTTTTTCCTCAAGAACACATTTTGCAGTAACAAAATATGGTCTATAAAGTCGCAAAGTGCTCAAGCTGAAGGCACAGAGTACAAACACATAGGAAAACAGATTTCAAAATACCCAGTAACAACAAAAAAAAAAAGAGATAAAAGAAAAACCTGGAATTTAAAACTCCCTGACAGAAGATACATTTATATGATACTGAACGAGTTATATTTTTTTATAAAAGGAGTCTATGCAGCAGTGGGGAAAGATGGTGCAAAATTCTTTTAACTTCAGTAAAATAAGTGTGATCTCTACAATTGTGACTAATAGTTTTGTACCTGTATCAGTGACTAATAAGTTCTAGCAGATGTCTCAACTTTTCAGAACAAGGACTGTGTGTCAGAGCAAAGAATGGTAAGAGAAGTACATTAGGACCTGACCACATATTTGATATACTCTCAATGAGAAAAGATTCATTAGAAGATCTGGAACCACATCTAAATAAGTCCACAGAAATAATGAGCATATATGTATTTAGGAAATGTGATGAATATGTAATAGAAATGTGATGAATATGTATTAGTTTCACGAACATAAGCTGGTCTGTTGGGTTGCTGGTCTGCATGCTTTGTGGAGCAATCCCCATGCATCCAGCACTGGGAATAAAGTCTTGTTGGCTTCCTAATATACCAAACTGGTTGGAGAGGTTATTTCCTATTTTTTGGTGACAATGAGACCAACTCTTAAAAGGTGAAAATTTTTAAACTAACAAACAAATACTGCAAAATAATGAAATTTTATTCTTATTAAGTAGAAGCTCCAGAAAATAACTCGAAGTTTAAAAACTAATACACTGACGTGTTAATTAGTTTTAAGAATGTCTTTAACATTAAGAAAAGAGTGCAAAAAGGATTCTTCCATTCTAATGCTTTTGGAAGCTGCTGATTTTGGCTGCTCATTTCCACTTTGAAAGGATTGTTTTTCAAGGTGCATTCCTCACAAAAGTCGCAGAATATGAACTTGTTGATAGGCTAGACCATGGAATCGTGTTTTTCAAAGTCACTCCAATTGTAGCAGCAACTGACATTACATAAAGAAGAAAGTCCAAAACTCTTCTTTGAGGCATAGTTTGTGTCAGAGATTGAGTATCAGCAGTTGCCAAAGGAGGCTCCAGACATCATCTGTGCTCCTCCAGTGTCTGTTCTGGCTGGGAAGAGAAGCTGATCCAGTATATTCACTATCTGTATCCCCTGGAGCTTGCACAGGCTGATGAGCCACCTGAAATCATACAAAATGTTCAAGAAATGCTCTGATATTAAACTTATACATTATGTCCCTCGCCCCCATTTCCCAAAACCAGCATTGTCTGCAGACCATTAGCAGTATAAACAGAAGCTGATATACCAAATAAATGTCCATTCCTTCACTTCAGCTTATAATAAAGAGTTCATCATAAAACTGTCTGACATTTTATGGTAGGAAATCAAACGAATGTTGAGGAAACTCAGTGGAAAGAATGCCATAAAAAACTTAACAGACCAGAACAGACACTATTCCCCAATTCCCAAGGATACTTACTGACTCATGGTCTGGTACTTCAATCGTAACCTAGACTGTATGGGACTAGAGTCTTTCTTGGGCAAATGCCTTGTTAGCACAGAAGATGAGAAGATGAGACCTCTCACTGACTGCACCCAAATTAGGGCTGTCTGGAGTAAAGCAACTGACTGAGCATGGAAATTCCTCCCTGTGTCTCTCCTACATGAGGAGAAAATTAAGGGAACAATGTGAAGAACCTCACAGTTAAACATGCAGCAAGAGAACTTCCATGCTGCCTGACTTGAATATTTGTATATAAACACTTCCCTTGTAACTCAATGCACACAGATCCAGGGTTGTACCAGACATATCTCTGAGGATTCCAAGTTGAAAAGCACAACCCCTTCAAACCCTCCATTCTGTCAACAGACAAACACACATCACCAGTGGGTGATTTATACCTGAGGGGGACTGCATCATAACACTGCCTGAAATGTGCATTGTGAGCAGAGAACTACATTCTTTCTCCTCAAGACCGCAGCCTCCACTTAAATCAAGTGGAAGTATCCTGGCCTCAACATCCAGGATAGTGGCTGTGAGACCCTGGCAGAGTTAGCCAGGCTCTAGATCCTAGAGCCTAGTTTGTCCTATTACATTGCAGACACTATCACATTGCAGACAGCTAGTTACATCAGGAGATACAGCCTCTGACACCTTGACACCCTGTATGTTCAGCCTGTCAGGGATTGTAGCACACAGCTGGGCAGGATTCGATGGATACTTACTGTAAAGCTCTTCTCCAGGCCTCTTTCGTGACTGGTCACCTCTGGGAAAGAAGGGGAAAAAAGGTATTTTCATGATAACCTGAATTAAAGCGTCCCTGCTCATTGCAGGGATGTTGGACCTTTAAATGTCCCTACCAGCCCAAAGCATTCTGTGATTATTATAATAGTAAAAAAACTCAGCACAATCATCAACTTCTAGAGGTTTAGAAGCAAAACGCAAACATAGTAATGATACTACTACAGGATTCTCAATTCACTAAAATACAAAAGTATAAGCTATATTTTGTAGATTAAAATATCTCATCCTTTTCTTACAGACACTAGGTTTCATTCCATAGGATAATTTTTTTTACAAAATGAAAATGAGGCAAATTGTTCATATACAGTGTGGTCTGAAGCCACACAAAATTGTTTTCCTCAATTCAAAGTCCTCAACCAAACTCTATAAAACTGCGTGGAAAAACTGTGCATCCATCAGTCTGAAAATCTAAGATGCTCCTGTAAAGTTCAACAACCAGACTCGAGGCAAGTCTGAGCTGACAACACTTGCTCTTTAAGCAGAAGAACTTAGTATTTAATGGCATTGATGAGCTGACCTCTACAGCTAGAAGACACATAGTTAATGCTGCTGGAGTCACCTCACTGTGCTGTGCTCCTCATGATTATTGTTGCAGGAAATGCAGCAGCAAAAAATCACCATTTTTCTGGTGCAATTAAAAGAGAACAGATGACACTTCATACTAATACAGAAAAGAACAGACTTGGCAGGCTACTTGATAAAAGAGAAAAAGAACCTTTTTATACATCTATATATGTAAAAATATAATCTCAGAACAATTCTGAAAAGTCACAAACAAACATAACCTAAGGTCTTAACAGGAGAAGCATATTACATCTTGAAATACATTCTAAGGCAAAATGCATTTCAACTACCACTGAAAAAAAGCCATGTAGTAAATAGAAGTGAAGTACAGGTAATACCTTTTACCTGTGTCCCATTAATGAGACTCAATTCTAACACTTTAGACAACCTCCATGTTTACCAGACTGCACCGACTCACTGATAGTACAACAATAAAATAGACTGTGCAAAACACCTTCAGCAGAGACAAAATGTCATCCATCAGTTACTCCTCTGCAAAGTTTCAGTTTGCAGTTTTATATCATAAATTGGAAGCAAGCTACATAGAAACAGCAGTTACACAAAAGCACGAGCAGGGGTGAGCCAATTTCCCAAACCTCCAGGGCATAACAAAATTATCCACACGTCCAATACCCAGGAGATCCCACACAGAAAGCCAAAAGGAATAGTTAGAGTTCAGCCTCTGCAAACAATGTGTGAAAATAAACCCTTACTTAGTCCTTGCTTGGATGACTACCCTCAAGCCCTAGTCTTTCCTCTGCCCACATCTACGACATAAGACAGGGAATTGTTTCCTACACATTTGTATTATGTAGTTCCACAGTCAGAACTGCTTTTCTGCATAGAATAGGAGTTGCTAAAATAAATTCTGAGGATCCTACAAAGTCTGTAACAAGACATGCCCAATGTAGGCATCCCTTACTAGATAAAGACTCCTCCTTACCAAACCAGCCAAAGAACTTCCCAGCCAAGCTAACAAGCCTTTCATTTTCAGGTAACTAAAGAAAAACATTTTTGACCGCAACTGCTTTTGTGGAAAGAGACTCTTACAACTTGAAACCTCATTTTTAATCCTCCAAGAAGTGTGAAACTGGTGAAATACACTTGTAAGCAGAACTATTATTAACCACCTACAGAATTCACAGGACTGAAAGTCAGACAAAACTAAATTGTTCCTTTTTTTTTTTGTTTTGTTCTGTGCTTTACATTCTTTTGTCAGCATTATATGCCAACTCAGTTTCAAAGTCTCAGACTTCTGGTTCTTGGACTAAATGCAGATTTTCTCAGCTCTTACGGCTTTAATTTTATGCATATCTCTCAAAAAACCCTGTTTTCCTCAACAGAAAGCCTTACAAGGAGAATCTCCACCGCACCATTTGCATCTGGGTCAACAGCAGAGCTTTGAAGCTCCATAATTTACCAAGCTTTGAAGACAGAGATTTCCTTTGAGGAAAACCTATGTGGGATGAAATCCAAAAATACACATCCAACATTAAACACACCCACATCTAGTGGGTGTACAAACTACAGCACCAGGTTCAGAGCTTTGCAGAGGTAACAGGAGAGAACCAGATTTATGAAGGAATCATCTTCCTGGGAACTGAGCAGGACGCTTCCCCAGCCTTGATCTCAGACTGTCAGACTAATGCAGAAGTGGTGCAAGTGCTGTGCAGCAAAATGGAACTGCACAGACCAAGAGTGAACAATACAAAGTATGAATATTTGCTGCCCTGTCTTTTACTGTTTGTTCTTCACCCTCTGAATTCAATCCTCAGAAAAGAAATGCCTATTTAAAATAAACACCTTGACTATATAAATAACTCTGAAAGGGGAATAAGAGAAATCATCAACTGACATTTTCAGAAACATCATGCAAAAAAAGAGCTTACAGAAAATTAACAAGAGCACGAGCCATGCAGTAGAAGCACAACCAAAACACAGGGATGCATGAACTGAAAGCAATCAAAGCAATCTGTTTCATCATGTATTTCAAGCCTTCCAATCATCTACTTTTTGGTACCATGTGCAGAGTTGTTAGTGCTCAAACATGGGGAAAATAAGGGCATATTTGTGAAAGTTGTTTATTAACTCTTAAATGATTTCTTCAGTATTTTTAGGTGTATCCATTTTTACCATTTCAGCACTGTCCAGCACAATCACTACTGAAGACCAAAAACTATTACCTAGTAAATCCATTCTGAATGAGCTCTCTTTGAAGTTTCTGGTCTTGAGCAGCATATTCCTGAAGCTCAGATTCCATAGCAGGGGGGAGAACATTTGGGATGAATTTAGAAAATAAAGCTGGTGCCATCTGTACCCATTCTGTAAGAAGAGAGAAAGCAATAACAAAATATGTTGAAGAGATATTTTGTAAAAATTTTACTCTTCAACAAATGTAACTTTATTCTATTTTAAATACACACTGGTACCTTGAATTAATAAAAGAAACACCAAACCATCCCCCAAACCCACAGAAACCATGTGTTGAAGCAAAACAAATAATCAGCCTGTTAAAACCAGATGTTCATATGTAGATTTACCTATCGTTACACAAAATGTACCAGAGTCTTCCTTCTAAAAAGCACAGTAGGATCATACAACTCTGCTTCTCCATCCCTCATACCAAATGAATCACTGCATTTCTCTCACTGATCTTACAAACCTTAGATAAAACACTTTTTTAATGTTCATTATATACGTAATTCTAATCTGTACTAGTTCAGCTCCAGGACATAAATGTGATTTAATTTCCCTACCCTGAACATTGCCTTACAGGAGCAAGATATTTTACCCTGAAACTGCTTCAAGGCTGCTTATAAGAAACACAGAAGAGACTGAGCAAAGGATGAAAACTGGCTTTAAGGCAACTGTATAACAAGGTCTGATAAAAATAAATAGCTCTCTGGTATTTCTGCAGCCAGGCTTTCCACAGGTTGTAGCAGTTATCTTAAATTTAATTTTTACTTAGAAAAAAGAGATGCTTTTACATTTATTCACTAAGGTACAACACAATTCCCACACTACTGCCCGAACCTCTGCAAACTGACTGAGGGAGCACTCAACCCCTTTGTGCAGATCATTGATAGATTAAAAAGGACCTGCCCCAGTATTGAGGGAGAATTAGAAGAGTCTTTTCTGGTAACCTTTGAAGTCTGACTGCCTTTGAGTACTTTCAATTGGAAGAGAAAATAAAAGAAGGAGAAGGGAAAGCTCATGGCCTCACTTCTCCTTCCCCTCCCTGCACTGCTCAAGCAGTGCTCTGATCCCCAGCACCTTCCACTGGCCCCACTTTGTTTTACTTCCCCAGTTCTCTGCTCACCAGACCCACGGTACACCCAGTGGATGTCCCAGTGCCAGTGAGCAGCACTACCCAAGAGGAGCCCTTGCCCTGACTTTCAGAATTCATCCTCAGAGATGAGCAGCACCAAAGAACAGACTTTGACATCAGGAAGTCTATCCTGGGCTCTTCTGGTTGGAATGACATTAAAGCTCCCCATTTTTTCATAGGCCGACAAGTTTGAGAATCAGGCAATTAGAGCAAATGTGCATCTGTTCAAGTGATAACCTAAATCATCTGGGTCTTCCTACCCACTCAGATGTGGAAAGCAAGTATCACAAATTGTAGGGACAATTTTCCTACTTAAGTATCCTAAAACAGCTATTCAAATCTGGTTAGGCCCACGGTACCAACCCAAACCAGTCCCTTGTGCTGGGAGGTAGACAGCAAGACAGGGATGATCTGAAACAAAAACTGTGAAATCACAAGTCCATCACGTACAATATTAAGTGTGGTGGAGGTACAACCACATTGAGCTGCTTTCAGAAGATCCACACTTTTATATGTGCTTACATATACACCTTCTCTTTCTCTTATAAAACCAGCATTGACTTAAAAGTGATGGCATGATGTTAATTTTGCTGTTGTAAATATCTTTGCTTACTGAAAGGGCTCTATCCATGGATTTTGTAAATGGGGGGTCCACCACACTCCGGGCTAATACAAATGCTGAATATCACACTAAAGCTTCTTGTAAAGGATTCCCCTCCTCATTTCTATTCCCATAAATGGGGATTGCAAAGCAAAAATAGACTGAAGCTCAGACACAACCCTTCTCTCAGCCACAAGGTAAGAAGGAACCATTTATTTATGGCTATTTTGAACACTTTCTGTTTCTAAAAACTTCTCACACACAGGGTAAAAGCTCTGCTCAGTTTCTTCAAAACTTACAGAACAAAAGATATTGGTACAAAATTGATTAAAATCTGCAACATCATTTTCCTCTCAATATGACTATTGCATAAGGTGTCCCCATGGCTTCACAAGTTAAATTAAGGTCTTCCATGAAATAATACCAACCAAACAACAGCTTCATAGAAGAAACAGTCATTCACCTCATGCCAAAGACCTGACTTTGAAGTGCAATTTGGGATGCAACTTTCATCATTTCAAGATTTCTAAATTTTTGCCATGCCTGACTCATTAACAGCCTTCTTTCTTTNACATAGTACCTTGTGCAGATCAGATGGGCAACAAGAAAAGAACCAGGGCAGAACTGAGAGTTATGATGGACAGAACACAACACATACTTTTTTGTTGATGTGCATTAGATAGAGAGTATACAAATGTAGAAAAACGTGGATTTAGGAAAACACACCACACAATGTGAGACTAGTACAAATATTTTTCCTTTTTACCTGGTCGTAGTGTATACAGGCCTTTCACAATATTTGCCATGGTTGAAGGAGTTATTTGAAACGGTGTTGACTGAGCTTCCAGAAGTAAAGCTGAAACAAAATTAAGGGAATCAGAAATTTTTCTAACCAAGAAATACAGGATTTACATACATATTTTTTGTATCAAATATACAGTCGTTGTGCTTTTTTTTTTGTATCTGACATCCTCACAGAGAAAAGACTCAGGTACCTGAACCAGACAACTTAATTCTCATGTAACAAATCACCTTTAGACAGAAATATCTCTTTCAAATTACATATGATGAAAATATGGAATAACTTATTTTACATCCATTGGAGGCAGCAGTTCTTAGGCAACACCAAGCAAGCAATGGCTCTGAGTATTCAGACAAAGAACTGAAGTAAACAATTTATTTTTAGATATATTGTCATCCTGTGTCAAACACCTGAAGATCTACAAATAATTGCAATAATTGCATCTTCCTCCTGTGGTAAAGCCTAGCACACTTATACTTTGTACTGTGATATAGGCTGGCCTTTATCCTGATTCCTACTAACACGAGCTTTGTGCCTCCATCTGAATTACAGGTACACACAAAAAAGAGAAAGAAATTAAGAAGATGTAAACCAACTGCTGCCTCTCAGTTTTCATTTGTCTACGAAGGAGCTGAGCAACATACAGACCTTTCCGAACCCACTACACAGAAGAGAAATGACTCTTACAATTCTACCTCAAGTGCACATCTCTTGGACTTACATTGTAGAGACCCTAACTCTACTTTTTAAGCTTCAAAGTATCTCCAGTTCCAGCTTCAGCATCTGCCACTATGGTACTTAGTATCAAAAGCCACATCTTCAGTAGCATCTTCCTTTTTCCTGAAGCTGTGGCTCATGTCATATGAAAACTAAAACAAAGTATTTTTTCTAACCTCCAAGTAATCAAAGTTGTTACATTTAACTGTTATAGATGAATTTATTTTACATCTTAGAAGTTCTTGCTCATTTCAGATGAAGCCTTGAGGGTGTGAGAGCCTGCAATTTGTTTTGTAATGACATATTTACATCTTTCCTAAAGATTTTTTCAGTCTCTTGGCAGCCAAGAAAGTTGCAAATCACAGAATTAAATAGGCATAAAGTGACAGTAATGCACAATCCAAACAATATGTGTGCACACAAAATTATATATCTTTAATTGGACCGTGGCTACTTCAGCCTAAATTTCACCAATAGATTTGCAAAGTAGCCAGAGAACTGTGAATTTGCTCTTTACATGCAGACATTGAATTATATTCCTAAAATATGTAAAACAAGCTACTCTTCAAAATCTTCATTTTTTTGCAGCTTCAGAAATTAATATTTCTTATCTTGGTTTCTGCAACTGGATACATCACCTACAATGCAAATGCAAAACGCTCACTCCTGATTTACAGTCAATAAATACAAGCGTGATAGTATTATATTCAACAATAATAGAACAAAGTAATGGCATGTATTTCCCATTTCTCAATAAAGAAAATTAAAGAATATACTGTTCAATAAGCCATACATTATATATTAAGCCAGCCTACACCTTTCCCAGAAGTTGGACGTAAATCCCTGAAGAAAGAATGGCCCTGCTGCAGGATTTGTGTTTTCAGAACAATTTCTGTAAGAATGAACAAGACTCCTCTCTTTGGATGGATCCAACCTAGACATTCCATCCTGAATTACTCCTTGAGGGAGGGTCACTTAGACTCAAGGAATACCAAGAGCTGTGCCAGACTTGCTGAAGGTACCTCTGTTGCTATTTTACAATCCTACAAAAGACTAAAATTAACAAATATTAAGGCTTTGACTCTTGCTTTATTAGAACAACTAATGAGACTCTACAACACAGAAGTTGCAGACTCCCTCTTCCTACTCCCCAAAGCTCCACCTGCAGCATTTACGAGGACAGAGGAGAGTGAGGCAGAATAAACTTTAACTGAATGACAGAGGCAATGACACTATGATACCATCTGAACACCTCCACAGTGTTTATGAATTAAAATCACATTAGACAAAGTAACTAATATGCAAAGAAGTTAATTAACCTGTAAATAGCCTTAAAAATAACTCATGGCAGAATCAAAGAAGAGAAGTGCGGATTCTCATGATGAAATACTTTAATTGCAGAAAGATACAAGATGCTTTGAAATATTGTTAAACTGAGCTACGACACAATACCCAAAATGGCCTCAAGGACTTTTGAGGAACTGCATTGGAATAAGTGAGGTATGAAGCTGCAGCACTTCAGGTACTCTGCAGTAACTGAGTGGCCACATTATCCCACAGTAACACTGGAGAACCTCATCCCTCCCCATCAATGTTGAAGCTACTTCCCAATCCCAGTGGGGTACCAGGACTCCAGGAATTCCAGCAGTAGCAGATGGTATCTTAATGAGCTCAAAGTCACTTGTTTGTAACTCAAGACTGACTCGCAAAAGCTAAGGGTTAGCTGTTATAAAAGCCCTTTTCTATCCTTCAACATTCTATTGAAAATAGATTTATTTTCGCTTATTTTTCTGGCAGAACAGTAGAACTTTTGCATATTAATACGTTTTTTCTCCCTTTGCAGTAATCAAATAGCACTTCAAAGTAAGCTATTTCAACAAATCATACTTAAGCAGATGTGCTCAAGGTTGTAATTATTCAACAAATGCACTTGAAAAAAAAATTAGAAGCCGTGTTCCATTAAAAGCAACTCCAACAGCTTCCACAACTGAGGCATTAGTCAGCTGCTGCTCTCCAGCCTTCAAAAGGAGCAGGATCCATCGCTTAACATAAACAAATGGAAACTGCAGATCTGTGTCCCACGGCAAAACCTGCGCTCTTTGTTCCAGTATGAATGAAATGTTTGTACTATTGTGCAGAGTAAAACTTTAATATTCCACAGAACTGAGCCCTTACACATGAGCTGGGCAGGGATGACGAGCAGCAATGCTGGAGCTTCATCATATATTATCATTACTTTAACGTAGGTGCAATTCCTACAGGTCAGTTTTTGATCCAGAACTTCAAAAGCCTTTTGCATGAAAACTGGCCTTAACCTTTTTCTGTACTCTCACTTTTGCAGTAACATCCAGCTCCTTATGATCCTGAATATTTATTTTCCTTTAAACAGAACTAAAAATAAATTTTTACCAACTTAAATTCTTCATACGTTTGTAATTAATGAAAATGTAGATCAGAAAGACATAAAAAGCTGTCTTCATTATAAGTGTTTGCCAGCAGGCATTTAGTAAAGCCACAGATTACATTTAAAATATTCATTACATCGACTAAAAGCTTTATTAAGCATCTAATAAAAATGCTACAAAACAAAAACTTCAGACTTAATCACATGGAAAATATTCAGCGTTGCAAAAAATAAATATGAAACGAAGCAATAAATACAGAAATACATGCTTTTGGACTTTTATAATTGGAAAATAAGGTTGTATTTTCACGTTTGTAATTTTATGGAGGCTTATTGAAATGGGAAGATTACACCTATTCCTTTGCCAAGGAGACAGATTAACCAGGATGGTCATTACTCAAGACTGTATTTGCTAAATTAGTTTGAGGTGCTGCAACTTAATCAACAAGGAAAGTAAGAAACAGCTGCAACTTTTTAATAAGACCTAGTTCTTTGCTGAAAGGTTTAGTTCAGAGAAAAATTCTGTGTGATAATTGTTATTATAGAATGTGAGTGTATTCTACACTACCTGGTAACAACACAGACTGTTTCCAACATGGTCACAACGTAATTGCTCAGACTTCAGCTGTCAAATCACAGCTGCTACTTCAGGGTCAGTGATACCACCCTTAAATGTTATTCTGGATTATTCCATGAGATCTGCAGAGTCTCGGAGTGATTAACAGCTGTTTATTCAGCCCTTGAGAGTGCAGGGGGTACCTGCTGAGGGCTAAGAACAGGACACCATTAATGTGACAAGGAAAAGGAATGGCTGACTTTCCTGCACCAGCAGCATCCTGGGACATTCCCCACAGGCAGAAAGAGAAGTGGAACAACATTGCAGTTGATTTTCACTATTAGTTATCTGTGTTTACCAATATTTGCAAAGCAAGAAGGAAGGAGATGAAGACAAACATTTGTTTTTAAGGTTTGAATTTGAAATTTGAAGTGTTGGTAAGTAGATTAAACTATTTGCCCATGCAAATAAAAGAGAAATTAAATACTGAACAAATTCACAATACTATAGATGCAAAAAATCTTGAAAAAATTACTTTTAATCAAGAACCTGAGAGTAAAATGCATCTCTTCCCTATGCATCTCAAATGCATCTCAAAAAAGGACCTTCTATGCTACAGAACCCTCTTGCCCCCCAAATCCTTCACTGTCTGATGCTGGTATTTCAACAGCTTCACAGTCCAGGAAATGGGTACATCCCTTTTTTGTTTCAGAGGAATTCTGGCACAAATACACTGGAATGAATCAGAATTTTCTACTACTGCTCTGCTGCCTTGCTCCAGTTTTAAGGCCCTGAGGAAGGAATCTTCTCATTTTATTTTACCTATCCTGACATGCAGGCTAATCCTAAAGACAGAGAGCAAGTCACTCCACAGGCTGTTAATTCTGCCTTTTTAAATTGTTAGTTTTAAAAGAAATCTACCATTTTTGTCTGGATCATTCTTAAACTTAAATAGCAAAAAACAGTTTATGAAGGTGGCAGAGTGAAGTTGTATAGATTTTCTTCTCATACAAATTTTACACACATTTAAGAAAAAGCAAAGCAGTTTCTAGGGGCTGAGTAATAGCCAATATATTACAGAAGGGCCTCAGTAATCAAACAGGACATTTTTTAAACACATGGCTTCTGCCACCACAGTAGTCACATTGTGTCTCAAAGAAAGAAGAACAGTGATTTCAAATGCTTAAGGGCAGGTTCTATATTAGAGCTTTAGTTCAGATCAGAAATGTGATTTTGAAGCAAATTCACCGATCATCCCCACTTACAGCTCCTCGGCTGGTATGACAGAGCTGCCTTGGAGCACATTACTTTAATTCTTTCAGATATGCCCGAACTGCTAACTGGCACTGTCCAAGTGTGAAATGAAACTCCCCAGAAAGCATGTAAAGGACAATACCGGGTCACGAACACCAACAAGATGTTTCACCCTCTACAGATCTGCTCCCCTTATACCACACCCCTCACTAATGTAGATGTAGCCCAAACCATGCAATGAAACCCTCAGCTCTCCTTCGGGACCCACACCTTCCAGATACAAGTGACAGCCATCAAACTGCTGCTGCATTAAACCTGCAGTGATGCTCTGTGCTTTCTGTCAGCACCAACTCAGCCCAGACATTCAAGAACGAGTTCATTTAAGAAACTATCAGCTATTTCCTTATGAAACACAGTCATTAGGGCTGACATGGAAATGAGAAGCACAAAGAACAACTCCTTGAATGTCAATCTGAAGGGCAGCAGCACACAGGAAGGCTGGGGGCAAATGCCTTCTGCAAGAAACCGAAAAATAATGGGAGTGTTTTCTCTCCTCTTCAGATTTTCTTTGCAATTTCTGTGTCAAGACAATAACAGGTTGTTTCTCATATGCAGATTGTTTGAAGATGTCAAAATGGAGAGAGGGAACAGAAGTGGCACCTCCAGCATAGTCAATGTCAATTCAATCCAGTCCATCTTTTTCTTGTCTATCACTGGCAAAGGCTGAGGCAGGGGGAGTGAATAACAAAACCCAGCACATACCAACCCCGTGTTCTCTGTTGTAACTGTACAGAGTCAGGCCATGAACTTGGCATCAATCACAGTCCTTCTCTCAGCCTTTTACACTGCTCTTCTCAAACAGAGAATTCTGTGTTCACAAACACAGGCTGGATATGGAATTTATTAACAAAAGGCATTTTGTCATAGCAGCACACAGCCAGAGGGATGAGAGTCCTCTCCTTCACTGACATCAACAGGCTTCTGGAGGTCAACACAGCGAAACACATCCGCTAAATACACAGAGCAACACGCTCCTGCTTACCCATGGCACATCTGTCGACCTCCAACAGCTGTAACTAGATTCATTCTCCACAATTTTGCATTGAATTTCTACCTGCAGAACCAAAAAGGGCAGTTGGACAACTTCACTGTTAGAGACCTGTTATCCATCTTTCCACTTGAAAAGTTACCTTGAAACTTTTCTGCTACTTTGCAGGAAGCAGCAATAGAAATACCCTTCCTGACAACTTCACGAAGGAAAATCTTTTCCAACATAAACAGCCCTTCCAAAATTTCCAAGTAATGCCCACTGACACATTATTTCCTCTGTAAATAATGAATTCACACCTTAATCCCTCTATTTTTTGCAAGTAAGTGCTAAGAGAAATGCTCCCACCAAAGAGACCATTGTACCAGCCATTCAGAGACACCAGGCCAGACTGAGCCCAGAGGATTCTGAGCAAGATCAAACACTAAGAACAGATCTGTGCTCCACTGCTTTTCTGATTCCTCCTCCTCCCCCCTCAGTCTTTTGAAGTGGAGCAGGAACTCATTCAAAAAATCAAATGAACCTGAAATGTACTTGCTGTCCTTCCTGAACACAGCTGCTAATAGAAATGCTTCCAGGTTCTCAGAGAACGGCAAGGTACTGCATATAAACAAAACCCACTTCACACATAAAAACATAGCAACAAATTTCAAGAGCAAGAGCAGATGTTGCTGCTATCCTCCAAGTCTAGATCACAAATAAATTAAACCAATTCTGTAATTTGTTTTCTCAAACAGAGGGAAGGAAGGCATGTTTCTCCTCTCATGGAAGTGGCACTTGCAGCATCTCTTTAAAAAAGAGTCCCAGGATTCCATTTGTCTATAAAGATCACAGTTTCCTTGACATTAATTTCCCAAGCATAACCATTCATAACTGGATATTTACCCCCCTCATAATACAGAAACTTCTTTGCTAAACCAGATCTGCATCAAATATCAGGAAACAGCACCACACACTGACATTGGGAAGTAAAGTAAACTGCAAACAATGATTTTATATCCTACTTTCATAGATCCCTTAACGCTTCCAAAAAAGAAGGTAATACTCTGATCTATTATGGTGTGAATTTCAGCAAGCTACAAAGAACACCCGAGAACGGCAGAAAACAACCCTAGAATTTTTTCAGCACTTCTACAGTACTATACCATGTGCTATATGGACAATGGGCTGCCCAGGGAGGTGGTGGAGTCACTGTCCCTGGAGGTGTTTAAGAGGAGACTGGATGAGGAGCTTAGTGACTCGGTCTAGCTGGTGGGTGTAGGGCTGGATGATCCTGTGGGTCCCTCCTGGCTCAGAGTGGCCTGTTAGACTGTGAGGGAACTAAGGTTATGTTTACCACCCTGGGGTGTGCGTTCGGTCTCTGTACGGGTATTAGATGGTGAGTTGGACTAAATGATCCTTGTGGGCCCCTTCAAACTCCTAGTATTCTGTGATTCTATATGTCTTCATTTCCCAAGAATCTTCTAGCAAATTCAGAATTTTATTTAGGCATTCTCTAACTCTGATCCTCTTATCTGAGATTTAACCAAGTCAGATCACAGTTAAGAGTTCACACCTGTCAGTATTTATCATCTTACTTCAGAGTGGGATAAAGCCTAAATAACTTAATTTTAATAAATTGAGTCAGACTCAAATGAATTCAAGGAAGTTGCTCATTAAACAGGAGACTACACACACAGCAAGAGTGACAGCCTACAGTGACATATACAGTCAGTGACAGCTTAGTTTTATTTTTCAGCGTTTCAGTGTTTTCATTTTACTTCTGCAATTAACAGAGCTGGAATGAAGTATTTCTGAGTTCACACACACTCGCCCCACAGGTCTTTCTTTCAACAGTTTACGTGCAATTTCTCTTTGATTATGCTATTATCACCACAAAGTTAATTACATAGCAACACATATCTGACATCACTTATGTCAGAGGTTTGACCAGCGTTACCTTTGCTTTGTCACTGGATAAAAGAAACCCTTTGCCTGAAAAATGCACATGCAAAAGTTATTTAATTTTAAGGCAGTATCACCTGAATTTTCCATGATCCTGTTGCAGCAACCATCTTATCAGGTTTCATGATAACTGTTAATTTAATAAAATGTCAGGTCTATGGCTGGGGATTCCTCATGGTTCTACCATTTTCCTAGGTGCTCCAATCAGCTACACGGCTAAAAACTCTTCTTCGTGACACTTTTTCAGACGGCAAGAAAAAGATGGGATCAGAGTTGATGGTCTCACATCATTTTAGAGTATCAGGCTCCCTGACTTTGCAGTCACTTTGTCCCTCTCCCTGGATGGCGGCTCTCAGTGACCCTAAAAAGTCGTCCTTCGCTGGAGAGCAGGGCATTACTACCCAAGTAAAGACTAAAGAAATATCCTGCACTCCAACCCCTCTGGTGCTTTGCTACCTGCCCCTCTCAAGGGGCAAACCAGGCCAGTACCAAGGTCCCTGTGCCCACACAAACACCCACTAACAGTGGCAATTGCAGGCAAACCCTGTGGTTCACTACCCACAGGAGCCACATTTCCTGAGAAAAGCTCCTGTGGGTAACACTTGAAGAATATTAAATTTGCATTAAGCCATTAACTTGGAAAGTGGCGTCAGCATTATCAGTTCACTAACTAGCAGGGAGTACTTGAGTATACCACGGCAATAACCCCAGTGGTACCGCAATTCTCTGACCTCATCACATTCTTAATGATACCTGTCTAGATTTTGATAGTGAAATTAAAGAGTAACAGCAAAAGCAACAGAACAATGAAACATCCATTATGCCATAATCACAAGCCACAAGAGAAAATAAGTACACTCAAGAAAACCATTACTTCAGACAAACACGTATTTTTGAAAAAAGTAAGTTGAAGTGTGTCACACTTCTTCATGCCTTAAAGAAATTTAAGCTCCCCAATCATTTGCCATTTTCTCTCTGTCTGCTGTGGATTTCCAGAATATCTGAAGGCACTGTAGTTTTCCAAATTCCCATTATAAAAAGAAAAGTCAAGAGGTTTACTTACGCATTAGGTTGTAAATGTGCTTTTCTGCAACATGTTCCGTAAACAGCTTTATAAGGTCATCTTTTAAGTCTCTGTTCAGCTTGGTTTCTATGTAAAATTTATTCTGGAAAATAAGACAGAACTTTTCAAGTTTGTATCTCACAACGGCAAGTAAAGTAAACTTACATTCTTCCCTGAATAAAAACAGCTCTGAATTTTAGAGCTGTCAAATATTTCACCTATAAAATGCTTCCTTGGTGACTGCATTTATACTAAAGAGAACATTCCTGTACTACAAAAACCCACTGGTAACAAACTCACCTACAGAGGCATAAATATTTAGTTTTCTGCATCTACAGCTATATCTCTACATCCATCCAGACTGGAGAGTTTGTAGACAAAACACCTCATTTTACAACTTTTGCAAGTTTTATGCCTCTTCTTACCACCAAAATACAGCCGGACATCATGTTTGTAACAAAAGAAAATCACGTTTAGACATTGGAAAAAACGTTAAGTCATTAAAAAAGGTACAAAAATAAATCATCAGCACAACTACCCAGTTCTGTGGTTCACCAACCATCTCACAGGATAGCTGCTCAGAACTAATCAGCTGTGGAAATAAGTGATATATACAAATCTATACAAAACTGAATCACACAAAAATTTATAGGATTCCATTATCTTAACCAGCTCAGCATTAATAATAGATTTACCCCTTTGAAGAAAAATCAAATAAATTTTCATGAATAGCTCCTTGAGAGTCCCTACACCTAATGTACTATTTAGGATTATTGCTCAATTCCCAGCCTGCAATTAACAGTAAGGTTTCTGGCTGTATTTTACTGATAGGTGTGTTTTAAATGCTGGAAAAAATACCAGAGTCAAGTCTCCTATCATTAAAATGCTAATTGTTAAATAGAACAGCTGAATTCACTGAGACAACTTGTCCAAGAGTTAAACAAAAATGTAGTAGAAAAATAACATACATAATAGAAAAATAACACACAGGAATATTTATCTGATAGATTTACTAGAGGAAGGGGTGTCTAAAGGGGGAAAGGTCTTCCCACACTTCAAATCAAGTTGTTCTATTCACTAAAGCATTTAAGAAAATTGAAACAAACTCTCAGAACACCATTAGAGTAATCTTTGCATCTTTCTGTGAAACCCATTCCCTTGGCCATTACCAAAACTATAAACACACTGTAAGGAACTGTCCATGCAGAAACCACTTCAATTTTCAAGGCAAGCATTCAGCAGTAGTTTTTCACCTTTAATGAAAACAACTTCTTAGAACAAAGGCAATCTGAGGGCTGAATCCACAGCCCTACTGCAGTTTAGGTTTGCAATAAGTGCAAATGATGCTTCCTTTGGTTGATGAGTTGGAAAGGATATACTTTTAAGTTTCACTAATAGAAAAGCAACACAAAAATAATGAAGAAACCTCCATTCCAGCAGTTACAAGACAGTACTTACACACAGAACAAATGTAAAATACTCTTTACATTTGCTCACTTGGAAACACCTTTCCAAAAACACGTTACACTTGTGTGAGGTAAATAGGCAATGAATAATCATCTACCATAATTACTCCATTTTCAATCACAGTGCTGAATGAGATGGCAGAAGAGCCATTCTTCCCCATTCTTGTTAGCAGGAAAACAGGAAGATTTAATAAAATGTCACTACCTAGGCCACGCCAGTTATTTCTTGAAAAATGTCTCAAACCACCCAAAGGTTTAAGTGACAGATAAAAGGGAAGCAGATTGCAATGACTGAGAGAAAACAGGTATGATACAAACACTCATTCTACAAAACTGTATTTCCACTGTCTTGCAAAGCAATCTGGCAAATCTTAAGATATAACTGAGTTAACAATAATAAGAGCAGAACAATAAATACTTGAAAGGAGAAAAAACAGTGTATAAGAGTGTTTACCATTTCACCCACATGTACACACTCACATATATTTGTGTATACAGACACGCATAAAATGCCCTCTAGCTGATAAGCTACAAAGTGCAATACCACCCAGGAAGAATAATAACTTTCGAGGCAATGAAAAAATTCTTTACTATCCTGAAACCCGTGTTCACAGATGTTAGTCTCATTTAATGTAACAAGGTATCAGATTTTCCACTGCTGTAGCAGCGTTAGTCTGAAAAAAAAAATCATCACCATGTAAACAGAGAGAAAGCTTCAAGCAAAAGAAGGAATAATAAAACTCCCTCAGTTGTAAAGGCCAGAGCTCTCAGCCATCACTCAAGATAAGCTTTGAGACACATCCTGGGCACCCCCACACACAGTTTTGGAAGTCACCTTTCCTGCATTCCCACCATTCACACCCTTAGGAAAGTGCTGCTATCAAACACACACGAGTAAACCTAACTCAAAATGCTGTGACATGGTCCAGTTCTACATAAAAGCTTTGTTTATTTCCTCAGTTTCATAGATTTGTAAATATTAGAAGTTTTAGTTATTAAAAGTTTCCCTAAACAGCAATGTAATTATCCTTTCAGAACACAGTTCTGGAGTGCAACTCAACAGCCTTGGAAACTCCTGATTAAAACAATCCCAGAAAAGGCAAGCCCTGCCACCTCTGATACAGGGGCAGAGTTAAACAACTCAGCCCTCTCCACTTACAAATGCACTGGAAATATCTACTAAATAACTGCAAAGCTGGAATTTATACTGTAGAGTAATTAGGCTCCCACCTCATTGTATTTTCTTGTCCAAATAGAAGAAACTGCTGCTTCCGTGAGAGAAAACTTGAGCAGACACCACAATGTAAAACTGCAAGAGTGCCTGTACATAAAAGTGGTTCCAAATGCACACAGACAAAAAATAAGACACATTTTTCATCCTGACTTCTCTAGAGCTATTTTCCACATCATGCACAACACTGATGAATATGAGGGTTAAACACTGGCAGAGGTTGCCCAAGAGGTGGTGGATGCTCCACTGCTGCAAACATTCAAGGCCATATATACACCTGGTCTGGTGGAGGATGTCTCTGCTCACTGCAGGGACACTGGGCTACACGGCCTTTAAAAGGTCCCTCCCAACCCAAATTATTCTTTGATTCTATGACAACTCTCAGGTCTAACTTGAATTAAGTCACTTAACTGAGAAAGTGTTTGCAGAACAGTGTTACAGCCTGAACAAACCACAAGTGGTGCTTCAAAAAAGCTTTTCCTTTCAAATGGCAGAGCACTTTCACTCTTGTTTGATCTGAGATTAAAAACAAAACTACCCATTTTACAGGTCTGTTTATTACTCATTCATCACTTTTACTATGTTCAGGTATGAGTTAGACTCAAACTCTACTATAAACAATGAGATACTGAGCCCCCTTCACCTGAAGATACAAACACCACAACTGTGTACAAAGACATGGAGATCTATTTGACAATTACACTTTGGTCATATAGAAAAAGCTTGTAATGATAAAACCCGTTTGTTTCTATGTCTATCACAAACATTTTTTCAATAGTAGTTACTGCAGTCTTAATTGTTTAGGATAGATTTTGACTTCTGTGATGGAAGAACATCACAGAAAGCAGCACTCAGTATAGTATACACACCTGAACACCTTATCTCCACCTGTAAATGGATATTTAGTTATGACATCCCTTAAAACACCTGCCTGCAATAAACAAGCACATTACAGGCCAAAAAGTAGGTAGCACCTAAAAATATCTGGATGCAATAGAGAAAAAGTGTCTTCCTAGTTTTCCCCAGCACTTCATTAGAGGAAGCAAGAGAAAAATTAAAATTCATCACAGGAACATATCCCTCAGCTTACAAGTGATGGTGCAGCAGCTGGATTTCATTCTGTACTAACCAGATAAAAGAGAAGATTAGAAGACAACCAGTCAAGAAAGGCAAATTCTTCTTTTAATGCAACAAATCTGTCTGGCAACACTATGCTGAGAGATTGTACCAATTTATCTAAATTCACTGGAATTCAGGGGATCTTTCTAAAGAAAGATACTGCTTCCCAAATTCTAAGAAACTACCAATGAGAATAAATTTGAAGAGTTTGAGTTTAAATAAACTAAATCAGTTGAAATATTTTTTAACGAGTTTCTTTCCCAACAAGTATTTCCTTCTTTTTTTATTTCAAATTGACACCAATGCAAGGACAGTTTCTGGGAGAAGGAGAAACTTTAAGCTTAAGTTATGATCACAAAAAAAAAAAGCAATAAAAGTTTTGGCACTTTGACAATAAAGATGCAACTTAAAACTTCTGGAGATGTACAGAATAACTTCATAAAGTATGAAATCAACATAAACTCATAGTCAGTGGCTTCTGAACCTCTCCAAGTACACCTGACAGTGCTGTGTTTGTCTTCATCCATCTAACACTCAAAAAATTGGCTTTATCAAGTGACACAGGCATTTCCAAGACATTTCTCTGTCTTGTCTGAATCTGTGCTACTTAAAAGCAAGGAACAATCATCTCTGTTATCTGCCCAAACTAAGAAGCCAAAATATAACAAGCCCATAAATTATCTCTGTTCAAAATTATATAATAATGAACTATTTGAGATGGCTTTTTTCCCAATCAAAATAAAAACCACTCTTACCACTCCCAGGAAAGAAGTGTTAGAGCAGAAACAAACTGCAAAACCCTACATTTGAAAAGCACAGCTTCCCCTTTCTCTCCCCATAAAACTTTATCAGTATTGTTAGGGAGGTAGCAAAACTAGGCATGAATCATAAGTTTACATGTCAAAAATCATTATAGTTGCATTTATTCTTTTCACTTCTAGTCAACATCTTACGTATGGACATATTTATTTGAAAATAATTTTCTAAAACTTACCATATATATGAAAAGAGGCACAATGCTCTGCAATGCTCCCATATACTGTCCAAGAGCTATGTTAAATCTTTCAATATAGAGATCTGGAGGGCTGGCCTGCAAGAAACCGTAAAAGTCAGGTTGTAATTTGAACAAGAGAAAGATCTGGAACAGCATGGGCTATGCTTTCATAGCAAACTCAAACCACTACAAAGTATTTGATACACTAGGTCCACACAAAGCAAGCCACACATCATTCCAGAGTTTCTGATAGAACTCCCTCAGCAAAATCAATTCCCTCAGTAATTAGTTTTGGCCCAGGACTGCATGTCAGTGCCCAGTACGAGGCCCACTCAGTAAGAAATATAGCCAGTCCCTAACAAACTAGTATTGATATGGAAATAAAACACCCATTAAAGACCAGACCTTCATTTAGAAAGCACTGCCTGTCACACCCAGAACCCATATCCAACCTTGAACAAGTGCTGCAGAGGGTGTTCCAACCCCCCTCCGATTATCTACTCCATGACAGCAGGGTGGCATTAAGCTGTGCTTTGAAGCCAAGCTGGCAAATGGCACATCCTCCAGCTCCACAGAGCTCTGTCCTCCACATTTTTAAACTTTAAAACATTTTTAAACTTTTGCTAGGTCATCTAAGGCAAGGAAAGTATTCAGAGTGCTGAGCTGGAGGGGCTGCAAAGAAGCAACATCTTCAGACAGAGAGGGGGTAACGTGTCCCTCCACTGTCCACTTCTCCATCCTACCCCCCACACACAGCTCTGCCTCTGCTCAGCTCCTGCTTTGGTCTTTTCAGAGGAGTTGAGTGGCTGCCTGAGTTCTACCGTTCACACACACACACAAGGGCAAAGTGTTTCTTGCTAATGAGAAGCAAATTTCTCTTCCCTCGCATCGTTTTTCCCTCTGACATCACGAAGCCAAAGAGGAAGGAGAACACAGCAGTCACTGGGACCTTGGAAGAAAACCCAAAGCCCAAAGATCTTCCTAAAGCCAAAGCATGAGAATCACTCAGGATTAAGCTGCACCTCAACCACCTTATCAGAACTTCAAGCTAACATCACACAGCTGATTTTTCAGCCTTTGTATGGGCATTCACCATTCTAAATTTACGAAAGGGGTTTTTTCCCTTTAAACTAGCTTCTTTTGCCTCCCTTCTTAATATGCTTAATGAACACATGGGTAATTTTCACAGCAAACACCAATACAGAGAAGACAGTTCAGAAAGGAAAGCAAAACTGGCAAAGGAATAAAGAGTGTTATTTCATATGCAGTTGCCAAAGGTTATATATGGTTATTCCTCATTTTGATCGTAAGGTTTTAATCTAATTGCAGACACAGTTCTCAGGGGTGGCCAAACAAATTTCAGTTCAAAATGCCAATAATTTATAACAGTGGTTCTGAGCTCCAAGGACTCCTTTTCATATACAGTTTCATATATAATTTGTTGCAAATAACATGGAATGAAATCAGCATTTGTAAGCAGTATGTATTCCTGCTTCACTGCTTTCCAACATCAACTTTAACTATGACTGGACTCTTGGATTTGTAAAGATTTGGTATAAAACTTACGTAAGATTAAAGAAAGAGGAAATTTCAACTTCAAAGAACACATCAGAGAAAAGGAGACCATAGCCTGACACAGTGCACCACTCTTCTCTCACTCACAGATTGCCCTTTTCTTTAAAAAACCCAAACCCCACCAACAAATAAAACCAGAGACAGAAGCTGTGTGGACACTGTGAGCTTTAATCCCATGAAAAGACCAGCCAACGTATCCAGCCAGCCTGCTCCTCTTTCTACAGGGGACATTAAAGGATTCACATCTTTTACTGCCACTGCAGCTGAAACTCTCCTAGCTCACCTCACAAAGCCTGTGACACAGAAAGAGAGGAGTTTTATGAGGGAACAACAGCTGCACACCCAGCAGTCCCCTGAGAATGACCTCCAGAGTCCTCTCATGGAAGGAGACCTGGGAGCTGTTACCACCACCACAGCCTTGCAACCAAGAGGAAAATGACTGCTCTAGATAAAGACAAAAACCTAAGAAAGGCCCTGACAGCTTCAGAGGAAGCACTCACTAGTGTCAGACAAATATCAGGCCTTGGTTTTAACCTCTGCAACACAGAAATTATGGTATTAATTGCTTTACCAGCATGAAATAGCACCTGCCAGTTTTATTTTCCTGAGAGCATTTCATGTCAAGCCTCAATCATTTGAGCCACTAATAGGGAAGGGAGAAGAAAGCGAACTTGACAACCAAACTCTCCTCAACTATTGCTTCATCTGTAAACTACTAAAATACCCAAGTTGCAGAGAAATCAATAATAGTCTTTTCACAGCTCATCTATGAATTATCATAATCTGTGTAGGGGAAACAGAACCATCTGCTTTTTTTTCATCACAGTGTTACTGCTCGGCTGCTCCAACCTGCCAGACACATCAATTACTTTGTTTGAGCACAGGGCATTCCTCCACATCTCTAAAGTAACATTTATAATACAGTAACTTGACCAGCTTTATATAAACTGCTTGAATTTTATAAACCAAAAACTCAATTCATGGGCAAACAGAAGTTGCTGAGATTTTTTTTATTAAATGGCCATCATTAGAGTGCAACTTGCATTTAAAATCTGTACTTACTCAGCTATAGCTATTAAAAAAAAAAAAAAAAAGATAGAAACTGCTTAGGCTGACACTTCTCACTCCTGGTCCTAGTCCAGAAAAAGAGAACATGTACATTCAGCTGTTTTAAGTACAGGGGGAGGGGCAGAATTAAACATGACATTTAGTTCTTACAACTCCCCAGCAACTATTAAATCTTTAAATCCACACCAATCTTACCTGAGGGATGTCTTACAGAAGCTATTCAAAGAAAGAAAGAATACTCACTGCTAACCTAAGGTTTCCCAGGAAGGAAGAGGATCCTTCATTCCTTCACTCTGAACACTATCAAGCTGTCAATGCAGGCTTTTTTGTTGGGTGGTTAGTTTGCGGCTTTTTTTTTTTGAGGGGGCTGTACATTTTTAGTTTTTTGGTGTTTTGATTTTATAGGGTATTTTAAGACCCTCAATACAGGCTTAAATCCCTCCTACATTTGCTCTCATCTGCCACTCACAGGGTTAAGAACAGTTCTCCAGTAACAACCATCGTGTCTGCCCACAGGAGCACTGAACCTTGGGGTGGGTTTCCCAGACTGTGATGCAGTTACATTTGCTTAAAGTCTTCAGCTTGGTTAGCAGTTGACTACTACTTCGTATAAAACACTCAGGCTGCTGTTTAAAAGCTGATGTTAAAGACATCATTTAATCTCCTCACCCATCACAGTGGACATCTCAGCACCAAGACAAAGAGGGGGGGCAGTATAACAGCTAAGCTGGATTTCCATAGGGCAGATTTTGGGTTATTGAAGGAACTGATTAAGACAGTTCCTTGGGAGGTGGCTCTTAAAGACAAGGGGGCCCAGGATAGCTGGGAGTACTTCAAGAAAGAGATTTTCAAGGCACAGGAGCAGGCTGTCCCGGTGTGTAGTAAGTCAAGCCGGAAAGGTAGACGACCACCCTGGTTGAGTAAGGAGATCTTGAATGAGCTAAGAGTCAAAAAAAGGATGTATCACCTTTGGAAGGAGGGGAAGGTAACTAGGACTTTGTTTAGGGATGTTGTCAAGTCATGCAGAAAAAAAATTAGAGATGCAAAAGCTCAGTTTGAGCTTCAATTGGCTACTAATATACAGGATAACAAGAAAGGCTTTTACAGGTACGTTAA
>WEKX01003869.1:38969-190617 GCA_013390025.1 Pitta sordida | reverse complement strand
CTCTCTACAACTACCTGAAAGGGAGGTGTAGCCAGCTGGGTGTTGGTCTCTTCACTCTGGCTACAAGTGATAGAACAAGAGGACACAGTCTTAAACTGCGTCAGGGGAGATTTAGACTGGACATTAGAAGGAACTTTTTCACAGAGAGGGTGATCTCACAGTGGAATGGGCTGCCCAAGGAGGTGGTGGAGTCACCGTCCCTAGAGGTTTTTAAGAAAAGGTTGGATGATGTACTTGGTGGCATGACCTAGATATTAGGGTAGTGTGTTATAGGTAGGATGGTGTGTTGGTAGCAGGATGGCAACAGGTTAGGTAATTAGGTAATAGGTTAGGTAACAGGTTTGGCTAGGTTAGGTAATAGGTGATAGGTTGGACTCGATGATCTCTAAGGTCTTTTCCAACCTTACTGATTCTGTGATTCTGTGATTCTGTGAAATGAGAAGTAACAAGAAAACACATTTGAGAAAGGATGACATGCAAGATAAACATAGTCAAACAAAACAAGCAGTTGGAGATCCTGTGTACTGAATTACCCATCCCTTATTTGAAATCTAGTATACAGGCATTTCAATGAACTTGTGGGCAAGAAACTGTATACATGAAAAAGATGTGGCTTTTTTCAGCCTGAAAAACAGTTTGAATGTCATTCTTCAACTGAACATATGAATGAAATCAGAAGACATGCAACTCAGAAATGGTTTACAAGAAAGAAACAGAGATGACAGTTCTGTGCTTGAGGAACACAAAGTTAATCCATTTATGAATAGTTGTCTGGCACAATCAAGCAATATATTGAGTAAAGCTTACACTCCTATGGTGAATGGGCAGTTCCATTTTCCTGGGAACATGCTCACTGCCAAAATACCAGCACACACACTGCAGCATCTCTCCCACGCCTGCCAAGTGAAGAGGGAGAATGGCTATGACTACACAACTTAACTTGTTTTTTACACAAGTGGTTTGAATCTTCTAAACCCGCCTTTGTTCTTTCTCAAGAAAATTTGTTTACCTTGCCTAGCAATGTATGGGATGCCCAGGTCTACCTCAGCACACACAGGCATTATCAAAGCTTTTTACAAAAAACAGACATCCCAGTAAAGCACAATTCATCCAAAGGGTGACTGTGTCCTCCTGGCCAGGTCTGTACTCACACCTGTCCAAAGCTGTACAGCGTCATGACATACCCCCATATTGCTGTCTCCATCTAGTAAATACATATTAATTTGTGTTGTAGTTAGTTATTTCTGTAATTGTATCAGCACTTGCAGCCCCAGCACAGTGTGGCAAGGAACTAAAGAGAACAGCAGGAATCCAGGCCTTCTCAAAAAGCTGCAGGAAAGGATGCTTTTCTCAGACTACCTTGCTCATGCCAATGTCATTTTATTGGCAATTCCAGCAATACGGTGACCCCTACATCTACCTCAAATCAAAAGCCATCTTTGTCATGTCCACACAGGAAGATACAAACATTTCTAACACTTGTGGTTTCTGCCATCTGAGTTCAACTCATCCACCTGCTCAGAATCAGTTCCCTGTGATTCACAGCAGTACAGTTGTTTCACACAAACAACTGACCAACGTTCTCCAAATGAAACTGATGGATAAATGCCACCAGCTCTGAAGGCTCACAGGTTTTTCTTCCTTTTAAACATAATGGACCAGATAAATGCCTAGTTTGAGTCTCCCCTTTGAAAAAGTAACTTAAATTAACAGATGACTCAAATGCACTCTAAGAAACACCACTGATTTAACATAATTAATAAGAAAAAAGTTAGGAAATGCAAGTTCTCTTGTTTTCATTCCCTGCCTCTATTTCTCATATTTTCTAAAGGCAGAACACAGAGGAGGTAGACTTGTTTTCTACGTAAGTCTTTGAGGGACTACCGCAACTATGAAAATTTCAGCTAATTTCAAATTAACAGAGCTAATTTGAGTGTTACTTTGATGCTCTAAGAGATGAACGTGACTTGTGAAGTAGGCTCAGTGTTTCTCATTTAGCTCCCAAGTCAGACTATGCCCACACAAACAGGGTAATCTAAGAATGGGCTTCTTCGCATGGATGGAACAAACAACCTGCCATCCCATAAGTACAGGACTGAAGTCTAATCATACCTTCATTATAGCAATGTGATTTACTGAGTTCTCACAAAAAGTTGCCACAGATGTTGTCAAAAGTTGTACTTTACAGACAAGAGTAAAATAACTGTTCTATTACAATATAGCACTGCATAAAGGTAAGGGAATCATCAGTGTACCTTGGAAGGAAAGCAAAATACACCTATGAAACAATTTGGAGTAAATTACTCTTAAAGAATAAATATCAAGACCTGCTACGAGATGGTCCCCAGTACATTAACTCTGCCCACAGTCAGAAGTTCAGCTTTACCAGTCCCTCAAAGCACTACCTGGATGCGTTTTTATACCCCCCTGACTATATACAAAGGTCACAAGGTAAATGTGACAAGCCATTTAAGCTTCATTACACAAGTGTTTGTAAGTGGCAAAGAAGGGAGTTCAGAACCTTATCTGAAGTCTGGAATAAGGCACTTATATCAATCAGATCAGGAGCAAGAAACAATAGGCTCCTCACCACTGGATGGAAACTCCATATAATCACATAGGCCAAGGGAAGGTAAATGTGAGACAACAAATAGTAAAGGAATAGATTGTTCACAACAGCTATTACTAACCTGTATTTGAAACCAGATGGCAAGTGACAGTGACATGCTACAAGGAACGAGGTCCCAGAGGTTTGGCAGTTCTCAAAATAAGGGAGTGGCTCTCAGAGTAACCCAATGTGGTGGTACATCCCCCTCTGAGCTCTCCAGGACCGCCATGGGCTGCAACCAGCATGTCCCTCTGACTGGAGAGAGCTGGCAGAGTCTCCAGTTGGATTCTTCTCTGTGTGCTTTAACCATGTGGCAGTAGCAGAGAGAACCTGGCCAACAACTTTGTTGTTCTTTAATACTTTAATACCTCCCTGGTGATTCTTTAAGCATCCTAAAAGACTCACCCACAATGGCTGACCCCACGGGATATTGGCCCAAGGAAACAACAGGTGAGATGGTATTTTCATACACTGCACCAACTGGTTTGACAGCTGGCAAGACAGAAGGCTGAGAAGCTGTAAGGATTAATAGCAGGTAGGAAAACTTTCTGGAACTGCACAACAAAGACTCTCAATCTGCAGATCCTGGGGCCAAACAGACATGCAAGTTAACTGAGGAGTCACTCGTAAGCAGGTAAGTCATGTTCATTGTAAAAAAATATAGTTCACAACAATAAAAAATCAGAAAATAATAGGTCCCTTTTTCTCTTTCCTCTAAATAGAAAAGGCACAACATGAGAAATAACTCTTTCAGCTCTCAGTGTACTGAAACTATTCCAACTAAAATGAGAATCCCATGCACTTGCACAAAAAGCTACTTTGAAGCAGGCCAGCTCAAAGCCACAGTGAATTCTGATTGTCAATGCTTTGAGTACACCCCAGTGTCTTTTTCTGAAGCGCAATGTAATGGGTAGAGTATTTGATTTTCAATAAACTTATGCACTCTGATAAAGTAAGCCAGAAACACTAGTGACTAATGCAAATACAGTTGCAAAGAAGCTGGTCAGACATCAGCTGCAGCAAAGGAAGGCAATCCACACTAAGGATCTCTCCATAACAGTCTGAAGAGAGGATTATTTCCTTACAGACATAGCCATGAGAGAGCTAGAAATGTCCTGGGATAGGGGAGGTCCAATACCAGAGAGCTGGTGGACAACAGCTTGCTCTGGCATGTTGGTTACATGCAGATATTCTGCAACCACCTGCCATTAAACTGTTACATTTCTACCTAAAGAAGTTGCTTGGCTTGTTCAGAAAAAGATAATTGCATTCACCTGCCAGTTCAGTTTATAATCCTGTCTTCTCAAACAAACCAGCATTCCTTCTGGGCTACATTTGCACCTCTGCATGTAAAAAAAAGTTATCTTGCATCAAGACACACCTTGCCAACTAAACAGAACTCTGCAATTTGCTTACATATTGTTGGCAGGTGCAGTTTAAGTCAGAGAAAGCAAAATACCACATGTAGTGCCTTAAAAGGATTGGCATATACAGGGGGTCTTATTGTTCGCCTACATGAATCAAACTTCCAAGCAACCAACATTTACAAAGTAATTTGCTGTTGTTGCTGAAGACCTAAAGTTGCATTTTCAACATAAACCTCAAGTGACTGAATGTCACTGAAATGTATGGAGATCAAAGAAATGTCAGGATAACAAAATACATTGTAGCAAAGTAATTTCTTAAGAGGATATTCCATAACCCACAGCTAAAACAGGTCCTTTAACAGAACAACTTTCTGAGGCAGCTGAGTTTTTACCTCAACCGGCTCAAAAAGATCCATTTACCCTTCAGAAGCAAAGTTCATGTCAGCCAAAACTCAAATAATGCACCCAAAGATGGTATCACATTATATTACAGGTGTGTCTAACCTACACAAGGGAACTTTTGCAAGACAAAGATTGCATTAAAGGGTTTTCTCAATTAGTCCTTCAACAAGCTGATGTTCAGAAGGCAGAACATTTTTAGGCAGAAGCATTTAAGGCTCATATGTGCTAAAGCAAACTTTAAAACCAGCTGCCTGTTTTGGAACTTTAGAGGAAACAACTGAAGTCTAACACAGAGTAAAGAATTTGGGGTATTCCCAAATTCAAAGTAAAGTAATGCAGTCTACTACAATGGGATGTATCAGAACTGGCTAAACCTGTATAGCTGCAATGAATCACAGTTCTCACAAGCAGAAGAAAAATACACAGGCTGCACCAGCTCAGCAGAACCAAGGAAAGGCTTTATTTAAATACTACATTCACCAACTCTAACCAATTTTTACAGAACAGGGAGGCTGTCACTCTAGGAGGACTAAAGAGAATGTAAAACAGGAAAGATGAAAGAACCTAGCTCAAGATATTTCTCAGTCAAACACCATGCCTGTTAAATGCTGGGTGGTTGCTTTTCTTTATAAGGAAAGCCACAAGAGGAAAAGTGTGAGACTGAAAGGATACCAGAGAGATCACAGTGGGAATGCACATTCCATCAGAAGCATCTGATGCCGTTAAAAGCAGTAAAGACGCTTCTGACTGACAGAAATTAATTATCAATGTTTCAGAACAACAGAGAGCTGCTGTAGGTTAGGGTTCCTTTGTATTTGATATCTACTTCATGCACTGTGAGTCAGTACAGAACTCAAACAGCCTTTGTAGAAGTGACAAAAGCTATAGGAAAAAGAATTTTTAAAAAAATAAAAATCAAACCGTGTTGCTGCTACAGCAATGAATTTCAAGTACCTGACTGGAGATTCTAGGCTAAAAGGAATGTTCAACAAGGAACACATACGAAAACAACAATGGATGCAGAAACAAGATGTGGAGAAGGATAGAGATATACAAACTGTATTAGGATTGCTGTAAACCACTGACATCTAGAGATAGGCAAGAAAAATGCAGAATAAACTGTAACACAATACTTCACATGCAATAACTACCAATTTATACTTAACCATCCACATGTAATTCATTTAAACTTTTTCCTTTGTATTTTCCCTTTTGTGCTGCTTGTGGTGCACAAGAACCACAAACAGTTCCTACAGATTTACACAGCAGTGGCAGACATCCATCTCACGTGCCCAAATCATGTTTGGCTGAAGCATTTCCACCCCAGAGTATGCTGCATTTCCCATTCTCTAGTGCTTGATTCTCTGTTATTCACCACTGCTCTCCATGTGGCTCAGCTCTCCAAGGCTTGGCAGGGCCATGCAGCTGGATCCAGTCCTGGGTATTCTGCCTGACAGTCCCTCAGTGAATGAAGCAGTCCCCAATTTAGTAAGCCCCTGTAAATCAGTCTTATGGCAATTCCCTACACAGGCCACCTATATGGTGCTCTGACAACCACAGATCCCAGGAAAGACAGAATTAGATTGTGCAGCTTCTTACCTGCAGCTCCTTTGAGACTCTCTCTAAGTGGTTAGTTATCTTTTTTATTAGGTCACTATACATCTGTTCCGAATGCTGCTGGCACACACACTTATACACACAACTGCAGAAACAAATACAGGAACAAACAGTGAACTCACAACAGTTTGCAGTGAAGGGTAACAGATTTCAAAATACTTTGTTCAGGTTTCTATTTAGAGGACAATAGAGTTAACGGAATGGTTTCTGAACTTTTCAATACAATCCTAAGCTTGGAATGAGCTCCAGCAGACTCTTACATGTCCCCTGGAGGCTCCAGGCTGTCCATCCCATTCCCTCTCCCCAACCTCAGGTTAATTTACAATGAGTGCTCTTAACAGTGCACATCAAAACAGTTAAAACAATTCTGTCAACAGCACACTCCTAATTCTGGCTTTTGTCTCTCCTATGTGAATTAAGTCTCCATTAAAATAAGCAGGTGTAATGATTGTATGAATATTCTAGACAAGCATCATAGAAGGTGCATCAAAACCATTGTAAGTTTTAAAAAGAAATGGCAAAACTTCTAAAAATCACAGACCCGAGCATGTGACTCCATTCTTTGGTACTTAAAATGTAAGAAAATCCTACACTTTCATAATAAAAAAATAAAGATGCAGAAAAAAAGCAATAAAACTTTACTTCTACATTTCATGGCTTAGATGTGTTATGTCTGGGTTTTAGTGTTTTTTAGATCATTTTATTACTCTCATACTGCAATATAACGTGCAAAGTAAAGCTGTTTATTGAGAACATATTTACAACAGTTATAAAACAAATACATGTATTACTTTCAGCAAGAGGTCATTAAATCATCATCAGGACTAACACAAACACTAATCTGTATCAAGCAGCTTTTATTCTTCTTGAGTGCTTTTATTCTTTGAAGTCAGCGTTTTGAAATCTGATTGCCAAAATTCAAAAGGCACAGGAAACTTTCACCTGGTATCTCAGGTAAGTCACATCTCCTCTGTTCTGCTTCCTCCTGCATTCCTCTGCACCAAGTGCTGGGACACCAGAGACAATTCAGGTCAGAGACTGCTCCCCAGGACATGTGCAAGCAGCCTATTTCCAGCAAGGTCCAGATCCCAGACCTGAATTCCTCAGGTTTCTAATGTCACCAAAAGCCTAAAGCTATAGGACAGTAACACCGTGTCACTGACTTCCCAATTCCCTGCTGAGAAGGTGGGACAAACAGGCAAATGACTCAGATGGCACTAAAACAAAGTTGGTTAGGCACCAACTTCAAGCCTTCCAAGTCTTCTCATTCCACAACTGCAATTCTCACAGTCCTCTGGAAGAAGGCTGTATAAGTGAATCAGCAGTAACTAAGAAGTTTGTATTTATTGCCTTTGACAACATCTAAAGATGCCAAAATACAGTGCTCATTCCTATGCAAAGTCTGCTTTATTTGGTGAGCCGTGCTATTCCTTAAACACCAAGACACCTCACACCTCTCCTATTATTTTGGTACGATGCTCTTCGCTAAGATCAAAAATACCAATTTAATTTGGATGGAAGAGAGAAACATTGATGAGAAAATTGAGACTGACTTTTGTGATGTCTCATAGATCAGCCAGCTGGGTAACCACAAAGGTCACACATTTGTTTGCTCCATAACTAACCATATACAGCCATTTCACAATTTGACTGTGTAATTTGCACACAGTTAAACAATGAAGTGAATTTTAAAGTACACTTCTGCTTAGTGTTATGCACACTATTGCTGCATCTACCTCTGCAACATATTCAAGTCAAACATCAGCCATTGTATGTACACGCAGGGTGTGTTTACATCTTATTTGAACACTTCTATTTTGGGATTCCTTCCCCATTTTAAGATCCTGTTTCCAGTTCCTGATTGTGGGCTGGGTTTGTGAATCATCCTCTCCCTGCTATTACCCAGAAGAAGCCATCAGCTTGTTAATTCTTCAGCACAATCAAACACCTTAGGAAAAGGAAGACCCAAGGAGGACACTTGAAGGTAAGCATGAGGTAAGACAGATGAATATCCAAAACCCCTAAATTGTCTCGAGGAACAGAGAACTGCAGTGCACCTGAGAGGCTGTGGAGGCTGCCAGAAATACAACTTAACTGTCCACATTTTCCTCATCTCAAAGTTTCCTTCACATCTCTCTGCCAATACATCCAGTACATCAAATACATCCAATCTTTTTAGTGACTACACACAGGCAGGCCTTGGACTCAAAGTTGAAAACAGTCATTAATGACACTCTGATACCTTACAAGTAAACTGATCTGCATACACACCTTGGAAGCTATCTCCTACCTTCCACAGCTGGGGAGCAGACACCTACAGTTATCACTGACCATGCCAAATGTAGTAGTTTAGGTATTTAATAATGTATTTTGAGTTTGCATTATGGAAATCCTGATTCCTTTAGTCAGCACCAAAGATGACAAAAAAACCCCACTGTATTGTCACTTCAGTTTGATTGTAAAAAAAAAGTATGTAAGAGATACGTAGCTGTTTGAACCATTTCAAGAAACATTCCATTTTCCAGGCTAAAGAACTGGCCTAGTTCTTTAGTCTGTTTTCCCAGCTCTGGAAGCAAAGAGGATCTAAACACCAAGTCTGCTGCAGACTCTCAATAATATTCAAAGCAATTTTCTATCTGGTTCCCTAATCCAAAGTTTCAAACTGCAGAGACAGTGGCTAAGAAGAGCAAGTGGGCATGAGACGAGAGCTGAAATTCTCTAGGAACAGCAATCAGTGACTGAGCCGGCAGCATTTCCTCACAGAGTCCAGCACTATGGTAAAGAGAACCAACACAGCAGTGCTATGTGATGCTGGTAATGGCTAGTGGGTTTAGCAGCATCGTGGCCAGTAAATTCAGCAGCAGCTGAATTTTTCCTTCCTGTTTAACCAACACCCTGAATACACCTTTCCATCTTATCTACCAATGCCCTGAATATTTACCAACACCTACAGAACAAAGTCTCCGTTTTAGTTACTCCCTTACCACTAGTCTCTAAGGCATTCAGCCCTTTGGTTCGGAGCAGGAGTATGACTTGGAAGTAAATCCCCCACCACCCCCAGTACTGAGCACCAGCTCAGCCTGCAGGGCAGCTGTGGTGTGTGATTAGGTCCCTTTTAAAACAAACTACAGCTCCAAGACAGGTACAACTCAAACCTTCCCCAGACAAGACTGAGCTGAACCTGCAAACAGCCTCTAAGTGCGCATGCAGCCAGATGGCTGGGAAAGAGGAAAACAGACCAAATCTCCCTGATGCAAAACACACAAGTGACAATTTACATGGGTAGACCTTGATACCAGCTGCTTCTATTTACTTCTGTTCCTATTAGATATGACAAAGAAGCCTTTTGAAACACTGAGTCAATTGCTTGCCAGTCTCTACTTCTCCTTTGAGGAAAGGGTTGTTGAGTCTTTGATACATTTCTTAACATATAACACTAAGCAACTGTGGGGGAGCTTCTCAAATATTAGTGGTTTAAGGACTGATGCATTTTAATTCTTTGGCATTTATTCCTGTTAACATGAGATGTAAAGTTATGTATCTATTATTCACTCATTCCAAACATTTAAACTATATTTTACTTCACAATCTTCCCACTTCCCTCCTCAAAGATACAAAACATGACACATGCATAGGCTGCAAGATAAACCAAACATATGACATTAAATTAGAAAAGAAAGTAACACAGCACTTAAAATATTTCCTTACCTGTAAATTTGTTCATAGGAAATAGGGATGTAGTCACCAGGACTCTGAGTTAAAAGCTGATCTATGGCACTATCCAACTTTGGCCAATATGTGCTCTTATAGTCTTCAATTGTTATAACATTCATTACTGCAAGAAAAAAAATGAAACTGCATTTAGTAACTTCACCTAAAAAATTAGAAGCCAGTAAATGCTCTGCAATTAAGCTGGGCAAAAAAAATGGGAGCAGCTCACTTCCACCAAGATAACGTAACCTAAAACTGAAGCCCAGACTTGAATTTGTACCTTTTTACTTACACAACATAAAGTAAAATCAGAAAACCTGCCAAATCAGTACTCAGATATGTCTCTGGGACCCAAGCAGCCAGAAGAAAAAAAAACACCTGGGATTTCTAGCATGATAAAATAACAATGTTTCAAAAGAGCAGCTCAAACTAATAAACCACACAACTTTGTGGCAGTCCAGGATCAACAATAAACACAGGGTCCCCACGGGAGGACAGGCTTGGGCCAAGGCTGACAGTTTTTTGAATATTCCTTCCCAGCAGATTTACTCATTTCACAAGTCTCAGGTGGGACCATTAGATTAGTTTAAAAGATGATGCAATTCCCTCTGCCTTCAATTGCAGTCAGGCTTCCAGGCAACTTTTTTGAATCCATATTGCAGCTCCCCTCTAGCAGGCACAGTAACGCTCCTTTTCCAGATAAGGATCACCACAGGGAAGGACAGGGAGCGTGTAAATGAGTGTTCCCCATTGCTCCCATTCCCCATCACTCCCTGATTTTCCTCCTGAGCTTCCCAACTGCACCTTCTTGCCCAAGTTGTTCAGTGTGCCTTCACAGACACACGAGAGTTTCCATCTCTCTCTTTTCAGGGAGGATTTCTGAGGTTAACACCTTCCCCTCAGGGCTGCACTCGCAGGAACACCTTCGCTGGCTTCTCACACCACCACAGCTCCACAGCACCCACTCAAAACACAGCCCTCAGCAACTAACAGGGTTTGCTCCATATCAAAACCACCCAGCCCAGGAAATCTAAAATCATCTCTTCATTTGAACTCCGAATGTAGGTCTGGCTAAATAAAACAGAGAATAAAGAATTTCTCAGCCCACACAAACCAGTTTATACACCACACTGAAAAGAAATGTTTTTGTTAGGGCAGCATTTTAAATACATGTAGATGTAGATTCACTGATGGGCTTGAGGAGCAAGACTTCTGAAATCTACTTTCACAAAGGGTTGAAAGGAGCTGAGTAAGTCACTCTTGGCAGCCTTATGAAAAACAATTCTAAGGAAATACAAGCAAAACAGTTAACAGTATCATGAGAAGGGGAAAATAAAAAATAGTATAAAGAGAATATGGAACAGAGAGGTGTGAGCCAATGAAGTTTTTGAATGTCATCTGTAAAAGCAAGTACATATTACAGATTCCCGTTGAGTCTCTTAGGGTATTTCAGGCAGGGACTTTGCTAAAAGAAGGTTGGTGCAGTATTCCCAGTCCTCCCTTCACTCAGCTTGCCAGGGGTTCAATCTTGCCTCAGACCTGTTACAGAAGCAGACCCAGTGCACCCAGCAAGTGTCTGAGCAGTGAACAGGCCACCACTACCAGGTGCTGCAATCTCAAAGGACGTTTGCTAACAAGTTAATGAAGATTACAGGTCTGGGTACACAACTACCAGGATTTAAGTTAACAAATCCACCTAGTGAGCTCCGCCATGTAAAAGCATCCAGGCAGTCAGGAAGAGCACAGCACCTGCCTGGCAGTAATTTCCCCCTTTATTTCTGTCTCTCACAATGACTTGCATGAGTTCTCAGCCCTTGCAGAGCCCACACTCTCAGCAGACGTTCTCAGGAGCAGCTTCCACATAGTGGTTTTACTACTCCATGCAACAGAATTTGAGAAGTTTATTTTTTCACTCTGTTGCACCCAAGAAAGATCAGCCTCCACAGAAGTCTCCTGTTCCACAGGAAACATTAAACCAAATTGAGCATAAATATTATACTTAAGATTTCAGTGTATAATCAGCTGATGTCAACCTGGTTTAACATATTAAATGAGTCCTATTAATTTGAAAGAAAGTAGTCAAGTAAGAACTGTGAACACTGAAAAATAACTTTTAAGGCTATTGAGATGTTGGGGGGGGGGTGTTTGTTTGATTGTTTTTTTTACAATAGGGAAAGAGAAAGCAGGAGCAGACAGGAAGACTTGCCTATTAGACATGCTGCACAGGTAAAGGACAAAATGCTTTTATGAACAGCCCTGCCAGACTTGCTTAGAATATGCCAATCAATTCCCAGTAGCATTTCAGAAAAGCTTCACTCTCATTCAAAAATCTCTTAGGAGTACTATGTAATGTGATTTCCACACTTCAGTTTTGCAACTAAGCCAACCACAATATTTATATGGCTGACAGTCCAAGACTACACACGGAACAATCACTATTTTTATTTTTCTAATCCAGAAAACAAATTACTTTAAAATTTTAGTAACTGTCACAGTTAGTAAAGTCCCCTTTTTTCTGGCAGTGCTTACACACACAAGAAGTGAGGGGTGGCTCACTCACCCTCCAACTTCGAACTCTTCAAGAACAAGGTTGAGATCAGCGAGAAGGAATCAGATCCTCAGCAAGGAAGGGCAGCCTGCCCATTTAGAAACATCCCTTATTTTCTACTTTTCCATCTTTTTAAGATGTCATGCTTCAATGTTTATCCCTACATTAGGCATTCAAGACTTGTAAGTGTGTTTGGCCAACAGCTTCTGTTCCCAAATCACAAGGAAAGGGTGATACATTACTTTCAATTTTTTTGAAATTTAGTTTGTTTCTGGGAAGCCATACCAATGTTTTGTAACAAAACACGCCAGAATGCAGAATTGTATCCAATTACAGCAAGTTTGGGGTGGGGGTGGGAAAGAAATCACCCTGGTAAAATGGAAAGGAAGTCAGTATTTTCCAGAGAACTACAAAAGACATCACAAGTAAAGCTTGAGCAGCAGCTGCTCCTTTTCCATACACACAAAAACGTTCAAAAGAAAAACTGCTGAAGTCAAATGCAGCAGTGAAACCATTTAGGTAAAAAAGAATATGCATCAGCTCCCTATATAACCTAGATACATCAGAATCACAGCCAGAACTGAAACATAGCCTGCTCCAAGCTAACAAATTCTTTGATATCAACTTCAATTAAAAGAATGTCAAAACACACTGTGATTAAAAAAAGAAACACCAACCCAAGAGTACGTACATATTCCCCGTGAAATTGATAATAACAATTTACACATAGTTTAAAAAAAGGTGGTGAAACAGTAATGGCAGAGAATGTGAAGAATAAAATGTTAATTTTAAAACAAAAATCATTGATTTAGGTGAGACAAGCTGAAGAACTACTCAATGCACTTACTACGGTCACACAAAAACATCCCTCTTTCAAATCTATAGCTAAAAATCCAAGGAACAGCAGGATGGCTAATCCAACCTACTGTCAAGTGTGCAGACATAAATCTGATGATTATCTCTCATTTATTCTGACAATAAAAATGAAATAAGCAGCTCAGCATCTTTCAGAAGCTGTATCTCACAAAGCAACATGCACAAAGCTTCTCTGCTTAGTGCACCCTAAAAATCCTAAAATATTTTGCCAAATTGTGCAAACTCTTCAGGCAGATGTCCAAGGCTAATCTACAGCCTGTGGCTCACAGCTTTCCTTTCACTCAGCCCTCACACACACGTTTACACCGTAGACTTTGCCCTCCCCCCTGCCTGACACACCCCAGCACACACCAGCAAGTTCAGGAGTCTGCCCCGTGGTTGCTTTCAATTCTGTTCTATTTTCGTAACATGTTCCTCAGCCTGCAATAAGACGGGTTAGAAAAAGTAACTTTCTCTTCATCAGACCACCTGCCTACGCAGGAATGCCCACACACTGCACAGAACGTTATGCAACAGGGAAGGAAACAGATTCCATGGATATGCCAATGTCCTAAACGGGACAGGCACTAACTTGGCAAAGACCTTTGTAACCACCCTTGCTTGAAAAGGATGGAAGAACCAAGAAGGAAACTCTTGACTTTTCCCCACAATTGAGTTATGCTGAATTACTACCACAGAAGATTTCTCCTAAAAGTATTAAAAGTTCTCACTCTTTTCTCCCTCATGGCCTCTGAAAAATATTTTTCATAACATTACTGCTTTATAAATCCATAACTAACACTGAAGCTCATCAATTGTAAATATTCAGGGTTTGCCACAACACTGAAGATCTTCTTAAGTTGATTTAACTAGAATAAAAGCTATTAAATGCATTATGCATTATTCTATCTGCTTTTAGCTCTCAGCATTGCCAGACACGCGGAAGGTGAACTGGATTCGGCTCCTTTGAAAGATATGAAGGATAACCTGTCCAAGGCAGCCTCTGCAAGCCAGGCATGAATTCCTGCTCATTCTACTGCAGAACTTCCTTGTGCAGCAGAGAGCAGACAACTTGCCCATCAACCTCAAGACTGACATTCAGCTTCTCCACACGTTCTGAGACAGAGCAGCAGGAGGGGATCCAGCACATTCTGTCTCCCTTTTCATTGTACACTGACATCCAAAGTCATCTTTCTCCTTTTTTCTATGAATGAAAATTAAAAAGAGGGTATTAAGGGATACTCTGTCAGAGCCAGGATCAGAACAGGGAGGATCCCAACTCAGGTCCTGTACTTCCTCCGTCAGCATTGCTTCACTGGGTTTGCTCTGTTCACTTACAGGTACAACGACCCACAACACACACACGTAGCAAAATCCCAGTGACCTTAACTTACACAGATTTCTATTGTGCAAAAAAATCGATTTTCTTTACAACAATACTTAACATCGGTAAGATACTGTGTCGAGATACCAATGTTGGAGCAGTGGGAAAAGAACTCCAAAATGACACCCTGCGCAAAACCTACAGCTCCTTCTCCTCAGACAGACTGTGGATTAGCTGGAAAGTCACCCTCCCATTTGGGTGTAGATCCAGCTCAAAAACCATTCTCATTCTGAACAAGAAGGAAAAACTGTATTTTTAAGATCCTACACTTCTGGATTGAGAACTCAAGAGCCTCATCCAGCAAGGCTGAATGACCCTTCATTTTAACTGTCTCAGGTGCTTTGAAGCAACCCCAATGTACCTGGAGCCCTGAGAAGCAAGGCAGGCAGAGTGCCAGGGAGTTCATGGAGCCCGAGAGCCCCAGCTTCAAAGCAGCCAGCCTTGGCCATGTGCCCAGAGCCATGAAACCCAGGCTACCAGAGAAGCAGGGATCCAGAAGCCTGAACTCCGAGCTTCTGATCACTCTGGAGCCAGACAGGTGAGAGAGTACTGAGGGAAGAAAAACAAACAAAAAAAAAAAAGGTGTACTTCCCATCAAAATTTTATCATGGTACATAACTACAAAAGTTACACTCTTAACTACCTAAATCCAAATTTTCCACTAGGAAAGAAAAACCCTGTTTTGCCCAGAGGGGTAACTTCAGGAAACAAAAATAGAAATTATATTCTACAAGGGAAAAAAAAAAAAACCTTCCATCCCCTCAACCTTAGCTCTGCAAAACAATAGAAAAGTTTGCAATTTCTATTAAAAGCTACATGCCAGAGATGTTTCGGGAGGTGTTGAAGGCCAGGCTGGATGGAGCTCTGACCTACCTTGTCTAATGGAACGTGTCCCTACCCACGGCAGGAGCCTTGAAACGAGCTGCTCCTCAAGGTCCCCTTCCAACCCAAACCACTCCGTGACTCTATGGTTCTAGTCTCGGGGGTGGAAATTAACCCTCGGTTGCTCTGCTCAGTCCCTTCCACGGGCCCGAACCCTGCCCACGCTCCCTCTCCAGCTCCGCCGCCACATCCAGCGCCACACGCAGCCAGGGGCGCCTGCAAGAACGGCGACGTTCCCCTTCCAAGGCCCCTGAGCCGTTCGATGTCGCCCGGGGAAGCCTCCGGGGGCAGGGGCAGGTCCCGGGTCACTCACGGAACTTGGAGGTGGAGGCGCTGATGTTGATGGCGGCGATGGCCCCGGCCNGCAGCACCGGGCGGCCGCGCCGCAGGGCACGCTGGGAAATGTGGTCCGGCGCCATTAGAAGGCGGAGCGGACAGCGCCGGGCCCGCCCCCAGCACGGGGATCGCGGCTCCTCGATCGCGGGGAGCGCTTCCCTGGATCGGTTTTATCCCGGGGGAGGCGGGAGGGGGTTCCCTAGAGCGGGGAGGCTCCGGCAGCCCACACCGCCCTCTGGCGACGCGGCGCTGGGAGAGGGGGATCGTTGGGATGTCGCAGCGCGCCTGGGGATGAACACCGGGATGAACAGGGAAACGTGTCCCTGGCCATGGGGGGACGTGTCCCTGGCCATGGGGGAAGGTGTCCCTGGCCATGGGAGCAGCCCAATGGCACCGCTGGGTGTCCAAGGCCCCGCTCCAGCCCGGCTCAGCAGCGGGGAGAGCCCGGGCGAGTTCGTGTCTTGCACCAAAGGATGTGACAGATAAAAAGTTCTTGTTAATGTGCTCGGTACTGGTAGGACAAGGAGTAATGGGTATGAACTGAAACAGTGGAGAAAGCTGGTGCAGTGGAAGGTGTCCCTGCCCGTACCATTCCATGGCACTGGAGGATCTCTCATGTCCCTTCCAGCTCCTTCACTCTCTGTGACTCTCTGATAACATGTACTGTCCAGTTGCCTTCAAGCGAATTTACTGTGGGAAATATTATCATTTGTGCCTGGGGGGTGAGATAGAAAACGGAAATGAACTGTAGGTTTTTACTGAAAATAAATTTCCACTGGGTGGTGGGTTTGATCTTGCTTGGCAAACCAAAAAGAGTGAAAAACGTAGATAAAACCAGAGGTGCCTCGCCTTCCTTCCAAAATGTCTCATAAAAGGTGAAAAGCATGTCATTTGTTTTCTGAGTTGAAACACCGAATTCTATTTTATCATGAAACAAAATTGCCCTGGTTTATAAAAGCAGCAGATACCACGGATTTCCCAGCGCTGTGAAACGAGTTGCTTTGATAAAGACAAACAGTTTGTCCCTATTGCAAGGGTGGGTTTTTTTCATGCCTATTTGAACTAACAGTGTTTTTCTTAGATGTGAACATCATGCCATGAACATCAATGGTCTGCTCAGAACAATAGACGTTCCTCTCCATTTTCTATCTTGGTAAACACCAGCGAGGCACAGCTTTGTCTCAGAGACCCAAAGCTGTTTTGGCACATCACTCACAGAACTTCGGTTACAGGTTCAGCACATTCACACACCTGCTTTGGCTGTTGATTTGTTATTTTAATCTACACCTTAAAGACAGCTGGAAAAAGAACAGACAGGACATTTTTGTTCACTTCTGCTGCATCTTTACGTTTACTGAGTGCAATGTATAATGCAAGTATCAGTAGAGTCACTTATAATGGATATTAAACGTGCAAAGCTAAAGCAGCAAAGAATTTTTACTTCAGGTAAGTGTTGGGATTCTCTGATAATAACAAAGAAATGAAATTTGAGTATCTTCACCGCTTCTAGAAAGACATGTTTGTGTTCTCAACCCTCAGAGCAACTCCTCTGCACCCTCCTACTCATCTGCTCCCACTTGTATTGTTTGCCAGTATTTAAAAACGCTGTGACCTGAGGAGGAATCAGAAACTTAGCAGTATGGCTTTATCTTTGTTTCACTAGTTTCAAAAGTGCTTACATTAACATCTAAGAGCAATGGAAAACGTAGGCAAACACAGCATTTTTCAGTTCTACAATTTCTTCTTTTCTATTTCATGCTCTCTTGTTGCCCACCCCTATTTTTGTGACCACCTCTGTAATTTACTGCCCAGCTGAGATCTCTGAGTTGGGTTGTTGGGGGTTTTTTTGCCATGATCTTTAGAAGTATTTTTCTAATCCCTTTTCACAACGTTCCTTGCACTGTGACTACACTCACTGCACTTCCCTGTGGCAGGAATCCAAAAAAGCTTAGGAAACACTTCACTATACATTTCTCCACAGCGTCTCCTCCTTTGCCTTGTGCAAGAAGCCAGCTCATCTTGCAAACCCAACAAGAAGCTCTTTCGTGCCTCCCATAAGGCAAACAACAAGCTGCAACCGTCAGCTGAGGCTCATGCTGTTTAAAATACGACTGCACTCTGATAAAGGCACTATCAGATGTTTCATCTTTGAGGCAGCCCTCCTTTTTTGAATGCACTACAGAGACTTCTCCACACTGTTTCCTTTTTTCCTCGCCAGCATGTGAAAGTTGGATCCAGGCTTTAAACACTGCCTTGGCAAAATTACATTTTGCAACACCACAACTATAATTATTTTCAGTATTAGCTGAGAATGCCACATAAAGTTGCAGTTTTGAGGAGACCTGAGGATCCTCACATCTCCGTAACATCCCTGGAGACTCGGGGCTTGTTTTTGTTGTAACTAGCTCGGCAGTAGACTCCAGCAATTTCACCGACAAAGTAACATGCAGATGTCACACTTTCATTTCAGTCTCTGGATCTGAGTGTAATTACCCAGACAAGTATCAGAGGCATTTGTTACATCTTCATCTTTCTTTTCTTTCTCTCTTTCTTTTCTTTTTTTTGGCTCAGCACTTTTGACAACCAGGTCACAGCCACAAGCTTTACTACAAATTAAAAGGGAAGGTCAAGATTTCTTAAAATGTACACATCTATGGAAAGTGTGAGTCATTAAAGGAATATTTTCTACACAGAAATTCATAGAAATGAGCCTACAAGGAAGCTTTTCCTTCTAGGTTCTCAGAAGCAGGCTGTAACATTTGCTTCTGCTGGATGTTTCCCCGTGTGTAAATTCAATATTATACGAATATTTGTATCAATCAGATAAGGGGATTTTTTTTTCTAATACATTTGCATTTATAAAGCAGAATTATTAGGCACCCCAGAACAGCTGTTTCTGCACTCTTGTGTCCCAGCTGGGACAATGCAGGTAGCAGATAAATGATATATGAGGCATGTTAGGAAAAGACATGCATAATATGCTTTGGTTGATTTCCTGCTATTGGCAATAAACATTATGGCATGGATACAATTCTCCTGATTTCAAAACAGACCATTTTTCCTTATTTCCCAAGCGCCTGGTTCATTGCAGTCCATAGGAAAGCTTTCATTGATTTCAATGAGATTTCAAACAAGCCCTAACACAGCATGTAAAATGCTTTTCAGATTTATAGCTCTGGTTCTAAAAAAACAAGTTAAAAAAATAAAAAGAAAATAATTCTGTCAGGAAAGAAATATGAATGCTAAGCAGAGTCTTAAATAGCAGTCTGTGAGGAAGAGCATAAAACACAGCTCTTGCAATGGCAAACAAGGCACAGTGGTGCAGGAGAGCAGATAAACCAAACAGGAGGGTTAACTGCTTGTTATTTTTGAGATATATTTTGACAATCAATGACTTGCTTAAGCACAGACGACCAGTGTCCCTCTGCAGTCTGTCAGTGTGTGACACATCCCTTCCAACAGCAACTACCACTTAGGGCAAGCTGAGCAGTGTAACGTTTCCTTGAAAATATGCCAACAGTACGGAGAGACCTCCCTTAGTGTTTCTTGACTATATACAGTGTCTCTCATTATATTATGATGTCTCAGTTGGTCTCTCTGTAAGGGAAAAAACCAAACATCAAAAACAAACCCCACAGCTTACGTGATAAGTCCTTGGGAAAAAAATGCTGTTAATGTGTTTTACCAGTGGTGTTGATTCTTGAGAGTTCAGAAGAAGGTGTCACAGCACAGGCAGAAATCAGCCAACTGAAGAGGAACAACCCCTGCCATCCTCACAGGCAGAAACTCTATTCTGAACTAAGGAAATCCCAACTGCCCAAAAATGCCCCCCAAGACGGCAGGATCGTGCTCTTGCCAAGTGCCAGCACTGTGCTTTCGGTGCAGAAGACACAGTCCCTTCTTCTGTCCTGCAGCATGGCTGTGTTTCTTCTCTCCAGCCTTACAAAGAGAACAGGACTCAGAACTGTGTGAATCCGTTTAAAATGAAAATACGTATTTTTTCAAACCAGCTCCCCTTTCTCTGCCTGAATGCCATCACCAGCAAGATATTTAGAGCACAATGACTACAGTAGTGTATCCATTGAAATTCTTCCACATTCCCACCAACACCTGTGCCTGATGTGAGGGCCCTGCATGCACTAATTTGCTATAATTAACATGACCAGCCTCACTTAGGCTCCCCTCCTATAAAATTTGTGCCCTTTTGTCCACAAGTTCTATTTAAGATCAGAGCTCAAGATTCACTCTATACTTGTCCTATGTTGTGTATGTCCAGTCACCTTTCTCTACCAAGTCTTGGCATGTGCCTCCCTCATAAATTATTAAACAGGATTATCTCAAGGTCTGTGTCACTCAGTTCCTGCATATGAGAACAACTCACTGTTCGGCCCATGGGAACAGCAGATGAGACAGCCCTGCACAACCACGTTCTCTCGGCCAAATACTCTGTATGCTCCATCTCATCAGTCAGGCACATAAAGCAATGCCCTAACCCAAGCCCTGAGGGCAGCAGGATGGGTGGCATGTATATCTGTAACACAGGACATATGTTTTGCTCGTATGGGTTTGGGTTTGGTTTTACAGCCAAACACAAAGCACCATTCTTTCAGCATAATTGCACTACAAGCATTTTTTGTGGCATGTGATATACATTAATCCTTCTAATTATGGGCATGACCAGACTATTCTGCCCTATAAACCAATATCAAGAGGAGCTCGTATTAAATAATAAAATAAATTGCCTGGTACTCATTAGTAACATCATTTTGGTTGGGTTTGGGCCTTTGGTCAGGCAGTCTCATGCAGCTGGACAACACTGAGACAGTGTGAGCAATACACAGGACCCTGGCACCATATCCTCACAGAGGATGTGATGCCACTTCCATGCAGCTTTCTTCAGACCCGTAGCTGTCAGACCTTGTGCTGGGTGTTGGTCGTGCAGGTTCCCCACGGAAGGTCCCACCAGCCCTGGCTCCAACCCCACACCACTCATGCTCAGCTGCTCAGCCAGCACTGCTGTGGTCTCAGGAGGGCCCAAACTGGAGACGTCATTCTGGCTCTCCAACAGATTTAGTTTCTTTGGAAAGGGGCTTCTGCATTTAATGCAGTAAAGAACTGCAGAGGCTGTTTCACCAATGCTGTTTTTCCAGCCCATCATTAGCTGTCAGCCTGCTCCCCTGGGACTATGGGGCTGGGCAGGTCATCTGGCACATGGGCACATCCGGCAACAAGTGCTCATCAGGCAGCGTTTTTAGCCCCAGTTTTATTAATATGTACAACAGGAAGAAGCGAAACAGCATGTAAATTTTCTGCTGTTTCATCATGTTTTCTCATTTGACTTGCTCCATTATCTCCTGGTAATCTCCTGCCGAGCCTTCATCTCCGCTTGGGTGTGCAGTCTCTTGAAAGCTTTCTAAAAGCACCCCATTTATCAAACAAGTGCTTCTTGACTAAAAGGAAAAAGGAAACTCTAGACTTCTCAGAGTAGATTTGGTTTCTTTTATCGTTAAGTATTTAATTTATTTCTCAGAATGTATTCAGGGATTATATGAGAGTCCGTCAAAACTTTGGTTCCAGTAAAACAAACGTATATGCATTAAGTAACATTTTCAGAGAATCTGCCAAGTTTTTGTGCTTTAATCTTAAATCCAGGTTTCCCTTTCCAGTTCTTTAGCTGAGAAGACAAATATAAGGATGTGTTGGGTATAAAAGCACAAGGACTTTGGTTATTTAAAAGGAAAAAAATTACTGATATTAACGGATGTCAAAAGGATTCTCTCAGTAGTGAGAAACATTTTTAAAGGCACATTACCAATGCATTTAGGTATCAAATTTAAGAAATATTTGGAAGTTTTTCATAATTGAGTGAATGGAGTTTAAAGTTTCATTCTTCCTAGGTTTTGCATAGCAAAGTGTAACAGCAACATTGTGCCTGTAACCGAGGGCCATCCATGTAATAAAACATATTGGTTTTATTTTTCCAAAATGAAAAGAAAACCCTCAGCATAAACAGTGATGGGCAGATCACCCTGTAGAGCCAACTACAATTGGCCTAGAGGTGGAGCCAGTCATCTGCAGGGCTCAACACAGAGGAATGATATTTTCTGAACAACAATGCAGGAAAACTGAAAAATAGGAATAGTCTAAGTCATGCATTTGCTTTAAAAATGGCCAAGTGTGTCTGACACACCCTCACCAGTAGTGAGCAGCAGGTAACTGGAAGGTTTAGATTGTATTTATGACAGCCACAAGAGGATTTTTCAGAGGAGGATCTGGGAAAGGAGCCTGGGGCAGGGAGCAAGAATCATTGTACAAACAGAAATCATATACATATAAAGAGGAAGAGAACGAGGAGCACCTCCCTTACAGAGTAATGCTTTGCTGCCCTGCCATATAGAGCCCTACTCCTGATTACTGTCTCGCACAATGTTTTTAGGCATTAAGCAGCAGTTCTCTTGCTATTTCAAAAATAGGCCTTTCTAGGGCAGTTTAATCAGATAGTAGAAAACCTTTCTCCGTCACATCTTTCATTGGTTTTCATATCTAAGACTTTCTGGAAAATAATTTGCACAGCTCTTATCTGGGCTGGTGTGAGCTGCCAGTATGTAGCAACAGAAGAGAGGGGGCCTAGTCTTTGTTTTGTATTAGATACTGGATATCGACTTCCTCATTCTTTGTACTTTCTCAGAAAATAGAAAAATAGCATCCAGAGTTCCTCCTGCTGGAAGATAAAGCATGAATTCATCATGTCTGGAGTTTTAATGTGAATCATTATGTTTCCAAGGCTAGAAGAGAGGAAACACTGGTCCATTGAAACTTTTTTCCCCATAAGCTGTCACAGTAGGGAAGGCTTTAATGAGAATGTATCACATGGTTTCTTCATCTCTTTTCAATCATAGTAAGGTCCACCCACATATTCTTCAGCACTTGGTGCCACTTCCCACTTTCTGTTCTACATTGTCCAGGTGTCCAGAAATTGACACCTGCTTTGGTTCACCTCGAAATCTCAGCTGGCCAAACTATGTCCCCTTTGTAAAATAGCTTAGGGTGAAAGGAATTACACAAATGCGAAAGGTTCTGTAGACAAGGTTAAACACAGAAATGCAAGAGGTTTTTAAGTGGTGTTATTCAATGACCAAAGGCACACAGATACCGGGCTCTAGCCCTCATGATTACTGCTCTCACAAGGCACAGCAAGTGGCCTTATCTTAATCAAACTTCACAATCAGCACTCCAGCCTCATCCTCTTCAGTCCGCCCAGAGCTCTGGCATCATTCACCACCCACAATCTTGTTTTGCCTGTCTTCTTTGCTTAGTACTCTCTAATTTTCTTCCTGCTTTGTCAGTTATTTCTTCCCTTCGGCCTCTTTTCCCCCATCCTGGCTGTGTTTGTGTCCCTGGCTTGACTTCCTCTCCCCTCTTCCTTTCTGGAAGTAATACAACCTCAACGTATCAAAAAACTATAAGCTCAACTTCAAAGACAGTTTTTTCTCTCCGTCCAGACTCACTAACTTACCTCCTTCCCTTATCTCTTCTCTTGGGCACAGTCCCATCAGCCCACCTGGCTGCTGCCATGGCTTGGGCCTTTGTGTCCCACATCCTGCCATTCTTGAAAACTGGTGCAAGCAACATTTTGGCACACAGCCTCTCTCACCCACCCAAAGGTGCAGGTCCCAGGCGCAGATTCTTTCCTGTTACAGTGACCTGTTTTTCTCTACTTCTTTACAGACGTGGTTATGTCCTCCCATTATCTATCAAACCAACCATGTCGCTAAACCATCACAGACTCCTTTTGAGTTTCTGGAGCCCTTTCTCCATCACATCAAACACAAGTTTCACTTTCAAGATTCTGTATGATCCAGTTCTTGTCTTTCATTAAGTGTCAGGAAACCAACTCTGTCCTCTAATCCATGCAGGATAAAAGCCCTTATCTCCCACTTGTTAAAACACTCACTTAGGCACCTTTGAGCTTTTTCCCAGGCAGATATAAGTATCTGTGAAACTATCCTCATTATCCTTATAATTCTCCGGTGACATTACGTCAATAAAAACCTTAAGTGTTAGTCTGTGGCTTTGCTGAAACCCTCTGACTAAGAGTGGCTCATATGTCCTTCTGCCTCCCTCCCTCTCTGTGTCCATTCATTAGTTCTGTCTGACAGTGAGTGAGATCTCAGGTTTTGAAGGACAGACACTGTTTTTCTCTTTCACAGTCCCCACCACAGTGGGGTCCTGATCCGTGACCAGCTGCTGTGTTACAGCAGTAGGAGAAGAAATCAATCCATACCTTTTTCCCATCAAAATTATCCTTTTTTTCTATTAGCATGCTCATCCCAGGCTCACCACAGACTGCAGGAACTTAGATGCAAATGACACATATAACATTGCATAATGAAAGGAAGCAATGAACTAACAGGAACAATAATGAGCATTATTGAAGACTAAATCTGACTTCATAGCAGAATGAAAGGAAAAATAAATATGGGAGTTCTTGGCAGTGCATCAGCAGAAAAAGTGATAAGAACAGGCAAAAGCACTCCTGGGAGTTTTTTATATGCGTAGTATTTTAAATTCACACCTTTGCTTCTGTCAGGTATTTGTATACCACTGGCATTACTTATCAGGAAATGAGAATAGAAGGAGGCTTTAAAAGGATTCCAGAACTGAAGCATGTTTTAAATGTCATCTTTTGACATTACAAAAACTATCAAATCCCATCCCATTCTGTTGTTGTTCTGTAGTAATAAGTAACATTTGCAGATTTCGCTTCAGGTGAATTAGTTTCACTGCTCTTGCCACTCCATCTTGCAAGCTACTCCTTCCCTGCTTCAAGACTGACTCACCAGGACAGATTTTATTCCTGAATCAGGGGCCTATCTACTTGGCTTCATAGATATTTCGCCTGAAGTGACAGCAGAATTCAAAGAGAACGCTCTTTTATATTCATATGGTCAAAACCACTCTGTTTTCCTGTTAGACAACAATTTCTAAGCCATAAATCTTTACTAAGATAAATTTTACTGGCAGAATTATAATGGCAGCAGAGCTAGCAGAGCATTTCTAATTCCAAACACTACCAGTTTGACATATCAAAATGTCACCATCAAAATCATACCAAAGAACACAGCGAATGGAAAACAATGAATGAGGAAATATAAACAAAAAAAGATTTATTTACATTAAATAAAGGTACAGGGAGACAATAACAAACAAATCACTTCTGCTTGTGTTCATTAGTGTGGCTTAAGGCATGTGGAAATTTAACTACGAAACTCATGCATAATTAAAGAAAAGCACAGGATTACTTACTGTTACAGCAAAAAATCTCAGCTGAATCTAACTACCTATAATATGGTTTTCTTTAGACTTTCTCAGTTGAGGTGCAATGGGAATTATCATATTTTAAGTGAGCTTTTATATGCTGCTTTATAACAGAATTTTACTTCTATGTGAAATAAAATTTAATCACTCACGATGAAGGAACTAGGTGAACTAGACTAAACTAATTAAATACTTAGTAATCTTAACTAAGTTGCTTAAATAAAAAAGTAATAAGTATCCTGTCATGCGTGTTACTTTCACAGGCAGGAATTCCTTTTGCTTTTCTTTGAATGTTTCTTCTGCAAGCAAAATAGGTAAAGGAAAGCCCATATGACAATAATAAGGGGAATTAGGTCAGCTTCTGAACTCATCCATCAGTGTAAATGCAGCACATCTCCAGCTCATACAATACCAAAATCATTTGAAGCGATTGTTTTCAAGTCAATCTTCCATCACCCATCTTTCTTTTTGCCAGAGGCCAGAAATAGCACCTCATAATTTATCTTCTGTGTCAAGCTTTGCAACAGCTGCCCCCTTCAGAGTCATTGAACTCAGTTTGCTGCATCTGCTTTCAATATACACTCTGCAACCACATCTTCTCTGTTGCATTCACCTGTCAAATATGGTTTAAGAAAACACACTTCAGATAATGCTAAGAAATGCTACATGCACAAGACTCCTCCTGTGTTTAGAATTCTGTGTGTTTGTGAACAGTCTTGAAAAGCTTACAGAACTCATTGTAGTGAAGTAATGCTGCTAATTTATGAGTTGGATGCCAGAGATAAGTTGGCTGATAATTTTTAAATGTATAAAGCCAGAGGTTGCCTTGGACCCAAACATTCAAAATTTCCACCTAAATAAATGCTGAAAGCTTCCATGTTCTTTTCCCAAATGCTCTGCAATCAGTCTGGGACATTTACCCCAAATAAGCAAGGATTTCCCAGAGCTTTCCCTAGTTCCCAGGTCAGGGTGTGAATCCCCTGCACATGCTGGCTCTCTGAAGGTGAGTTTCAGGCATGACAAGTCCTTGTCTCTCTTCATCTTGCCCTTGGTGCTCTACTTTAACAAGGAGAAAAATGTGGGTACATGGGTCAAAAGTGAAGGCACTTTGGGCAGGTGTCTGTTCTGGGCAGTCAGGAGGAAGTACCACAGCTTGTGTTTGCCTGTCAGCACAGATGTACCACTTTTCCCTCAGCTGATTATAAGACCCCAGTGTACCCAGGCTGCTGTGCACAAGCTCTTCTTTCTCTGTGACTTGCCAGAAAGTCTCTCTGGCTTTTCATATTGCCCTAAAGAAATTCAACCTGATGCAGTTGGAACAACACTGAAAGAAGGCACTACAGCACTCATGCTATTTATTATCTGTTTTAGGAGTCTACTTGGAAACACTTGCCCAGTCCCAGGGCCCTGCTGTACCAGGCACAGGAGAAGTTAGCAATCTAGCAACAAATCTCTGATGATTTCAATCCAGATGATAGGAAAAGTACCCGTACCATTTTATTTATCTGTTCCCCCACCATCGCAGCTGTGAAACCACAGATTCACAATTCCTGTATGAACATTCACAGTAAGATTCAAGTAAATGGCAAATAGCATGTGGCTGGTCGAATCCCTTTATGTTGCTCCTTCATCTTTAAAAAAGTAGAGGCAGCAGCCATTCTGAACTGGAATGCAGCCAGCCTTGTGTTAAAAAGGGAAGAATTCCCTTTAAGGGGTCACTATCCAACCTCAGCTTTGTTCAGCACCACTTCCTGAATAGAAAGAATTATGTTTGAAAGGTATGTTGCTTTGAGCTGCTCCTGAATAGGAAAAGACTATAGGAGATTGCACATTTTTACAAAGAGAGGATATGCTCTCCTCCATTTACTGATCCAATGCTCAAAGAACTCTGAAATCACCTCCTGCAGGTGCCAGGCTTTGAGAACAAAACAAAACACCAAAAAAACAGAAGAAAAAGAAAAATGGATATCTAGTAACTATGGAAAGGCTAAAAAAATGTTTTTCTAGGTCACTGAAAGCCATCAAAACACAGAAAATATTTTCTATTGCCACTTCACGCTCCCCTGTGCTCCCCACAAACATAAATAGTTCTGTGATTCACTGTAAAGCTGCACCAACCTTGTTGAATCTTGAAAGAGAATATAATTGCTTTTTCCATACACCAGTAATGATGAGAGAACCCAAGATGCATTTTTGACATAAAATGGTATGTTATTCATTAAAATTACTACTGCCTGAGTGGGAAGTTTCTAGCAGAAGTGTCATCTTCTCAGAACATGCATTGAAAGGAAGTCAGATAAACAGAAGTTTTCTCCTCTTACTTTTACACAGCACATCAAACTCTAGTTTGCAGCTTTACAAAACCTGTCTGCATGTTCTCATAGTGGGTTTGTTAAGATTCCACCCCAAAAATGGTATGTACATTTATCAATGCACATATAATATTAAACAATTAATTCTCCATTATTTGAAGTGTGACCAAATCAGTTCCTAATGAAATAGTTCATCTTTTATATGTCTTTGCTTTCTATGTGTATAGACTCAGATAATATTGGAATAAACATGCACCATTTGTTCCACCACTGCAATCAACAAATGGAGTGCTGTATTAAGCTTAAGGGATATGTTTTCAATAGTGAAGATAGGTAATAAGGAGACGAGGCCAGTGAAGGAAGCAGTGGACTCTGTTACAAACATCACCACCCAGTAAATTGGTGATGCACTCTGGCTCATGGTCCAGTGGTCTTTTACAGCTTTAAAAACTTGTAGAAATTCTCTGTAGTAATCATGTCATCTCCTAACCACTATCTGGTATGAAGTATCAGCCACAGACCTGCCAGACCTCGATAGCCTTCATTCCAAGAGACCTCGTATCACGTGCAATCCCAGGGCTCTCATGCAAGAAAAATAATGGTGTGCCCTTGGTCAACAGCAATTTGTTCACTGTCTGTCAGTTCATTCCCTGCAAGGGCAGCAGAACCCAGTGCCCATCACACGGGGGTGCAGAGCTGGGAGATAAAAGTGAAACATGCCCTTTATTTCAAAAGCAGAGTTACAGTGAGAGTGACACCCCTTTGCCCACGATGCACCTCGCTGTACAGCAGATGCAACACATCAATTGCTGATGCTATCAAAGGAAATAGCATTTCCAGCCACATGGGAAATATGTCAGCAAAACAAATGGATTCAAATAAACAGCAGCAGAAGGCACATAGAAATATTGATTCATGCCTTTTTATCCTCTGTCCTTTTTGAAATGATCCCTTTCCAGCACTCAAGCTGCTGTGATAAATACCTCCTCCCCCTCCTGTACGCTTGACTACTGAGAATACACTTTGTGTGATTTTCTGAGCACGGAGGGGGAAAAAAAAATTAAAAGAATAAAAGACACCTACACTTTGTAGTGCTTCAGATTTTGAGCCATTCTCTTGCCCTGCAGTATCAAGCGCTGCTTTGAACATCCCCCCCATTACAACAATGGCTGATTTGTATCAAGATGCTTCTCAGTAAAGGCAAGGTATTTGAGAAAAGCACCGAATTAAATGTCATTAAGAAAAGGTTAGCAGAAAAATTACATCAAAGGAAGCAAGATCAAAATTAGTATAAACTGAGTACCTGAAGCAACTGAAGCAATTGGAAAAGTCCTTCCCATTCAGAAAGGTCACCTATTCAAGTCCAACCTGGATCAAAAGTTAAAATGAGTCTTCTATAGCTTTGGAGAAATGAGACGAGGGATCTCTCTACTGGATTTACACTTGATAGACAGCCCCACCACAAAAACACCTGCTGGCAATTTTAGCAAAGGACAATGCAAGGTTGTAGGTTTGGCTTATTCAAATTATTTGTAATAAAAAACAGCATTATGCGATATTTTTAATAAACACCATTATCAAAAGAACACTTCTGCCACCTAACCTTAAAAGCACAGAAAAAAGCATGGAATTTGTGTTTGTTAGCTGCTGTTTTGTGAATGGATAGGAGTGAGGCACAAAGCCCAGCAATGTCTGAGGGCTGTGAGCTTTCAAAAGCTCATGGTGAGGGTCTTAACTGTACAGGATTGGCAGTTACCAGCAGAAGTGCCCTCTCCTGGTTTCCTATACCAGCTACCTCCAGGGAAACACAACTTTCTTCAGGGTTTGCAGACCGCCTGTTCTCAGTGCCAAAATTTCAGTGCCATAATGCCAAAATTAAGTTAAACATTTGAGGACCACCAAGAAAACTTTTAACTCCTGCCCTTCAGCAAATCTAGTAACCCTGGCATCTTGAAAGAAAGTAGTGCTGTCCACTCAAATCTTGCCAGTCCTCCAGCCAAGGCAATTCATGTTCAAAGTGGAGGAGCAGCAAAGGGACATTGTTGACCTGATCCCTGTGCTCTGAGTGCACTGCTCAGGGAATTCATAGGTACAAGAAGAGGAAAATAACCCTCATAAACCCAAGGAGCTGTTTGTGCTGATCTCAGTCATTTGGACTGGTTACCCTGGCTGGCACTGTTCTTATGACAGGCCAATCCTTCCTGTCCCAGCTAAAGACACAGGCCAAAACCCAAGTTAAAGCTCCTGAGTTCATGGTACATAGCCAAGTTCTGAGGCAGGAGCATGGGCTCTTTAGTGAGTTCGTGCTGTTCTGCTAAATGATTTGCAAGTGCTTATTCCCCTCCTCCAACCCTAGCTGTCCTTTTTCACTGCTATAAAAATGTTAGCATGACTTCCCCTGATGAATTTCAGGAGTTTCAACACATTATTTAAAAGCAGAAGTCATTAGCAAGTATCTATTTGATCACTGACAGCTGAAACAGCGAGAAGAGCAATCATTTAATAACAGTTAAGGTTAAATATATTCCTGTAGTTTGTCATCATTCACCTTCTCTAAATGCATGACTTCAGGTAGTAAATGCTGAGGAGGACAGCGTGAATTACATTGTGTGGCAGATAGAACCAGCAGCAGCAGGCTTTAACATCAAACCAATTCAGAACAAGAGTCTGACAAACAATTCCAGGGGATCATCAAATGACATTAAAGTCCTCGTAATATCATCCTTTCATATATGTGATATATTGGAGGCAGAACTCGGGTAGTCCTTAATGGCCCACCTGCCATCACAGTGATGTATGAACTGTATATTAAGGAAATGAAACAGGAATTATGCACGATGCATCATTTCTCTTGCTGGTGTCATTGGGCAGGAAAGACTGCAGCACTCTGTTGCTTCAAGATAAAACAGGATCCTTAGTGCTTTATTGGTGCAGAACAGAGCAGCATACTGCAGTTGGAAGGGGCCTACAGTCACCATCTAGAAAAAAACCCCAGAAAGACAAGACCTGTTTAGAAAACCACACTTCATGTCATGTCTGTTCTTTTTCCCAGTTTTACTTACTGGGGACTAACTTCATCAAAGTTACTCACCAAAACAAACACCTTTCATATCCAAGCTCTACTCCATTCCCTGTTCCAAGCAGGAAGAGTAAAGACATGGCCACTACTCCCTGATTCAGAACCAACACAGCCTGTGCTGGTTGTAGCAGCTTGTGGATGCACCAGTTCCCTTGCAGTGAGAAAACTGAAGTAGCTCATACCACTAGAGAAGGGGGAGTGTTAAATACTGACTTGTAACTCAACATAGCTCTTGGAGTAGAATGCCAGTACACAATAACAAAGCAAAAATAACAGCTACGTCTGTCACCTCTGCAGCAGCAGGTGTTCAGTCCAAGTTTCCTGGGTAGTCATTTATAGCAGCACAGAGCAGGTGGAAATCATTGCGGTTCTGACCTGGTGGCATTTTACACCCACTCCAGATCAAAGAAAATCACTATAAAATGGTACAGAGAGGTAAATATATAGCACAGCCCCCTTCAGAAAAACATTTGGCAGCATCTAGTTTCCATCCTCACCATTGCATACCTGCAAATATATTTAGTCTGCCCGTGCCAATTTAATTGTGAGATGCTCTGGCAGGCTGACAGAAAAGAGGAATTGTTTTAGATACTAACAAGCACCCATCTGCAGCACAGAGCAGGTGATAATCCCAGCTACAGCCTCCACATCCCTTCCCAGGTCAGCTCACCTTTTGCAGATTTTCTCCCTCCCTGGGGAGCAGGGGAGGCAAACTCGCTCTTCCCAACAAATTTGCATCTGTCATTCAGAATCTATGTTTTCTTATTACAGAGCTGACAAAGTGACAGCAATAATTAATCTTACTGTGTACAGAGCTGATTGATATCAAGCAGGATTAAACTATTGTAATCAAGTTAGTCTGTTGCAGATGTGTGAAGTGCTACAGTTTATCAAATTCTGCAGGCACACAATTTGATTCTGAATAACGAGAGAGGACAACACTGACAAGATAGCAGAGAGCCAGTAATATGACGCAGGATTTCATGAATGCCTTTTTTCGCTCTTAAAAAGTGCCACACTTGTCAGCTGTACAAAAGATGCCATAACATGTTAATGCATGTCATATCAAAACTGACAGAGGATGCTGCACACTGGTTCCATGGGGATGTGCTTTGTGTCCAAGTCAACATGTTCCTGCACAGACTTCTTGTGAGATACCAGAACTTCAGTAGCTGAAGGCTCCTGAAATCAAGTAATGAAGGTGTGAAAAGATGATGCTAAGGGGGATGTTGAAATAGAAGCAAAACTCAGCAAGGACAATTATCTCTGTCAAAGGCTTTGGGAGATCAATGTCAGCTGCCATCACAGCAGGAGCTGGGAAAACCACAACATGAATATTTTATTAAATTCGGCCAACCTGAAGTCTTCGCCAGAGCAGTGATGCCACTGGTTTTCTGTGAGATGGCAGGGTTTATCCTTCACAAAGGGTTACATCTTTGTCTTGCTTCACCAGTTTCTTTTCTTCTTCAGCTGCAATGCTTTTAGCACTCGTGACAAAAGGTATGGCTGGGCACTGCCAGGGACATCTGGCACCCTGTGCCAGCTCAGCTCCCTCCCCTGCATGCTGCCCATGAAACTGAGGTGCAAGTACTGAGAATGGGCTGATGGCACAGTCAGCACAACCAGACAGGCTGAGCTGATACACAAATTGGCCGTCTGCAAAACCAGGCAGCCTTGCTCAGCACCCCAGTTTAGGTCTGTACATTCCTGACCCCATTCTTGGTCCTGGGCCTTATATTGACCCCCAAACTCCTTCAAGGTGATTCCACGCACTAAGCAGGCAGATATCAAATCTTGGGGACAAAACTAAGTGAAGTTTCCTATGCCACAGGCTGTATGAGGCCAAGGAACAAGAACACAAGAATTCCAAAAAAAGGAGAAAGAGGCACAACCCCTGTGGCAACACTAAGGAATTGGCTCAGTCTCCCAATAGCCAGAGGAGCTGTTGCATTCAGAAGGTTCAAGTGCTATCAGGCCTTTACTTGATGCAGCTGAAACAGCCTGGAGATTGTCTACAAAGAATTTACTAACCCCTTGGCATTTATTCCCTTTTCACTCATGATGCTGTACATCTAACCTAGATGATAAATATCTTGTACTCGATCCTGCACTTCATTCCCTTCAGAGAACTAAACTGCTCTGCACTTCTTTAGGCACTACATGCTGTTAACATCTCAGGCTGGATGTTTGCTTGCAAAGACTAACCTGTAGGGAATGGCTTATTTTCATTAGCAACCTGATGTATCATTCAACACAGATCCTAAACCTGAACGATGTAACTCAACCCACCCACTCAGACTTGTATTTCAAACATTTTTTTTCCTGACTATCCAGACTTTTAGGAATCCCTTGTTCCCTCAAGCAACTCCACAGACCACCCCACCAAGCAGTCACCTGCCCCTGCCCCAAACACGCCTCCACAAAGAGGGACATGTCCACCCATCCTGCTGACCCCCTTCTCCCACACTGTGGGAATACGTAGATGTTTCTAATCAACTGAGGCAACGAAGGTAAGCAGGAGTGGGTCAGACAGGAAACTGGATGTTTCCTCCCTAAGGAGAATCTGTCTCTGACTGTTAGGGCTGGCAGAGACTTTCTAGGTTGCTAAGACTCACTCCTGCTACCCAAATAGCTCTTCCGTGTAAAAAATTGCACATAAATTGATCAAACCCTCTCCTTAAACCTATTAAATCTGGTGCAACTTTTACAAGGCCATACTCCCCTAATGCCTAAAAGCTCTCTGTCAATTCACAGACTCTGGTCTTTTTGCAGCTGATTTATACTAAGATTTTCTGTTTACCCCCTATTGATTCCACTGGCTGACTCCTTGACCTCATATTATTTAGTGTTTCATTCTGTTTCTTCATGCTCCAACACTAACAAAAGGAAGTGCAAACACAGGAGAGCACATTCAAGAGCAGTAGGAAGAACCATACAGCTTTAAACACTTATGAAGGGATGGGGCAAAAGGTAGGGAGTAGCCCACAGCTGAACACTGAAGCTTTTCACATAGTAAATAAACAAAGAGGGACTAGAAAATTGGACCTCTGACTTTGAAATGAAACACGATTCTTCAAGAAAATGGAACAGCATTAATAATCTCATACAATGGCTACTTCTGTGTCAGAGCCTTATTAATGGGGCTGGACAAACACAGCTGGGGAACCAGCTTTGGGGAAGAAGGAAGACTTGGGAAAAAGAAACTCAATTGTTAGAGAGAGCCAAATAGGCAAATTTACTGGTTTTGGAATAACACAGTAGAACTCACCAGGTAGTCCTTGTAAATGAGATGTGGGAAGTTATGCTTTCTCTGCACTGAAGAGGGAAAATGGACATGAAGAGTTCGTGTCTTACTTCTAAGCTGCATTTAGGGTCATCTGATTCTGTGGGAGGAGGACCAACATTTGGGAGCTGGGTGGGGCCCAGGTTGGAACCAGCCAACATGCTGGACTATGTAAGAAAGCATTTCCCTGCAGCAAACAGGGCTTCCCCTTTTCAGTGATTTGCTCTTGCAGAGAAGACCATCATGCATCTCCAATTAATAGCACCCCCACCCCAAAATTACCAGAATGGATAGTACACAAGACCAGTTAAAAGAAAGCGAGAGATCTTAAAATAGAGCAGCTTCGTTCCTGTGGTGCTCTCAAGGTCATTTTCTTGGCTTTCAAGACACTTCTTTGTAATACCTCCTCTTTCAATAGCCAAGATCCAAAGTTTCCGAGGTCTTTTATGAAAAATCTCCTAAAATGTGTCACATAATTGTATCATATAATGGCCTTTCAGAGAACACCTTGAACTCAGGCAATGGAAAACATCTTCACAGGCAGCGAACAAAGAGGTGCCTTAACAAAGAATCATTATAGGAATGATTAGGCTTTCAGCTGGTAACATCAAAGAGTTTGTTTACTTTTTACAGGACCGGAAAATAGACCAGAAAGTGTTATAAAATGCTCCAGCTCATCTAAGAGCAAGCACAAAAGCCTCATGTACAGCAGTATCACCCTTTCATAGCTGAAAGGGATTCCAGGCCTTGTGATGACTTCTGTGAGTACAAACCCACAACAAGCTGAGGTATCTGACCACAGGGCATTTAAAAATTTACAGAGAGATTAGAGAAATTCTTGGTGAAAAATCGAGGTTTGTTCTGTTTGAAGACACTGCACTGAGACAAGAAGTTCAGGAGTGAAGTGAACTGGCCTTACTCATTCCAAGTAGGAGATTACTTGTTTTTTTTTTTTGTAAAAGCATGTGAGGCCATTTATTTTCTTTTTTTCAAAACAACTTATTATGTTCTATGTCAAAGAAATGCTTGGGCCAACACAATCCTTTGTAGCTTTTTTTTTTTACTTTACACTTCTGTGGGAAGATGAAAAAAGTTGGGAGGATCAACCCACAAGCATTTTCCTCACACATTCCTAGTTCAGTCAGCAAACCAAAAAATCAATTCTTCTCCGGTATCTAATGCTCAGGGTCATTAAATGTGAAACACATTCTTTTTCAGTAAGCCATTCTTAATGAAAGGCACAAAATTCAGTGTACAAATGGCTTTTGTGTAGATCTGGGGACACACAAATTGAAATTAAACTAGTGTCCAGCATTTCTTTCTCTCTACTAAAGACATATATTGAAGGGGAATTGTTTTCTAGAAGTTAGAGAATGTGTGGGCTAAATTGTTCGATAGGTTTGATTTTGCTGTCCATTCAGCATAAGTATCATTTTACTGTAGCAATTTCTTTACAGAGAAAGATGTTGGATGAATTTCAATTAAACATTTTGCTCATCATCACTATTATGTGATTAATTTCATAAACATATAATAGCTCTCCATGTCCAGTTTTCTGTAACTCCTTTTTTCACAAAAGGGGCACTTACATTCACATAGAGAAAGAAGAAGGCAGCAGTGAGCAAGTTCCTTGATGATCTAACATTTTCTTCTCTGTAGTTACCTCTAATCCCCAGTATGTCTCTGCAATAAAAAACTCGAGGTCTTTACACGGCATCAATCAGCAGTGGAGATGAGACAGTTTGATTTTCACCACAGGGACCCTCTTGCATTCATCACAGTACAGTTTAATAGTGATACTAAAAACAAAGTAGAGCTTTTTACCACGTAGGAAAAGAGAGCAGTCACACCTCTCCTCCTTCATCCCAAGCCCTTTGTTCAAACAAACGAGGTGACCGAGTTCCTCTCACCTCTCCAAAACCCAGGACTTGCTTCATTTTCAAGGCTTTGGAAAGTATTTCCACTGTTTTCTCACAGTTGGCCACTGTGGAAGATTTCCTCCAGCACAGGAATCCCGAGCACCTCCTGCCTCCCATCACATCCTCTCCCTCCCAGCCACACCATAAGCAATGCAAACACAGTTTGGTATATTTTCTACTCACACAAACCATGCGACTCACAATTTCTGGACATAAAACACAACAACAGGTTTTTGCAGACCTGCAGTGGTCCCACATCCCGTGCCAATGTCCCAGAGGCAGCATGCCTGCCACTGTGGCAGGTGAGGGAATGCTCAGGGGACAGAAATGTAACATCAACAGGCACAGCCACTCTGCCTCCCACTGCCAGCTCTCAAACCCAGCTCTGCCTCCTTTGCCTGTCTCTCCCTTTGCCCTGGAAGAAGCTCCTTGTCTGGGTGCAGCCCAGCTCCTATTTTTGCATTTGGAATGTCTAATATTGCCAGCATTCCTAGGGAGCTGCTGGCCAGGTACACACAGATAGAGAGCTGCAGAACCTGAGGCTGTCACACAGGTTATCCATAGCCAGTCTACAGACCTCGGCTTCCACAGAGGCTCCGGGTCAGCATCCAAACACCTTCCCTCCATTTGAGGGTTACATGTATACCTCCAGGCAAAATTTTCCCGTGCCTGCTGATACCAGGAGGTACAGACCTGACATGAGAGAATTAATCCTGGGAGTCTGAGCAGAGATTTATGTGGTGGGAGGAGACCTGGTCAAATCTGTTGCTTTAGAGCAGTCCACAGTGTGTTCACCCTGCAGCTTGCTCACTCTAGGACATCACTATACCTATAAAAGCATGACTTTTCCTTACCCACAGGTACACACATATAAACACACTCAGGATAAAGCTGGAGTTATAACTCCATTGTATGGCTTTGTCACAGCTGTCGCCAGCTCAGGGAAAAGAATCGTGAAACTCCTCTTCCATTTTGAGGCAACCACTGAGTGTGTTAATTTTCTGGGTCAGCATCCCGGGATTTTCCTTTTCCTAGCATGCTGTTCAGTAGTCTCAACTCTTTGACATCATGTACAAATTCTATAGCAAGAAAGTGCTTAATCCTCTCTGAAGTTATTTCTTTCTTCCTTTATGACTGGAGCCCTGGACACTCTGTTATGCTTTAACTCCGGTGCTGTATTTAACTCAACCATCTTCAATTCATTCTTCCTCTCATCTACAGCTTGTCCAAAGGGTCGAAATTGCAGCCCCATGCATAAAATACCAGAAGGAAAGTCAAATTGTACAGTACACTTTCAGGCAAATTGCAGCATCTGCAAAAGGGCTGGATTTCTACAACGTTTCATTTTGTTTAGGGAGGATTGCATACAGCTTGCTCAGATGTGAAATGTGAGAGTTAAAAAAATGTGATCTCAGGAACATAACAAATGGGACAGAATTTGAAACGGTGATGAGACACAAACAACTCCTTTGGTCACAGGAAGTTACCTTAGACTCTTGCTCTGAGTTGAGGGTTTCTTTCTGCAAACCAGGTGACAGCAGGTGCAATGGACACATGCAGCTCTTTCACAGAATACATGTCTGCAAACCTTCATAATTTTTATTTAATATTGATTTGTTCATGTTCAGCAGAAGTATCTTTTCCTGAGGTATGTAGAGAGTGCATTAAGGCAAAAGACGACAGCTTTTCCAGATATCTCTGCCTAAAATGAACCATCCACCTACATGCATTTGGCCACAAATACAAACGATCTGATCTTCAGAAGCATGGTAGATTCAGATAATTTTGAATAACCCGAGGACAAAGGTGTCAATTCTGTCTCTGTTCAGTCAGTTTTCTATATATGATGTTTTTATTTTGTGTTTCACTGGAGTGCAGACAACTGTGAAGCTCCAGGTTTAGCCTTTTTAAATGTTAGTACAGCTGTGGGGGTTACAGCTCACAAAGCAGACACCAGCACAACACAAGTGTTCAGATAAGTCTAAATTCACAAGAGTGTAATGTGCTGAACAAGTTCATCAGCAGTCACATTTTTAAACTATTTCAATCTGCTCTATTTCATATATTTCTAGTGATGACAGCAAAACCTTATGCAAATTGCTGCATTTTCCCAACGGTAAAAGAGGCTCACATACACACTGACAGTAAATAACAAATTTCACATTTGTCTTTGAGACTTAAAACAAACTGAACTTAAAATTCAGCTACAAAAGCATGGCCCCCACACTTTCTGTTGCTTGAACAGTCTCTACCCTTACTCTAGATCCCTTTGGGCTGTTCCCTAAATCTCGAACCAATGCCAAAAGCACAGAAGAAACAAAGCACCAATACTTGTTTATCGGCTAGTTAAAGTAAGACCAAACTCCTCTTAAACTTCAGATTGGTCTGACCAATGTACTAGGAGAAAGATGACACAGGAGAAAAAGAAGCCTTTAGCCTGGGACATGCTGCTCTCAGCAGGGATTTCTATCACAGACAGATGCTCCACATCCCCAACTCCTCTTAATGACCCTACTTACAATTGCAGAAGAAATTATGTTCTCTGCACCCCTGGTGAACAAACCTGACAGGGAAACAATGCCTCCAGCCACCACCCAGGAGCCAGGGAGCTCTTCCCTGTTCCCATTGTCCCTCTGATAAATAAGGGAGATGTGGAAAGGGCATTTGCCTTGCACCAGGCTTTGCACCAACCAAGAGGGAGGCTGGAGGAAGGCCAAAGCTCCTCGTTGTTCTGTGAGGCTGCTCACAAAGACACTTTTTTTTATTATTATTGTTCGCTGTCCTTTTTGTTCCACCAGACCCACTCTAAATAGGCATTTTGTTCGCTATTAATGAAATCTGCTTCAATTTCAAAAGTTCTGTTCGCAGGCTGCAATCTCAGTCCCAGCCCAATTTAAGTATCTGTTGTTTTGGTGGTGGACTTCTGGACTCCATCCCTCTAGCTCAATGCCAAAAACACAACGGAGAGAATTTCACCCACCGTTAGGGGCCATCTGGTTGTGCTGCTCTGAAAAGCGAGAGAGATAAGGAGCTGTATGATACCCATGTAAGGCAATTTGCTGGCCTGTTTATCATACCTGACTCTGGGGTGCACAGCTTTATTTTGATTTGATAAAAAGCAAAGGAGTACAGCTGCAGCACACTGCTGCTTCACTAAGTCGACAGATGGGCATCACTGTGAGGAAGCCACATGGCATTTTTTTGTTAAACTCAGCTCATTAGGTTTTATCTGCAATATGTTGCTGTATTGGCAGAAAACCTTTTAGTGGGCAGAAACATTAGCCAAAGTTTGTCAACAGATATGCGGAAGATCCTATTGTGGAAGGATATGTGCTGGGGCAGGGGTGGGATGTGATTGCTTCTCAATGCTCACAAGTCAAACTTTTTTTCAGCTCTCTCTGTAATTTGTACCATAATGGCAGTCCTGACTTGCATATTAATAGAGCTTCTATTCACAGCTTGCAATTGTCGGGGCATTTCAAGACAGTTCACAAGTCACTTTATCTGAATAGGTGCAGAAAGTTTGTCAGCAAAACCTGGGAAGTGGGAAGTTTTCCTTGCCCCTGACAGACAGCAAAAATGTCTACATTTCTTTAATAGTGAAAGGTGCATTTTTAGGTTGAGAACCATGTTTTTTTATAAGATGTATTATTTTTGGAAGGTTTGGGTTATAAGCAGTTCTTTCTTATCTTGGGTCACTGGGTTTAATTCCCACAGTCCAGTTTAACTTTAAGAGAAAAATTAAGCTAATTGGCATTTTTTTGAAAGCAAACCAAAGTATTTTCAAGTCACAGAAGAAATATCAGAAACTTTGAAAGGTTTCTCCTCAAGGACAGCAGAGTGGTCTGGGACCACATGCTCTGGTTTCCTCTTGGATGAAACTAAACCACGAGATGAGCTGCAGTAATGCCCCCATGCTAACCAGGCCCTCAGTCATCAAGACTGAATTGATCTGAAATATCCCCCCCAGAAACACATACAGAATGGATGTCAGGGCCTCAGCACCATTTCATCCTCCACATCTCCAGCACCAGATAATTCACTAAAGCAAATATGTTGCAAAATCTCTCTTGTTTTAATTTACAGGTGGTACATTTAATTTTACATTTACTTTAAATTCAAACTAAATCAAATCAAAGTCAACCAAAATTTAATAACTCCAGCTTAAACCGAAGTGGGAATATCCACTGAGTTTTCTGGGCACTCTAAATTTACCAGCCGAATATGATATTTTGAATTAAACTGTACCAACTCAGATTCTAAATGTAACCTTAGTATCTGTAAAAGAAAACATTTTTCAGTGATACAGCGAGTTGAGCCATGTTTTCCTTTAGTGGAAAATGTGACCACATTCTGAGATACTTTGTATTTTTATACTGGCTTTTATTTTTAGCTGTTTCTGTGTTAGAGCAGTGCCTATTATCTCACTATAATTAAAGGTCACTGTTCCTGTTACTATCTATAGCTATAAAACTTCATGGTAGGCTGCCACATCTGGACTCAGAATTAATAGATGTATCTGAGATCATACAGATCTTTTCCCTTTCTCCAGTTGCCTGGCCCGTGTGCTTATCACAGACACTCTCCAGCTCTCTGCCATTTTAGGAGTGTATCTGAAAGATGCTGTGGAAGGGTGAGATGAGTGTCTGTGGACACACAGCTGGTATCAATCACTTATACCTCATTCTCCAGCAGGGACCCTGCGATCTCCCACAGCAGGAACGTGCCAGCCCTGCTGGTTTCCTCCTGGTCACCAGGCAAGGTTTGAACCCTTGGTTTCCTCCAAGGGGACCAGCTGCAGCCCTGGAGATGTCAGGGAGACCTGCTGCCTTTGGTAATCAGATAATCCCTCCTCCAGCAGTGGGACCCAAGCAAACAACTGTGGGAACCACTGACTTAAACAAAAATCCCTTTTGGGTGTACAGTCGGCCCTTGAATACCATGGTACCACGGGTCTTTCTCCCACCCCCCTCCCCACCACAGCCCTTCATCAGTGTAGAGCAGCAAGTCATTAATATGCAAATTTGGCCCCAGTCACCCCGCTCCCTCAGCTCCAAAGCGACTGCAGGAGGTTCCTGGAAGTTCCTCGTGCACTATGGTAGGAAAAAGAGAGTCTCCTCTGCCCCATCCCCATCTGGGGAGTCCCCAGGAATCATGGCGAAGGGGGTCCCTGAGCCCATGGCGCCTCCCAAGCAAGTCCCAGGCTTTGGCTGCTGCCGCTGTGGAGGAGGCACCGCGGGGCTCTATGTACTTCTATGTACTACACTGACACAGCTTCCGCTGCCGTCCCACTCACGTGTTTCAATGCCAAGTGCCTCCAGATAAAAAAAAAAAAAAAATTGTTCAAACCCAGGAAATTGGGATTTTCTTTTTTTTATGCAGAAGATATTTGCATAAATATCTCTTTGGGATGTGGGGGCAGGTGACAGGAGAGGAGGAAAGGGGAGAAAGGAGCTCTGAACGGCGCAGGTAGGGACAGCAGGCAGAGCCAGAGAAAAGTCAGAGAAGGAGACTGCTCCCTCCTCCTGCAGGCAGCCCAAGGCTGTCATGGGACTGTGAGGGATCGTGCCAAGACGTGCAGCGCCACTGAAACCAAACTCGGGACCTAGCGCTGGTCCTGGAGGCGGGGGGAGGGTGGCAGTGCTGCAATCCTTCCCATTGGAGCTGCCACCTCACTTTTACATGCGCTGCTGCAGCACACATGTTTAAAGTGGGGTTTCAAAGCCTGTACTCCACACTGGGGCTCACACCGGGGTCTCGAGGCTGGCTACGCAACAGCCTGGCCCCATTGGCAAGTCAACGGTTATGAGGCAGCGCCTCCCCGGCCCCTGCCCTGCTCCCACAGCAGCCAGCACATCTTGTAGATTCAAAAGTGAATCAGGGTACTTGTCTTAGTTAACGTATGTTGATAAAACCCAAGAAAGGTACATACAAGACGCAGTGCTTTTGTCCCCCTGGGGACTGGCCAGGTGGGACGGGGGCTGTCTCTGCTGCATTCCCTGCCACAGCTCTGCGGCCACCCCCCCACGCTCTGGCGCTGTTTTGGCTACCCTCGTTTGGACCGGGGCAGGCACTGGGGGAACATGACTTGGCTGCCTCACTCGNTTTGGACTGGGGCAGGCACTGGGGGAACATGGCTGTTTCACTCAAAGCAGAGCGGGGTGGGCCGGACACAGTGCAGGTGTGGCGCTGGTGAAACTGCTGCAGCCGCCTCGCTCGGAGCACAGCAGGGCAGACACGGCATGGGCAGAGCAGTGTACCCATGGTCCATGCAGCACAGCATGGGGGTTGATTTTAATATGCATGAGTGTCTCATTTGAATATTCACGACTTTCAGTTCGTGCAGGCGCAGTCGCAAAATGGACGTCCCCAATCACAGAAAAATCACGGTGCACAGTAGCGAAACCACAGTGTGGGAAGCGCAGTGTGGAGAGGGCTGAGTGTATTTGCTTTTTCACTTGATTTCTGCAGAGCAGCCAGCAAAATGGAATGTTAACACGTAAGTAAAGTTCACTGGCATTTTTGTAATTCAAATAAAGAATACCTTGGATTTACTGCCAGCTCTCTCTGGCCTTACTTTACTGTCATGCAGTCACGGCTTATAGAGGATGGGTAAAATGGACTCTATGAAAGCAAAAGAGTTTCATGTGTAGGAAGAATAGCTGTAGAGTTTGCTCTATGCTTTTGACCTTTTTGTTGCCATGATGATTTGAATTAGCTGACCAACAGTGCAACAGAGAGTGCAAAACAAGAGACACATTTATCTGTCCAGAAATAGTCCTATTTCCCAGTAGTCCCTATACTCTATTCATTTCAACACCAGACGTTTTCTTCCATCTCAAGCACTAGAAATTTTTCTGTCCTTTTAAATTTCAGCCTTGCTGGAGAAAAAAAATACAATATCTAGTCACACATGAAAGAGATAAGCTCCATGGTAATTGAACAGCAGAGATTCTGCACTGCAAATTCTGCCCAAGAGCCTGTGTGGATATTGCCTTCCAAGGGCAGAAAGGGGAATGGCTGTTCCTGATAAGTATTGTATATATAGATACTACAAGAAAAAAAGCAAAGGGCTATCAGCATGGTGGAGAGAGTGGGACGAAGAGATGGCAGGCTCGATTTTGGAAAACATCCCCAGGTTTTACTTGAGACAAGGTCTATATGAAGAATTGGATCCCGAGTCTACTGAAAATAAGAAAAATCTCCTGGCATCCAAGTTGTAATAGATATTCATGAAAATGTATGAGACTAACGTAATCACTTGCACTGCCCTTCAACCTTATAATGAAAGCAGTCAGGTCTGAGAGGAGGTGGCAGAGAATAAGGACTAATAGGGAAAGCAGAAGTGAAACAGGGAAGAGGAATAAGCAAACAGAGCTGATTGATTGATATATTTCCTTTCTATAGCCATGCTGGTCAAATGCTGGTCTCTTTTACATTACATAACGCTGAGGTTATGCAAGATTTACCCTGGTGACCCCAGCAACTAACATGCTACAGACCTGTGTTCTCTCCTATCGTGCATTAGAACCTGTAACTGGCTCCTCCACATGAAGCTTTTCTGTTCCTAGAAGAGCAGCACTAAACCTTCATTGTTTGGTTTTAGGGGCAGAACATGAGACAAAAAGGACCTAGGATGCTGTCAGGTTTCCAAGAGGTCTTGTGTACTGGTACTGTCTTTGCTGCAGAAAGCAGAAACAAGAACAAGCATCTCTCAAACAACTCTCTTGTTGAACCATAGGAGATACCCTTGTCTCCCCTTATTCACCTCAAGATGGCCAACCTTCATGCACCAGTCAAATTCTCCTTACAATCCCTTCAAAGCAATCATTGCCATAGCATCATAGAATGGTTTGGGTTGGAAGGAACCTTAAGGTTCATCTATCTTGCCCTCACAGTAAATAATTTTCTCCTAATACCTACCCTTCTTCAGCTTAAAGCTATTCCCCTTTGTCCTATCACTCCATGCCTTTGTAAACAGTTTCTCTCCATCTTATAGCCCCTTTACCAGTATTACTGGAAGAGTCTCTAAGACCTCCCCAGAGTCTTCTCCAGGCTGAAGAGTCACACTTCTCTCAGCCTGTCTCCACAGCAGAGGTGCTCCAGTCCTCTGAGTATCTTCACAGCCTTCTCTGGGCTCGTTCCAGCAGGTCCCCATCTTTCCTGTGCTGGAGGCTCCAGAGCTGGATGCAGTGCTCCAGGTGGGATTTGCCCTGTCTACTGTGATGAAATGTCTCAGAAGATGAAGCTGTCCAACATCATGACATGCTGATACTTACTTTTCGTTTGCACTATTCCATCTGCCCTGCAGAGGGTCATCAGCGTTACCTTGTCCTTCAGCTTGCAGAAAATACAGATTCGTGTCCTACAATCCTTCAGCCATTCTTTGGAGGACCTTGCCCTATCCATGAATGCGGTTACTCTGGCAGAACATTGTCTCCTCTTTACATTGCACTGATTATCTTGACAAGACTTTCAATTTCATGTGCTTTCTAGGCAGAGCAGGAGGAGGATATTGACAGAGAGCAGGTCATTCTGTCCTCTGCCAATCACTGTTTTAAGTGACATTTATTCCAGTGGTGGCCATGACTTAGTCCAGCCTTGTCAGTAACAGTTCTATGGAAGAATTAGACCATCATATGGTACTAAGTGAAATGTAACTGTGAAGCCAAAGAAAGCCTTCCTGAAGACCTATATGATTAGTTCCAGTAATAGTGTTTGCAGTCCAAGCCATATAACCTTGCAGAAAGGTTGTTTTTTCTCTGACGTACAAAACAAACAAACAAACAAACAAACAAAAACAACCCACAAAAAAAAATTAGCAAAAATGCAGCCAAAAGAGCAGTAGACCTGTTCAGAGGCAGGGTGCTCCACAAAAGCACCCTGAGGAACAAAATGAGGTGTAACTGGCTTCACCTACACTGCAGAGTCTCCTCACCCAAAACTGTGGTGTAGCTCCACATTTCCACAGTAGATAATTGCCTTCCTTGCTCAGCTTTGCTGGCATGTCATAGCAAGTGTGTGTACAGCAAATTTGACATCAGAGAAAGCTGCTCCCAAGAGAAAAAAGCCTTGAAGCTTCTTTTAGAAAAGAAAAAGTGAAAAGTTAAATATTGCTACTGAGTACCATGGAACCTCCTTGGAGTTAAAATCCTGTACCCCAGATTTCTCCAGAAGCCACGTACTCTGTCATCTTATATCCCCATCACACACTACAAAATATTCTCCAGAGTGAGGAGACAGCTGTTGGCGGTACATGAGGGAACAGTCAGTCCATCTGGGAAATAAAATCCCCTTGACACTTTTTCAATATTTCTCAATAAAGGGTTATTTCCAGTTATCTGACTTTAAGGGAGGGGAGTAAAGGACAAGGTAGAAACTTTTCTCGAAAAGTTTAACTTCACTGAAACTCCAGTGCTGTGTGTTGTGAAAAGCAGTGTCAGAGGACATATTCAGCCAAATCCAACAGGTTTTTTAAGACTCACAGCAGTGTGCTGGAGGGCACTTTGGGGGAGTGTGGCAGGGGAGGCATCTGGGGAGGAGCTGCTGCCAAGAAAGGGAAGCAGCTCTGCAAACTGTGGTGTCTAGTGGAATAACCTTAACGGGAATGTTTCTATTTTGCTAAGGAAGTCTCGCTTTAAAAATCAAATCCCACTCCCTCTTCAGGATTGAAAAAGAAGACACAAGAACAAAACCTGCCTGCACGTGGTTATGGTGCATATTTGACTAAAATAAAAGAGAATATTGCTTTAGGCACCCCTTACATTTACTCATCACTGCACATGGGTGTTGGTGCAGCAATTGCATCTCTGCACTTGCACACTGCTGTCCTTTGCCCTCCTGTGCAAGGAGCACACAGGTGGATTGAACACACTGTCACCATGAATGCTCCAGTAACAGCTGGCATGATGCTGAAGACTTTCAGTTCCTGTTGACCCGGGTGGGAAGGGAGGGGATTCAGAATCTCTGAGGCCCTGCCTTGCCATTTGTGTTTTGTTTAAGAGGGTTATTTGTACCATCATGAAATAAGTAGGTCACAGATTACCCTTACCAGTGTTCCAGTCTACTCACTTTGATACTGATGTGGATTAGCACTAAAATAGTAATATCATTCTTTTCTCACATNAAATATTGCTACTGAGTACCATGGAACCTCCTTGGAGTTAAAATCCTGTACCCCAGATTTCTCCAGAAGCCACGTACTCTGTCATCTTATATCCCCATCACACACTACAAAATATTCTCCAGAGTGAGGAGACAGCTGTTGGCGGTACATGAGGGAACAGTCAGTCCATCTGGGAAATAAAATCCCCTTGACACTTTTTCAATATTTCTCAATAAAGGGTTATTTCCAGTTATCTGACTTTAAGGGAGGGGAGTAAAGGACAAGGTAGAAACTTTTCTCGAAAAGTTTAACTTCACTGAAACTCCAGTGCTGTGTGTTGTGAAAAGCAGTGTCAGAGGACATATTCAGCCAAATCCAACAGGTTTTTTAAGACTCACAGCAGTGTGCTGGAGGGCACTTTGGGGGAGTGTGGCAGGGGAGGCGTCTGGGGAGGAGCTGCTGCCAAGAAAGGGAAGCAGCTCTGCAAACTGTGGTGTCTAGTGGAATAACCTTAATGGGAATGTTTCTATTGTGCTAAGGAAGTCTCACTTTAAAAATCAAATTCCACTCCCTTTTCAGGATTAAAAAAAGATACAAGAACAAAACCTGCCTGCACGTGGTTATGGTGCATATTTGACTAAAATAAAAGAGAATATTGCTTTAGGCACCCCTTACATTTACTCATCACTGCACATGGGTGTTGGTGCAGCAATTGCATCTCTGCACTTGCACACTGCTGTCCTTTGCCCTCCTGTGCAAGGAGCACACAGGTGGATTGAACACACTGTCACCATGAACGCTCCAGTAACAGCTGGCAAGACGCTGCAGACTTTCAGTTCCTGTCGACTCAGGTGGGAAGGGAGGGGATTCAGAATTTCTGGGGCCCTGCCTTGCCATTTGTGTTTTGTTTAAGAGGGTTATTTGTACCATCATGAAATAAGTAGGTCACAGATTACCCTTACCAGTGTTCCAGTCTACTCACTTTGATACTGATGTGGATTAGCACTAAAATAGTAATATCATTCTTTTCTCACATAGGGAATCAAACTACGTTCTTGTGTTTAATTCCATCATATGAAAAAGGGACAACTGAGCTGCCCACACCTCCATTTGATTTTCTTCTGTCCATTTCTTGCTTGGTTACTAGGACTTCCCTTCATCCCTTTCGTATCAGCACAGAGGCAGGACCTTGTTAGGTTGCCTCTTTGTATTTAAGAAATCAAATCTGCCTCCCCTGCTGGCAGTGAAAAACTTAGGAGAAAGCAAACCACTTTCTGACTTCCAAAGTATTCTCTGAATTAAGTAGATCTATTCTTTCTCACCAGACACCGCAGAACAAAGCTGGTAGTGATCGGTCTGTATGAAGTCAAGAGATATCAGGAACCAGCGCAAGTCAGCAATCTATGGGTCATTACCCCTGAGACAAATTCCCTTCATTTTACCATCCTGGTTTTGTTTCTCTCTTCTGTGGTCACACTGTCCTTCTTTACTCTTGTCCCAGTGCTGAGCACTGAAGGTCTCGTGGCCCAAGCCAATAAATACAGCAGATGAATTCCAGCAGCTCTTTCTGTACTTTAATTGACTTCTCAGGTCAATGAAGACTTCATAGGCCAGTTTTTCCTTCTCTTGAGAGCAACAGCGCATATAGAATAAAGGCATTTGTATCCAGCTGCAGGAATGGCATGACAACTATATTTATCTTTCCAGGTGATTGTGCCAGGTTCACAACCATGATACCTGCAGTGCACAGACTTTCAGCTCCAGCCTTTTACTACAGAAGCCATTTGGTAGCTCTCACCCCACTGCTGGAAGCCAGGAAGAGCAAGGAACCATTGGTGCTGCACTTGAGTTATTTGGGGAGGAGGGTAAATGTTAGTCTTGTTAATAATTTCTTACTGTTTACATCATAGTTCACTTTGGTATGCTAAGTGCCCAAGCTCTCCTTGCAGGCTGAAGGTTTGTGGATTATTAATCACTCCTACTTTCAAATATATAAATCATGGTAACTGTAAAGGCAAAGGAGGAGAAGCAGCAACCTCCTGTTAACCCTTCCAGCTCAGAGGATGCTGTGTGCCCTTGCCTGGTTTGTCCCTATGCCTGTCACCTCTCCAAGAGAGAGTCTCCTGTATTTCTAAAGTTGCCCTCAAACCTATTCATGCGCTATTCTCACAACCACTGATTTTGGGGTTGTATGCCAGACTCAGAAAATGACTGTGAGGTCCCAGGTGCCAGGTTCCTATAATGAGGGCAAGAAGCTGGCTAGACATCAGATCCCACTTCATTCCTTGTATGAGAGTCTGGAACAAAAGCACACAGAACTGCTGCAGACAAAATTAATGTTGCATAGAGAGAGAAGACACATTGGGTATTGAAAAAACACAGGGAAAATAATTTTACTGGTATTCTCAGATCTATAGAAACCAGGATAGTTGAATAAAAAATCACAGATAATTTGATGCTAATACAATTCTCAGAATGAAAAAATACAAAGGAAAGGAAAGAAAATTCCCTCCTTCGCTCCTCCTGAATTATTCTATCTTTTATCTAGGCTAAAATAGTATTTCTGAACAGGAGTAGGCTTTCCTCAGTTGGTCTAAATATTAGATCCAATAAATACTTATTGGGGAAAAGCTGTGTCCAAGCCAAGCCCACAGGCGAGACAGTCTTCTAGTTTACAGGAAATCTTTCAAAGTGTACAGACCTTCATCAGTGCCAGAAATCTATATTGACTCCAGTCCCAGATAATGAAGTTTTCAAAAGCCAGAGGAAACCACTGCTCAGGATGAACTCTCTTTCAAAGTTGCAACCAGATCTGTGATCCAGGAATCACATCTTCAATCAAGTTCCAGACAGCGCATAACGACACCATGTAATGTATCACTACACTCCTCCTGCTCACCATGGCTAAGAAACAACTGAATTGCATTCTAAATAAATTTGCAGTAAATAAATAGGCTCAGAAAAGGGTTATTTTTGAAATGGTCATATTTTAAAATAATACTTCAAAAAATACTGACATTTCAGATTAGGCAAGAAAAGGAATGGTTGGAGTAGGTTTTCTCAATTAAAAAAGTTTTATTAAAATTTAGTACCGGGGGAAAATATTTTATGGCTAAAAAGAGAAAATTGTAAACCAATGTCATTTAAAGTGATATATCTCAAGGCAGCACCATGGTCTGATGACAGCAAGATTCATCACAAGTGATATATCTCAAGAAAACAACACCAGCCCTGATTTCTCCCTACCTCAGTTCTAGGGAATCCCTGCCAGCCAAGAAAGAGGACAATGTTCACTTCAGTTCCAGGACCAGATTCTGCAATCAAGAGAGATGCTACTGTGATGTTCAGAAGGCCCTCCCTGGGTTGGGTAGGGAGCTGCCTAGATTATTAAATCAGATCTACAGCAAAAGTTTTCTGCCAATACAAGATTTCATTTCAGGTAGACCTCACCTTTCCCAAGTTCATGTATCTTCATGTATCTTCATGCCAAGCATCCTGGGCTTCTCTGGGGAGAGGAGGAGGTGGTGCTGCTTAGAGTAAAAGACAGCTATTCCAGCAAAAAACCCACAGTACACGCACTGGTAGCATTTTGTCCAACAGTTTGGCCACTCTAAATCTAAATGTAGCACAGAATGACAAATTATCGCTAATTGTCATGACTTGTGTGCATGTTTTATGCTATGGCAGAGATTAACATTTTGGGTTTTTTCTGCTGTGTTATGATGTTTATAGCTAATAACAGTAAATCTTCTTTTCATTGAAATCCACTTTAGTACAGTGGTAAGTGTCCCCACCTGGCGTGTGGGAGACCCGGGTTCGATTCCTACCAGGGAGACAGTGTTGAGTTGGACTCGATGATCCTTGTGGGTCCCTTCCAACTCAGGATATTCTGTGATTCTGTGATGTCACTAGTCAGCCATAGTGCTCCAAAGGCCTTGCAGCAAAGCAAAGCAGCTGAAGTCCTAATTACAGTGATGGTAATTGAGGGAGCTGTAGTCTCAATATTTCTAGAGCAGCTTGATTTCAGGTTGAGCTGTACCCTAACTAGGCATGTTTACGTGGGACCACAGAAGGCTGGTTTGTACGTTTATACAGCCGGATTCTCATGTAAATCAGCACAGTCCTGTTCCAATTCCCCTGGCTTCAGCCCCAGGGAAAGGGTTGATGTCAGTGGAGCTACATCATTTTACCTCATTACATTTAAGAGTTTGCAGCACCACAGTGGGCCTTAAATATTGAAAGTTTTATCCTGCAGTGGGCTAAAAGGATTCACATATCCTCAGAGCAGTAGGCATTTAGTACATCTCTGGAGAAACCCAGTCCTCTGCCTAGTCATTTTATGTTATCATCTGAGCATGGCTGCATACACACTGTCACAGTGGGTAAAACTCACCCCTGTGAGCACACTCTGCACGGAGCACAGCTTGGTAAGAAGCTCCCTTCAGCCTTTGAAGTGAGTATGATTGAATTTATACAAGGGGGAAACTCCATCCTCTCCAAATTATCCTCTGTACGGCCCTGGAGCTGAAACCCCCTATGCACAGAATTGGATCATGAACACGCATCCAAAATCTCTGCAGATGTGATCAGGCCGGAGCAATAACTCTGCTCAAATTTAGATTGACAGCTACAGAGAGCAGCTGGAGCATTTCTAAAAGGAAAAATACATCTAATTCCCCTCCCTGCATCTAGAATACAAAGCATCTAGAATGCCAGCAGTAGCTCAAGATCCATAATAATCAACCTCAGTGGCATAACTCAGTCAGGTATTTATAAACAGCTGATAAAATTGAGAAACTTGTGTGTGAAGCAGAAACAAAAAGATGTGAAGATGGTGAAGTAAATGTAAGCTACCAAAAACCGTTTTCTGCTCAGCTATGTCTGTGCCACAGCCAGGTTCAGCCCTTTGTGTTCTGATACGAGGGAGGGGATAAGTAGGGGCATTGAGATCCCGCCCAGGGCGGCCTGGGAAGGTGGAAAGCCAATGCAGGTTCTTAGGAAAGTGTATGTATATTACACTGTTGGCGTGGGAATCCTGGAGCCACACGGGGATTGCTGGCTCGCCTAGATGTAGCTGGTAGCAACTTTTCACGTGGACAAGCTCTCAACTCTCCAGGCAGAGGAAAGGAGCTGCTACCCCAAGAGCTGCCTCAGGGAACCTGCTCTAATATATAAACACAGCCATTCTCTAAGTAATGACGCCAGGAAGAAGTTTGCTTTATCTCAGAAGAAGCTGGATTTATTTGAACACAAGTACTCCAGAATACCTGTAGAGCAGTAGCTGTCCCAGAATAGCTCAGGCAATCGGGCTGTCTGCATAAACATCTGCCTACATGGATGATTCATCTTGCATCACAGAACTGCTTAAGGTAAAAAGGACCTCCATGACTGGCAACTCCAACCGTTAACCCAACACTGTCAAGTCCACCACCAAACCATATCCCCAAGTGTCACGTCTACATGCCTTTTAAATCAGTCCTGAGACACTGACTCCACCACTTCCCTGCTGACTTCACCTATTCCAGCACTTGACAACAAACTTTTGGGCTGAGAATGACTTTTCCTGGAGGAAAAAAAATGAATAGAAAGGGTTATGGCCTGGATGTAACTCAAGCTGTTTCTCCTATCCTTGCTTCATAAAATGAACTTTTTCAGGGCTCTTCTGAAATGCTCTCCCAGGCAGAGGAGGCAAATTTAGCTTTCTGCTGCATCGGTGCCAGTGGTTTTGCCCTCATGTAATGATCAGATATCAGATTGTTTTATTTTTCATCTTTTTCTCAGATTCCAGGTCTTATTTTTAATAATCTACCTAGGAGTAAATATTGCCAGGAGCAAGATTCTTATTAGAAGAGCTCCTGAATCGCCTCTCCTATTTTCTAAGATCATTTGGATTAGACCAAGCAACCCTGTAGTCATAAAAACTGTGTATTGAGCATACTCATTTGATTACCATTACTGTAGTTTCCTGGACTAACATTTAAACAGGAAAAGACGTTCACAGTGAACCAATATAAGATATAGGCCTTGCAGGCAAAACAATTATTGTGCTGAAAACTTGGAATAATGCAATATGAGACGGGGAAAAACACCTAAGTGTTTTATGCAAATTGTAAGAAAGAAGAAAGCAATACCTGAAACACTACTGAATCCTCCAACTGGATGTTGCTTTATGGGCAGGTTCTTAGGCAGAAAGCAGTAGTAACTTATATTTTCCATAATGAAATTGAAAATGCATTTATAATATAGAGGATTATGACTTTGTGAAATATTAGAGTTTTCTTTATTTGCTTTTGCAGGTAGTTAAATTTTAGCACTACTTACATTCGCCCTCATCCCCAAATTTAAAAGGCAATAAATTGCTTTAGCGTTTTCAATTTCTTTTCCTTCAAGAGATATAAATTGATTGCCTGAGTCCCCTCTACAAACTTTATTCTTGTGAATAGGGGAGAATAATTTACAAGGCCATTGGCCCCATCCAATCCACTTTTAGCTCCAGGTCTCCTTTCCCAGAGGTCACCAGCATTCCAGCAGAGAGCAGAAGCTCACACGGCTCCACATCAGTGCTGCCTGGGTTACAGAGATGGGCAGGGATGGGCCAGGTGTGTTGTACCTTTCAGCTCGGTGGCATGAAAAGTACAACTGGATCGACAGAAGGAAAGGGGTAAGGATGCTTCTCAGAGACACTCTTGGGATGTGCCTGAAAAGTAGTTTCTCTTGGGCCAGTGAATCACTTTTGTATAAACCAAAGAGATTGGTTTTCAAACTTCTTGGCTGGCTGAGGGGCAAATCAGCTACAAAACAGACATAAAGCAACCCGACCAATTCAAAAGTGAGATGCTACAAACTGGCACAGCTCAGCACAGTGAAGACTTGGGTTCAGGACGAAAACACAACCACTTCCAGCACCAGCTTCACAAGTGCCAGTCTCTTGTAAACCCTTCTGCAGTGTTCTGAGGTGCTGTCACGAGACATCTGCAATGCTCCTCTACAAGTAGTGACCACAGATATGGCACAGATCTGTGCCTTTCTTTCCCCTTGAGGTCAGGTCAATCCATAGCCTAAACTGACATATAATCATAAAGACTGGAAAAGACCTCCAAGATATCAAGTATAGATTTTGACTTGAAGTCATGCACAGTCAGAAAGGTGCCTCCACAGGTAAGATTGTTGAGAGCAGACATTTGTTTTCAAGCCGTTTTGGGGGTTTTCGTTGGTTTGGTTTGGGGGAGCTTTTTTTGAAAGGAGTAAGGCTTTCTTCTGCCCACCAGCACAGTAGGGCTCCAAGGTATGACTGAAGCCTTACCAAAAGTACCTATTCCTGTAAAGACAAGAGCAAACATGAAGCTTCTTTCAAGACAACTATAAAAAAGTATTTAGGAGGACAAGAGCATGATTCAAAAAAATTCTGAAAAAGAAAAACAAAAAAAAATCTAGAAAAAAACCCTTTTTAAAAACTATTAGCACCTTTTGATTCTGCCATTTTGAAAATAAAAATATAGCATCATGGGGAGTAATGAACAGGACAAAGCGTCTCAAGGTGAGTACCATCCCCTACACGGTTGGGCTCTTCCAGGAATAACAATCATTCCCTAAGCAAATCCTTACTGCCGTTCATCACACATGTGCCACACAGCCTCATCAGCCACCTCAGGTGCGGTGCTCAGCGCAAACGTGCTTACTGTCAAATGACAGGAAGAAAAATGCCATCCCCAGGCCAGTGCCTGCCGCAGCAGCTCTGCAAAATGGGAACTTGTGACGCCTTAAAGGGTGAGGGGCTGGCACCGTGGCTAATGCTGTAAATGACTTGCAAGCCTCCAGAGGAGAGATGCTGAGATGAGACCGGCAAGCCCAGGGCTGAGGCTGACACGCAGCAGCAGCAGGGGTGCTCAGCTGCGCAGCGTTGCCCAGACAAAAGCACGTCCTCCCCAAGCCCTCACCACACACTTTCTCCACCCCTTACAGAAGACAGTGGCTCTCCTGGCTTGCTCATTGAAAAAGTTCTCTAAAAGGTGAAAGAAGCTGCTAGAGAAGGAAGCATTTCACAAAATACAGCTGCTCGAAGATGTTACCTGCACAGAGAGCCTGTAATCCCAGCCCCAACCTCATGTGATGTCTAGTGACAGCCCAACAAACGTCCCCATTTATTAAATTCAAGTGTGAACAAAATTAGCAAAGAAATATAGGGTTTAATTAATGTTTGCCTTCACCATAAATGAAAGGCAACTTGAATTTTTTTTTACTGTATTTTACTAATCAGAGCCATTCAATATCTTGGATGCTAGTAAATTAATTCTGAACTAATGAAGTTAAAGGAGGTCATTTGTTAGAGAAAACTGATTACATATCGAGATCTCCCGGGGACCTAAATGAGAAAATCACTATAATGAAAAAATATTTTAAATGATCCAGGTCAACCAAGTACATCATTAAGGATGCAGGGGGGATGGAAATATTAATGACACTGTGACAGGGAAATGCCAAAAGGAAAGCAGGCTGACATAAGTAAAAAGAAAAGCATTTACGGTGCTAGTTTGGTTCTTTTTCCCCTTTTAATAATTGAAACACATGAATTTCATTGCTTGCCTCAAATTAGTCACCTGTGTCCAGATATTTCGGCAACAGTGTAGCAGCAATACACTGATGTGCATTATGCACATAAATTTATTTGTGTGGTGCCTAAGCCTTTTCAGCAGTATAAATCACAGTGGCACCTAAGGACTCAAGCCAAAATATGGGCTGCATTATACAAGACCTGGGAAAACATGTTCAAGGGGAAAGGAGGGATCACTGCTTCTCAGATGTTTAATTTCAACAAATAAGCGGCAGCCAAGAGATGAGGGGTGGAAGCTTAGATAGCACAGCAAGCCAGGCTAGTGCTTGAACACAGTGAGGTGGAACAGTGGGAGCAGTGCAGCCTGGATGAACAAGAAATACTCCCATGAGATGGAGGTAAGGTCTGTCTAGCCCAGAAATCCCACTGCCATGGACAAGGGCTCTGGTGGGGGCCTGGCCACTATGTGCAGCCTGTTGTCCCTCTGCTCCTCCAGCACCTGCAATGACCACAACACGGGGACAGAAAGCACTGCTCTGCCTGCACTCTTAATACCCACTTTAGTCTTGCTGGCTGAAAATAAATGTGTTTATTTCCATTTTGAACCTGAAATCCTGGCACCATGAGATTCTGCAACTGCCTGGGACAGCACACTCCAGAAGTTCTGTGCCTTCTTTGAATGCCTGGCACTCATCTCCCACCAGTTTCAGAGTTCCTCCACCAAGAAGTAGTGCAGAATTTGGTGAGAATCAACTCTGAGTTCACCTGATCCATGTCTTTATGAACTCTGATCATATCTTCCTCAGCAGTAAAACAATTCCCAATGCTTTGCTCTCAGTATCCTTCCTGAGACACCCAGCACTGCCAGATTCTGTGGCTGCCACTGCATATGGAATGGCACCAGGAGTGCCTCCTTCCTAATACATAAGTGTCTGGCATTGTGTGGGCAGAGTTTAAACTACGTATTCTTTTTCTTTATGCAACAAGTACTCTCCTGAGAATTCCTAAAACATCGCTTTTACCACATTCAAGTCAACACTCTGGATGTGACTGAGCCTAATCCCGCATGGCAAAGCACGTAGCATTTGACACAGTGGAAGCATCTTTTCCTGAGCCAGTTCAGGATTATCTTGGGGGGCAGGAGGGGGGATTCGAAGAGTTGATTGAAGGTAGAAACAAAAGACAGAAGGTGAAAGCAACATCAAGCCATGGGGAGTGCCAGATGTAATCCAGGTAAGGGAAATTGCAATGTAAGTCACAAAGTTGGGTGGTATGGCTAGAAAGAAAAAGGAGGGGGAAAAGACACAAAGTGGAAAACAAAAACAAACAAAAAAAAAACCAAAAAGAGAGATCTCTACTCAATAATTATGGGAGGATCCTCTCATGAATTGAGGAAAGCAGAGGGAGTCTAGGGAGTATTAGAGAAGAATTGAATATGCTGCTGAAGGAGGAACAAAGCAGCACCAAGAAAATTAGCTGAAACAATGTTTTATGAAAAGAGAAGTACTGACACACAGTTTACAAAGATTATCAGAAAGTGGTTTACTCAAAGGAAAGAAAAATAAAGATATGATCCTAGATCCACTAAATCCACTTTTCAGGATTTTTTACCCAAATTAGGCATAGAGAAATATGCTAGTCCTACAGAGTAGATGCAAACTATTTGAATTAGTACATCAGGCAGCTCTATCACAAAGAAATGTAATTAGATTTGAGGAGCCAATACCTCAAGCAGAGCCTGGAAGAGCGATCAACAGTTTACAGCTTGGAAAACTCCCAGAGCTGGAAGCCAAATTCTGCCGGGCATTCAAACAGAAACACGTCCACTCATTAAATGGAGCATTTGTTGAAATTCCAGGAAAGACTAGGACGTAGCTACCACACTAATGCCATACAGACAAAAGGCAAAACCATTAATTATTGAGGGTTCTTATGACTTATTTCTATTTTAAGTATGGGTATTAAAATCAGTGCTAAAAGGCAGATGACAAGATGGAGATTGCATTTTTCAGCAGTAAGCATTTCTGACCTTTTAGTTACCAGTTGTTTAATTGCAACCTCCAGATGAGCAGTAGAAGAAATTGATTTGTGTTCATTAAAACTCTATTGTAGAACCAAGAACAGAAGCTGATGGTTTACAATGCAAAGATAGCATTAGGCTGAGTTAAGTAACTGTATCAGTAAATATTGTGATGATGACTTGGCTTCAAAATAAGTATGCCTCGTATTGAACCAGAACCCAGAATTCCTGTAAGAGTTTCATTAAATAAATATTCCTCGTGGATGGAATTAGCCATGTCATGTCTTTTATTTTTAACTGGTCTTTCAATCAAAGTCTTCAGCCAACTTCCCATAAGAAACCACCACACTAACCAAGCAAACACTGTAAGACCCAACCCCTACTTCATCATCTCTGTATATCTCCATTTATATCCATTATATTGCAATACAAGCAGGTATTAATTTAATAAAAATCTGGAGTTATTAACTATCTGAGACAACCCCCCAAAATCTCCAATCTCTACATGTGTGTAATACCCAATGAAAGGAATGGCACATTCAGCTGAAGTTTTGTAGTCCAGTACAAGCAAATAACAGGAAAAGAAAAGGATAGTCCTCTCCAGCTGAAAAGGAACAGATTATTGACACAGTATAGGGGGTGGGGAGGAAGGTTCATTCCTGCTGGAAAGATGGTTTAAGTTAATAATATGTTCAGAAATGTAACTGTCACCTTACTGGAACCTGATAATTAACTTCTGCTGTATCCCGCTGGTGTTGCTGTGTTAGTGCTGCCCATGAAATTACTGTCCCACAAGCAGTGTGAAGAGAAAAAACAAACCATAAGCTTGAAAGAAATCTGTAATATATTTGCTCTCGCCCCAACAGAATTAGTAGAGCCAGAAGTATCAGAGTGGTGTATTTCTCACTCCACTACCCCTATGTGGAAGATGACATTTATAAAACAGCTAATTACAGTCTGAAGCATAAGTAAGCACAGAAACGGTTTCATTTTGCTCAGATGCATATATTTGCCTCACCTATAAAACTCGGAGCAGATATGCAGTGGCTGTACATGGCTGATGTTACCATGCAAGGTGATTGATCCAGAAAGAAAATGAACGATGGTTTGCCACTCTTCATGTGCACATTTTGAAGGCACTATATTCTCCACGCAACATTGAGCAATAATTTCTCGATTGCTAATCATGAAAAAGCCATATAGCTTTTATAAGTATGCATATGTTTATATATTTAATTTAATGCACAGAGAGACAATTTCCAATGGTGCAAAATTGAACACTTGTGCTCCTGTAAGAGAAATCCTTCATAGTTTAGTATACCTCCCAAATTTCTGAAGACACCTTCACCTTTTGTGAAGTCCTTGGAATGTACCAATTCTATAACTTTGGCATGCCTCAAGTTGAGCCTACAGAAAAGAATTCTGGTTGCTGATGGAAATTCAGGCTGCACAACTCAAAATGCACACATGCTCAGACTGGAAGAGGACATCTGTGAAACCTGCTCTGATGATAACTTGTGAAATTTATCATCAGTGAAGTCTAGGCATAAAAAAATAATTTTTTTACTCATCACTGGCCAAAAAATCCTATGTATCTATTACTAATATTTAGCAAATTTGCTCAATAACAAAAGTCAATTATAAATAACGAGGCTGTTTCTGAAGAAGCCAACTGACGCTTGCTGTTGAGGAATTCGACCTTGTCATTTAACACAAGATCTTCACAAGTTCATTTCTCAAGAATATAGAGCAAGAATGAAGTTGAAGAGATTTATTATTAAGACACAGCAAATAAATTCCTTCATTTATTTTCCATTCAAGCATGCTTGCAGGGTTTCAGCCCCATCAGCAGTTGGCAGCAGATCATTGTTCAGTTGAATTCAAGTGAATTGGAGCACCGTTTCAAAGCAAATATTTCTGCCTCTTGTCCAAACAACACATGACATCACACCATGAGAGGCTGAAGTAAGTCTGGTAGAAAAACAATCCTAACCACTGTTTCCTACAGCTGTTAATTGTAGCACAGAAACGAAAGCTTGGGGTTTTGCACTACCCAAAAATACTGCAATCTCTTGGCTGTGAGAGAAGAGTGTGGCTCAAGCTGAAGCAATCGGCTTCACACCAGTCTAATCTTGGTGTAATTAGAGGATTGCTGCCAAGTAGGATGCATATGCTTTGTCCAAAATCTCCATGCAAATCTCTGTGTGTGCCTATGTGTGTTGAATTATTAAATTCAGAAACCCATAGCAACATCTATGATAATATACACTGCTGCTATTATTATACACAAGAAGCTCTAAAGTCACTTTTAATCAAAAGAGATCCTTTTAAATCTATACCTGGTTTTAGTGACATTACTGTTAATGCAGCTGATGAAATATTGAGCATGCAATTACTGTACATGCTCTATAAATGGCTTTCCTGACATTCAGACTGTATAGAAGGCTGTGTCAAAATGAGAAGGAAGATATTTTTCTCCCGAGTATCTTTTTTCCCAGAGAGAGAGATTCAAGATCAGGTTGAAAGTATTTCGCTCAGGAGAGCTGAGAGGCCAAACTAAATGCCACATTTGTTGTAAAGAAAACAAAAACTCCCAAAAGAAACAGACTGCAGGGGAGAAACCAGCAGAACCCCTGACTGGAGCCCTGCAAATAGGTGGGGCAGCTGTGCTCAGACTCCACACCTGGGGCTCCCATCTGGTACATGTTGAGTCACCCACAAAAGGAAGGGAGAGAGGCAATCATCTTAAGAAAGCTTGTTAAAGCCTTATAAGCAAAAAGCACATACAGAAGCTGTGGGATAAAGGTCATTTCATGCCCATTTCTCTACGGAAAGAGCATTCAGAAACGAGAGATGGCCACAGTCTAATCCCCAACACAGTTTGGGCTCTGTACAGAGTAAAAAGAGAGGTTCATTTTGCAGGCATCCTGTTGCCATCCCACTTTTGGAACTGCAGCCGTAACCAGCATTGATTGATAGTGTCCAACGGTCTGATGTGGCTGTGCAAATGTATCCACACAGACAGGTGTCAAAAGTGCACTGACATGAACATTTGGAGAGCTCCAGTATCTGTCTGTCAAGTACACAACATAACCAAAATATAACTAACTCCCCACTGCAAGCAGCACTCACTTCACCACGTGCATTGATCTGACTAACCATTATCGGTACAAATAGGCAGAAATCCTACAAAAACAGGACATTTATAACCCTTTGTGTTTAACCCATTAGAAACTCATCACATCCTTGTTGATTGCTGTGGTTATAGACAATATGCTCATTATTGAAACAACAGGCACAAGAACAAAATACAAAAAAAGTGCGTTTACTGTGATAGGGACAAATGCTCTGCTTCTTTACACACAGACACTATCAACAGCTGCTACAAACTGAGGTAGAAGTCTCCTATTCTAGGGCACTCCCCATGGTTCTTCCCCTATGAAATGAAAGAAACTGGCTGTCAGATTGGGCAATCCTTTCCTTTCAACACTCATTCTTAGTATTTTCAGAGTTGTGCCAGAAACCCTCATCCTCCCTGGACCTGAAGCTCCTTCTTACATTCCTGGCTCCTGTAGCACAATTTGCTTTCAAAAAGAGCATCATATCAGTCCTCTTTTATTATACAGAAGCCTTTTCAGGAAAAGGCATAGCTGGAAGGATCCCAACAGCTGGTATTTATCCAGGAGACTGATAATTGTATGCAACACGGGCCTCAAAAAATTATTAGTGCAGTAGAGACAGCTCCTTCTTTATAAAGATGTGATACAGAGGAGGTCAGGCTAAATGCAACAATCCCTTCTGGACTTAAATACTGCGAATTTATGAAAAGACCATTTGTTTTATTCAGTGTCTCATAGCTAAATGGTTATGCTCACCCTTCCCCTTAGCACATCACAATTGGTGACAGATGCACAAAATAATACTGCTCCAGACAGAATGAAATAGTATGCTCCAAAGAGGGAAAAAATATTAATCTGCAGTATTTAGATATCACTACCAGGAGGCACAAAGATATTACTCATTTTGCTCTAGTATTGGACAGCAACATCTGAATCAAAACAGATGCTTTTTCAAAATAGCAATAAAAAAATTACCCAGCTGATACAGTATCTGATAAATTTCTGGTATATTGCATTATGTCCATGCACCTGGAGTTTTGCATTCAGTGTCCTAGTCCTCTGGATCTGCAAAGAGATTCTTTGTTCCCTTACGAGATTAGATATGGGATACTAGATGATAATCCAAATATTTAAACTAGTTGTTAATCTATTCTACTAAAGTCTTTCTGGATATATTCCAAAATAAAATAAAATGTTTTGTGCTCTAATGGAAGAATTATTGCTATTAAAGGGTTTAATCCTAAATACACCACAGTGCATTTCTTTCTACATCAAGCAGAGTCTGAAGGACTGCTATTTCTATCAGATTTGTATTCTGCAGATAAGCATTAAGTGCAGATTACAGGATTGGTTCACATTACAAAGGTAGAGCTTTGCAGAACCAGCATAGCTGGACAGCTTTTTGCTGAAAGTACCACAGGTTTATGTCTCATTTACATATTTTCATCCTTGTCTCTCTGATTAGCCTTTTCACGGTAGCGAGTTTTGCTCTTGCTAGGACGGATTCAGCAGCAGTCCAGGGAAAGGTCTGTAAAAGCAGACACAGAGGATGGGCATGGACATGCAGGGCCTGGTGGCACTGGTCAGACCACATCTTGAGTACTGTGTCCAGTTCTGCTTCAGAGGGTCCAGAGAAGGATGACAAGGATGGTGGAAGAACTGGAGAACAAGCCCTATGGGGAGCNGGGTTTAATCCTAAATACACCACAGTGCATTTCTTTCTACATCAAGCAGAGTCTGAAGGACTGCTATTTCTATCAGATTTGTATTCTGCAGATAAGCATTAAGTGCAGATTACAGGATTGGTTCACATTACAAAGGTAGAGCTTTGCAGAACCAGCATGGCTGGACAGCTTTTTGCTGAAAGTACCACAGGTTTATGTCTCATTTACATATTTTCATCCTTGTCTCTCTGATTAGCCTTTTCACGGTAGCGAGTTTTGCTCTTGCTAGGACAGATTCAGCAGCAGTCCAGGGAAGGTCTGTAAAAGCAGACACAGAGGATGGGCATGGACATGCAGGGCCTGGTGGCACTGAATATCCTGTGAATCCTGTGAACCTGGGACCCACAGAGTCTGCTGCCCCTCAGGACACAGCATAGGCCTGGGCAGGGAGAGCACCAGGGGTCCTGCTGGTGGGATGCTGCTGGAGACACGTCCAGATGTGGGCAGGTACAGGAAAACAACACGCCCACCAGAACAGCTGCTGTAAAATAGTTGCAACTTCTTTTGGCAGCGTCCTGGAGGGAAGTACAGCAGCAAATGCATCACGTGAAAATCAAAACTAAGTGGAGAGGGAGGATTTTACCTCAAAGAGGTGTCCAGGGCAAAAAGTAGGGTTAGTCACAGCCCATATTGATCTTGTTGGCTGCCCATGATAATCAGAGAAGGGAGGGAATATGGGATGGTAGGAATGATAAATGTAGTGGTTTGAAAATATTTGCAAACATCTACTTCAGCCTCACTAGAAAATAATTGTTGTGGCAGTTCAGAGCTATTTGGGAAAAAATACATTTAAATTAAAGTGAAAAGGAGGAAAAATTATATCCACAAAGCTAAGGATTCAGATAAGAACTGTTGGCCTATGTAGAGAGCCAGAAAGAAGTAAAGAAATTTTGGGAAAAGAAAGCACTGACTGGGTGGAAGAAAATGATCAAAACTGATTTAGAGACAGGAGTATGGTTTTATGAAGGAAGCACTGAGAGATACAAGAACAAGCCCAGAGAAAGCCACTATTGAATATTTAAGTGCAGAGAATGATGGACTGAAGAAGAATCCAGAAGGATGCAAAAGAAAATATTCCTCAGATGTTACTTCAGAAAGGAGATATCCATCTGCAAGCAGGTGAACATGAGCTACAGAGGAGAGGATGGGATTAGTTCTGATTCCTTCTGCAATCTGGATTTTTGAGGTAGCAGTGAAATCCTTGACTGCAAACAATATGGGTCACAAGCAAGGCACAGACAGGCTTGTGCTTGCAGTGTTGTTTTTCAGGACATCTCCCTCTGATTCAGGCTGGTTACTCCTCTTCGAAACAGAGGGAATGATGCCCATAGAGACAGCACAAGTAATTTTTACTGCTCTTTCTCCCTGGCCTTCTCCAGATAAGGTATAGCAGCAGCAATGACAGTGCTCCTCCAGAAATATGACTTACACTGGGGACTCTGAAGCAACGTTTTCTGAATTGGCCTCTGAAGACTTTTGTTAGGGACCTGCAGAATGTACTGGTGACAAATTAAAAGAGAATTTCTCAAAACTGCTTCTTCAAAGAAAAAGGACAAAATTGTCCACCAACTGAAACTGAAAAGCAGATGAGTCACTGGAGGAGATGAGCATTTGATTTAATTCAACTCACCATCTTTCATATTCCAGAGGTTGTAGGGGTTATTTCTCTTCAAGTGAGAGGAACAGGCTGAAACACCAGCTCGTAACTCTGAAATAGTGGTTTCAAACCCTGACTTTGCTGCATGGTGTTCCCAGAGCAGCGAACATTAATCAGCTCACCCTCTGCTTCATTTTTCACATGCAAAAGTAAAACACTGGCACACCTACATTTACATTTTAGGTCTCCCGGAGGAGATTGGACACCACCAGAGGGCTGAGTTCAAGAATCTTATGTCCAGTTTGACAGAAAGCCAAGTGAAGGATGGATGTAAAAACAGTAGCCCTATTTGGATGGGGCTTATTAGCACACAGTCAGTGCTATAATATTCATCTCTGTGTCAATGTCTTAAAAACCTTTCCGACCAAGCCAAAGCTTTTGATTTTGAAGTACCCAACACATTTGGAAGAACGACTCCAACAGAGCAGCTGGAAAAGCAATTCCACAACTGAAACAGTTTCACCCTTCCTCAGCTATCCCTCCCCAAACAGGTTTTGCAGAGAAACTCTCATTTGCACAATATGGAAAGCTTGTTCCTCCTGCTAATAAATTCAGATCCTGTATTAAAAAGTTCATAAGTAGTGGTCTGACATCAACATGATGAAATTCAGTATAGACACAAATAGAAATCAAACACAAAAACATGAGTCAGGGATCACTGGTTCAACAGAATCACTGCAGAAATTGAGGTTATTACAGACCAACTGGATCTGAATCACCACCATCACACTGTACCCACAGAACAGATCCTGTTCTGGAATGCACTGGAAAACATGTTACAGGCAAGACATGGGAGATGAACATTCTGCTCTACACAGAGTTGAGAAAGATCATGTGGAATATTGCAACCAGCTTTGTGCAGCACACTAAGGAAAATGCGGAGAATTTAGAGATAGTTCAGAGCAGATCAATAAGAAGCATAAGAAGTATAGAAAAACACAATTTACAGGGAAAGTGAAATAACTGGGCTACTTACCCCTACAGAAGCAGAGTCAGGCATTGCATGACTGTAAAGCAAAGTATCAGTCTAAATAGGTAAAATCAGAATATAATTGATAAAAAGATTAGATAAACATCATCCTAGGCTAGACAGACCTGTTTCTGCCATGGAGCAGGGGGAGGTACTAGGTCTTGATATCTCAGGTGTACTCCAAGCTTAAATATAGCAACATTTATCATACATTGTACAAGTACAGGTGTTAGGTGGTGAGTTGGACTAGATGATCCTTGTGGGTCCCTTCCAACTCATAATATTCTGTGTGTGTGTGTGTGTGTGTGTGTGAAGTGAAGTGTCTTATTTGTTTAATACTGTGAAACACTATAAACTAAATCTCAAAGATATTTATACACAGTAAAAAACCAGCCAAGACAATGCCTGCATACATGTTGGGCATAAGTATTAGGACATAACAGTACCTGGTTTGATAAAACATCAAAATCAATTGCACTCAAAAATACTGTTGGTCTCAGCAATTGGATTTCTTGTAAACATTTAATGACTGATTCAATAATCAGTCTCGGATTCATCCAGTGAAACTGTAGCCAGGAATATGCATGTTGGTCACAAGGCAAGTTACTGAACCCCGTACAGCTAATAATGCTTTCTAGCTTGAAGCTTGATACCTTTATAAAATTTTAGCTGGCAGGGCAGCAGATGATATTCCTACTTTCCATGCAAATGCATAATCCTTTTCTGAAGGCTACTAAGCTCTTTGCCACCAAAATCAGTGGAACACTGGCTGTTTACATCGGATCTGTGAAAGGCTTTGAAGATGAAAAGAGCTGTGCAAGTGCTAAGTGTAGCTATTTTGGCAGAGAATCTAGACCAGAAACACAGGCTGCTACACACAGGACCTATTGTTTCCTGTCATCTTGAAAGTCATCTTTATCATCATAAAGGCAGAAACCAGCAAGACTGATAAAAAAGGGGTTGGGGAAAAGGAATAATTTTCCTCAGATACTTTCAGAGGCACTTTTAGCAGAGGGGTACAGTAAAACTTTACTTTGTGTCCATCACTAATCCTTTCTTGTATCAACTTTCTAAAAATAATAATTTTTATTTGTTCTGACACGCTTTTTGATCAACTACTAGGTCAGGATTTGTGAGACTCCCCAGCACCATCAGTTTCTGCAGATGAACAGGAGAGGGGTATGGAGGTGAAGAGGTGACCAAGAAAAGGATGGGATGGAAACAGTGTTCTGAGGAATCTGGAGAACTGCAGATTAAAAACCCCTAGAGAGGCTTCCTGGCACAAATAGAAGCGAGCAGGTGCAAACCTTTTTTCTGTCGGTGTTGAGGTTTTTTTGTTTGTTCTTTTCAGGGTTTTTTTTTAGACGGAGCAGTCATAGTCCGTAGGTCTTGGAAAAAAGTTCAAAAGAGACAAAGGTCAAAAAAAGAGATTGGAAACACACGCTACAAGCTAAAGTACTGTACAAACCAATTGTAAAAATGTAAAAACAGAGCAAACAATGAAAGAAAGAAGGGCATTGAGGGGAAGGTGAAGAAAAACATCTGCAGGTAAACAGATTGGATTTAGGACTGGACTCAGGAAATTCATATCAACACACCATTTTAAAACAGATCTTGGAAGAATCTACTCCAAGATCCCATTTGAAGCTGTTATAATAATTCATAAAATCTGAGTGGGCTCTGACAGCACCACACAGAAAAATGGTGAGTTCTGCGAAGAGATTGATCGAGTTGACAGAAAATATTTACAGCAAGTCATCACGTGTGGCAACAGCAGACAAGGTGATGATGGAATGGTTAAGGATGACTACAGAAGTCAGACAAGGATGCATGCTATGTCTAGATTTATTTGTGCTGGGGGATGAAGCTACAATAGATTTAGCCTAACAACAGGGTTAGTTTGGAAAGAAGAAACAGGAAAGACTGAGCTGCATGTAAAGGCTGTTGGTCCATAAGTAAAACTGGCCTTGTGCCATGGATCACATGAACCTTATAGAGAATAACTGAAAAAGTGGATTAAAGACTATAAAAGTCAACCTAGGAATTATTAGAGGACAGCAAAAGGAATGGCTGTAGGTCTACATATCTCAAAACACTTCAGGGGTGGAGAAAGAGAAATGGAGAATGGGAAAGATACTGGAAAGAGAAGGATCAGACTGCTACTGACTGCAAATGAATCAAGACATATCTTGCAAATATTACAAGATCCCCAAGATGAAAGCTGGTTTTTTATAGAATTTATAACAGAAGCAAATCAGTGGCTTGGAATACAAGGGAGGAAAGTGAAGAAAAATCATTGGCAGGAGAAATTGCTTCAGGCAAATGGTAATGAACTAAATGGAATTACAAGGTCTAATGACACCAAGTGGTAGGATGCCTTATTTCCTTTCCATTGTTGCACTGAGTTAACAAACATGCTTCACATCCAAGTTGATGGAGAACAGAGATAAGTACAATTAGCAAACAACATCTAACTTAAGCTTCCCAGTGTATGAAAAAAATGTAGCGTAATAAAATGGACTTAAGCCAAAGCCTCCAAGGGGCCAGAAGTGCTCGGTACACTCCTGCAGGTCTCTGCAAACCCCAGACCCAGAGGGAGCACAGAGAATCTGCTGTTCCGAGAGAACTGACCACATTAGTCATTCATGGATTCAGAGTATTGCCCAGAAAAGCAGACACTTTGCATTTACACAGTCTTTCATAATTTCTCATCTTATATTTGATTACCCCATGTAGTGGGTCCGGGATACTTCAGTGAATTCCTCCAACAGCAGAAGACCAAGGTGTTCAGTGACTCCTGGAACTACGTATCTAGTTTTTCCAAGATCAACTGCCTCTTCCTGTGCGTCATTGCAGTCTTCATAGAGAGTATTCAACAGGCTCAGGAGGTCAGCTTCCTAGGGCTGCATGGTTCCCTCATCCTCTCCACCCCATCACATATTTCTGATGGGGTACAAGGCACCCAAAGTCACCCTGCTTTGTCTCTCTCTCTTACACCCTCCATCTCAAACAGGTTCAAAGGGCTGCCCTGGACCCACACATCCTAACAGTTCTTGCTAAAACCAAGTAAAACAGAGTAAACTTTAAAGCGAAGGCTTGCTGCTGTGGTGCATTTCCAAACACTGTGTGAGTCATTTAGAGGAAGTTTCTACATGCTTATGTCTTCCAGCTCAAATACTGTAATTAAATTATCTTAAGTACTGACTGGAAAAAGCTTTGTTATTGCAATAGCTAGGTCTGCAGATGAATCATGTTGCCATTATGCAGCACAGGTGGTTTATCACAGAAGTCACCCAATTGCCTTTTAGGACAGGTGGCATTTACTAAGAATAAATAACCACATTTTTAATGTCTGTCTAAGCAGAAGATGCAATCCCAAAAGTTGCCCATTCTCATAAAAATACATTGAGAAGGCAACTTTTAAAACCAGACACAAAGACTGCAAAGCTGTTCTGACACTTGTGATTAAACTCTAAGAACTTAAATCTGTATTGCTTTAGAGAAAGAGATGAAAAACTCAGCAGCCAATACCTCTGGCAGACTGAATTAGTGTTGGTCACAATTAGACTTTCCTTGAGCACAAGTGAAGAATGGGCCATGTGTGATCAAAGTTGTGGCCATATCACTCTCACAGATTATGCCATAATACAGAAAAGAACACAGAACACAGAACATTATGAGTTGGAAGGGANGCCTTATCAAACATTTCTGAGGGAAGTTCTGAAGCAGGTTCTGCCAAAGCAATAGAATTTTCTAAATGACTCAGCTAAGAGCATGTTGAGATCTTTTGTTATTCTGGCCAAACTAACCCAAAACAAGTTTCTGAGTGTTGAGAACTTTTCAAAATGTGGTTCAGGGGTCAAAATGCTTCTCTCACACAATTTTAAGAGAGCAAGACTACTGCGTCCAGTTTCACAAAGGGCCAGATGGGACAGAGAGTCCCTACAGGGAAAAGGGGGTTTGTGGGAGGCAGCACTGAACTCAGGACTAGTCAAATGAGCCTTCAATGAGCATAAATGAGGGATAATAAATGCTGTGGTAGGTCAAATATGGGGCTTTTCCCTATTTTTGCCTCACAAAAGAAGCCACAGGAAGAGAAAAAACAACCCTTGATATCCCCTTCTCTGAGCTGCCGCGTTATCTCATGTGATGGTAGTTGTGACTGTTCTTTCTCTCTCTGTAGAGAACTGGTATTATCAAACCAGAGCAAGAACAAGTCATGTACAAAAAAAGTTCCTTAAAAAGGCAAGAATTAACCACCCTTGGAAAAACAATAAGAGAGGAATGTGAATAACACAGCATTTCCTGTGGCTTGTATACTTATCTCATACCATAACGATCAAGTGGCTTACTTGTCCCTACCCGTTACAAAAGGGATTCTTTGCATTTTCACGTGGTTTTGCTGTACAACCAACCACACAGTTTTACTACTTTGTCTTGGCTATTTTGGTGCTTAGATACTCAAATCCTTTCCCCTTCCCCCCAGTAAGTAAATTTTCCAGGCTAAAGTTCAAAGTAAATTCCAATGTGATTATATAAACACATGCATACTGTAGATTGACATCATACAATGCTATTCTTTGTTGCTGGATTTTTTTTCTTTTTAGTTTGCAACTACTTTGGTATGCCTGGCTTGCTTCCCTAAAATAGTAGCTTATTACACCCTGCTGAATAAGATAACACTGTATTTATTCCTCTGGGAGTTTGCATTTTACAGGGGAAAAAAGCTCATAATTTAATTCATAAATATAGATTTATAAGGGAAAAATAAAAGTAACAGATCTTATGAATCTCCCTGTTTATTAACGCATGTGATTAGTGGAGTGGAGAGAAAGCAGGTTTATATGTTTCAGTCCATCATGAGTGTGAAATTGAACTGTAAATGGTACCTAGTGCAGTCAAGTGAAACAGACACCATGCCGGGAGTTAATGGAAATGTGGAGAGCTTTTCTTTTTAACAAAGTACTTGAGCAATTATCCCAGCACACCCACAGTGAAATGAGATAAAGTTAGTCTGTGCGCTAGAAAGGCTGTTAACTGCAAAATAAATTCACTGACAGCCACTGGGAACCTTTAGTTCCTTGTTCCTTTTTCTGCACCTATTAGCTAAAAATGACAAGCAGTGTTGGTGGGAATAAACAGTCAGTGAGTTGTGGGGTGGGATGTTTGTTATGGGCATACACTGGCTGACAGCCATTTGGTAGAGGTTGTAGATACTACGTAGCCAGAACACAAATAAACAGCACACAGAAATAGTGCCTTGTGTTGTCGCACTCACCTGGTATAGAGGTGGGGCTTGGGGAGCCATGGGGAGTGGCCTTGTTCTGCCACTCTGGTAATGCAGGCACCAAGTGCTTCTGACAGCCCTGCTTTGCTGCCAGGGCCTTGTATTGACATTAACCTTTCACTGTAATCGTAAAAACACATCAGAGCTTCTTCCCGGACTCACCTTTCCCGTCACTTCCCTGGCTGCCAGTAGCACTGAGGAGTGAAGGTCATGTTTGAGGCTTAGCCTTCTCCAACATAGCATTGAACTCCAGGGGCAACCATGATGAAGAGCAAGTCCCCCTTGCCCTCTAAAACCTACTTTCATCCAATTGCTTAATACAGATCCCTTTCCTCCAGCTCCAGCTGCTCCCCAGCAGCAGTGTGACTACACCAGCGTGTCCAATGGTAAATACTCATCTCTGGGGAAGAGTTCACCCCCTGTGCACGGTCAGGCAGAAAGCCCGGCGCAGCTGTTTGCTGCCTCTCACCCCCCCATCCAAAGGGGGACCTTGTTGGATGGACTGTGCAGGGAGAAACACAACCAATCTAAATCCAGCACCTGAAAGGAGTTTTACTTCCTAAGCAGAAAGTCTCAGGCAGGTACCAAGGGAGAAAGGCTGCCCGTATAATAAGTATTCATCAATGGTCACAATGCTTTTCTATAGATTTTCCATTTAAGGGAAAAATGCTTCCCTTTCAGAAGAGCATTGGAAAGCACCACTGGTATGTTACAGGGTTACATACCAGAGGAGACCCATCACAGCACTGCATGAGAAACCCACCAGAGAAGCTGATTTAAGAATGATATTAAAACATTTTGAAAAAGCAAGCAATTTCAACATCAATTGCAACTTCTGTTTCACAAAGTCCTTTATCGCTAGCGAGGACTGTGCTTAGAGCTCTTTGATACATCTTCTTGTGACAGCGGCATACTGTGTGTTTTTTATCATTCTATCTCAAATGCAAACCTGCGTCAAACTCAGTACATTGACCCGAAGTCAAGACACGTTTTATATAACACCCATGACACCTCTTACTCCTACAGCAATACAAGCTAGTTCCTATTTGCATTTCCAGTGCAGATAAAAGTGAGACTTATTTATTCACAGCTTTTCCCTTGCTATTCCTGGTCTCTGGGCTAGAGCATCACTCTCTCCGGCAGGTGCATTAGCTTTGCTCACTCTCTCTTCTGGAGCTCATTGTCATGCTTTGTTGCTGTTTCCCTCAGTTGCAAAACCTCTGAAAGCCTCTCTCCCTTCTTTTCAGGGAGGCATGATTTGAAGATCTGTATCTTTTGCCCTCACTATTATTTACGGCTGTCAGTCAGTCAGACAACGGAAACTGAAATCAAAATAACCAATGCTCTACTCTGTAGCAGACCTGTCACTGTCACTTTTTCCTGACTTTTATTCAACATAAACAACATTTATTTCATTTTCCCTACTCATGTCCTATACATAAAAACATCCTACCCTAGCAGAGCTGCATCACAAACTAGCACACCCTCCATCCCCTCCACAACCACAATCCCATCCCTGGCAAATAGAAGCATGTTAACTCTGGGAACTGCTTGGAATTCAGCAAATTTGCCCTCACACAGATCCTCACTGCTGAGGAGGGACACTATTTTGCAACAGCAAAGACATGAAGCCACCCTGGAGCCTGGGGAAGTCACTACTTCATCCAGCCCAGAGCTGCTAACACATGTACAGGCTCCTCTGTCTGCCTTGCGGCATTTCCATTTCTTTGCATGTCTGTCAGATTCTCTCTGTGTTGCTTTTCCTTTCCTGTGCAGTGTAGCAAGATGTCAGCTTTCTATTTTTTGCACCGTGTGTGCTCCAGATCTAACGTTATGCTTAAGATGCTATCAAGTAGCAAAATGTGACACGATTTCAAGGTTGGCCTCAAGGTGGTTAACTCTGGGACTCAGCCTTTCAATCACCATCAGATACCAATCAAATAAAAATAGATGAGGGCTGACAGCAGGCTGGCATTATTATACTGTCTATTTCCAGCTGTTTTAGTTCAGGATGTTTTTATCAAGTGAGCCTCCAGCTCACCTCACCAGTATACAAGGAAGGCAGATGGGGAAATGGTTGTACAAAAAGGGAATAATTTGTGATTTGTAGCTGACAGAAAACTAAGACAATAGTTTCCCCTGATTTACTAGATGTAACTGTGCCTCAAGCACCACCATAAGACAAAGCCAATCCCAAAGATAAAATCCATCTGAGGGAGGAGAGGGGACTCACAGCTGTGAAGTCGTCATTTCAAGATGCAGTTTTTCTCCCTCTCCTTGCATAAACATTACATCAAAATTATTGAAAACCTGCAGCTACCCAAATGGCACTTGTGTCCTCACACACTGCACACAGTCCATTATTGAATCAAAGGAACAGAAAAATACTGAGAATGTTAACCTTTAGTTTGCCGTGCTGATAGAGATCAGGGAGATTTTTAGACTTTGATCCTCCCTTATTTAATTAAAGTCTGATGGAGCCCAGTTAAACTGTGAGGTTTCAGCTTCAAAAGGGGACTTTATGACCCACAAAGTTATCCTCCATCTTTCATCTCCTCCAATCAAAGCTTCCTATCCTGACCCAGCTGATGTCAAAGTATTCTGATCAGATCCTGGTGAGGAACTGCCTTTTTATTTGTGATGGGAGCTTTCTGTGAATATCACACAGGCATCTCACATGAAGGAGCTACACTGTTGTTTACTATTCTAGCCTCAAAATACGTTTTCTTATAAGGCATTGTCTGCTCTACAATCCATTAATGACTAGAGCCAGAACCCTTTAAATACAGGGACTTATCTTGGATAAAGGTCTAGTATAGGTTCCAATCTTTCACTGTTGCTAATTTTTACACCTGTAAAGAGTTAAAATAGCAATTACGAGTGTAGATGAGCTGAGGATAAATTAGGAGTTTCAATTTGTCATTAAATACTTATGCTCAGCTTTCATAAATCCATCATTTCACCTGAACATGTTCTAGACAATTCCAACTCTGTCTGTTCTCCAAAATTGTGTCTCTACATGTTATGTTGTCTGTCTTGTTTGTTTGCCTCACTTTCATGGGAGAGAAACATCCCTGTCACTAGGCAAAACTGTTGTAGCCCTCAGAGCATAACACCTGATTACAGAACAAAATTTACTTGAGAAAAAACCAGCAGCAATCTATGGGTCCCATGCAAAGTCCTGACTCCACAGAAAGCTCTGCAGAAACTGGCCTCTCTGCTCTGTCCACTTGTGCAAAGCCCCATTAATTCTGAGAAACCTTCTCACATGAAGTTCCTTCTGGGCACACAAAATCTATGTCCCGTACGCAGTTCCCCTCATTCTTTAGGAGAAGAGCATGACCCAACTGCTCTGGCTACCAAATCCCTCCAATGTCGTGGCTGAAAGCCCACCCTTACAGTCCAGACCAATTTACCTTCTCGCCTGAGAACTTGGTAGTGTGGTCCCAGCAGGATTATAACATCTTACAAGGGTGAGGGGAACCTGAGGTGGGAAGGACACTCACAGGAGTGAAAAACCAAACAATATACAGATGCCTCAGGTTCTCATGTGCTCCAGTTAATCATGAGGGAACATAGGAGCACCTTACCACTGACTACATGTCAAGTCATGGCTCCTATTGAAGGTATCAAAATTGCCTGTCCGAGGTTAGAGGCTCTGAAGCAGATAAAAGTATGTGTAAATGTTGTTCTAACTAGTGGGATTTGGACCTAAATTTGTTAACGATCTGACAAGCAGCCCTTTCTTCCAGCAGCAGGATCTTAGACCTTCCCCAAAGTGGATGCATCGGCGGTAGTTAAATGTCACCATCAACCTTTGGCTGATTAAACTGTGTTTTTCTCCATCTCATACAATTGTAAGAGTGCACTGTGCTGATCAGGCACACATTTTGCACAAAATGTCATGCATGTTTATTATTAGATTAAGCTGCAGTAGGTTTAATTTTAGATCTTTTGATTCAAGTGGAGCAATGAAGATTAAATGTTAGGCATTATTAGAGATGCAGATGTGGATATATTGAATTATAAACCTCATTAAGTGCGGGGTCCTAGACAGGCTTCTGAGATAAGCTACAAAAGGACTTCCTTACTTCATACCTAAGTTATTAAAATATTAGAAGGTAAATCTAATCATAAAAATATTATGATAGAATGAAACCGAGACTTTAAAAGTGTTATTACAAAAGGCTATATTTCTTTCGTATACAATTACTTCCTTCTCAGTTTAGATTGCTGGATTGATATTAAAATGCACATATTTTTCCTCTTTTGAACATACATAAAAAGTATGATGGAGCCAAATTTTGTCACTGCTTTCAGCGCCTGAGCCTTGAAAAATCCTCCTCCTCATTGTCAAGCTTCTAGTTCTCATCAAGATGAAAGCTATCCACTCGTGATTATATCTGGTAGCAAGGCCATCATCATGGATGAGTGGTCGAGACAGGAAATATATGACAAGATTTTGGAATGTCTGAGGTGGCTAAATTTAGAGAAGAGACCAACAGCAGGGAATAGGGCACAGACTCATGAAAAAATAAAGGCACACAGAGAAGATTCTCATATACTCTCAGCAACTCCTCTGACATCAACAAATTGCTTTAGCTTTCTCTTCCATTGTAGAAAAGTAGGGGGTACACAGTCAAATTAGAGAGGGCAAAAGGAAAAGTTTGAAATTAATGCAACAATTTTATTTTATTAAGCATATCATGAACTTTGAGGACTCAGTGGTATGAGATATGGAGGTTCCATGTCATCCCACTTCAAAAGATTCCCTGTTGGCATGGATAATAAGAATTTCACCACATCATTGCTGAGCTCAAATGATCTATAAGACATAAAATCATTGCTGGCCCAAATTATCAGTCCACCAGTGACTGACAGGAGGGGAGAAAACTCTCCCAATAAGAACTTCATGATTGCATTGCTTAGTCTTTCCCTTGAGAGGCTTTTGCTCTGGCTCTTACCTTTAAACAGTGGCAACTCTGACTGCACTAGATAAAGGCCATTCTAATGCACTGAAAATGTAGAGATAGCAATTCCACTTCTCATTTGCCAAACAACTGTATTTGTAATTTAAGAGCATTTTCTACAAATGCATTATGTCTAATGAATGAAGTGGCCACAATGCATTTGATCCATGATACGAGATTTGAGTTTAGTTGTTTGCAAGACTTGCTAGATCAGATAACCAGATTTGTCTCTCAGCATATAGAGCAGGTCTCTTCAGCTAAAGCTGCAAAAGAAAGTACCAGTTGATTTGATTGCATTGTATTTTACATTAGATGTTTCTTTGGGGATTCTTGTAAAAGCTGGCATTTATTTATAGCTATCTGTCATTGACTGGAGGCATTTGATGTCAAAAATGGCAAGACAAAAAAGCTTGTTTTACAAATAAATCTTTAAGAGCAGAGCTACAGCAATGATTTTTGTAAAGTAGGCAATCACAGTCTGGTGGGTTTGAATATTGAAGCTGTTATGAGATTTTGAAAATAAAACATGAAGTATCTCACTGCTACAAGGAAGGGAATTGAGGAAGGGCAAAAGCAAGACTTGTAGCAGAATACCCAAATTTTTATTGCATTTTTCCAGTAGAGAGTTACAAATTCTCCTGCTTCCTTTCAGCTGCTTTTCTGTGTGACAAGCTAAACATTTTTAGAGAGGAGTTTCTCCTTTTCTTAAATGGAATTGTATTTAGCATTACTTTTTGTATCAATCAGAATAAATCAATGGGATTTAAAGAGAAATATTAGATTACTCGTGAGAGTTTCTGAGAAACAGCAAGGCTGGATATTTTCATCTTCATTTCCCTGTCTTTTGTAATTTTAACTTGAGAAAATGCACATCCTGTGAAAAGTTCAGTTAAATATTTCATTGTTAGTGCATGCTGCAGAAAGCAAAAAAAAATAAAATCTAAAAATCAGTTTGCTTGTATTTGTTTTGGTGGGTAATTTGTTAGTGTAAATGAAAATAAAATCAAGATTCCTAATGAGTGCAGACACTCTGAAAAAAGGGCTAAAAGTAATAAAGCACCATAATGAATTCAGATGCTGCAGACAGAACTACTAAATAAAATACAGATATGGGGGAGTCAGGACTGTTTCCTTTGCTTCTGCTCTGTAAACATGGGTCTGCAGAACACAGATTGCTTTTGAAACTGGAAGCAAGAGCAGCTCCTGTATCCTTGTTTTCAGTAAAACCAGCCATGACATGATCTCTTGCACAGCCTGTACTTTTTAGCTCATGGACAACTGTAAGATGACTCACCACACTTTTAATTGCAGCTTTGATCATTAAATCTTTTTTGAATTACTGAAGACTATTTCTGCTTTTCAGTTACAAAAACCATCAGAAAAGGATTTGAGGTTTCAGGTCAGAAAGTTCAGCTTGCCTTTTAAAATCCCAGCCTCGTTCAGTGAACATCTATAAAGTGCTGCAAACACCAACACAAAGCACAAGACAGATCATACCAGACCAACCTTCTTAGCCTTGAGCATCCTGTACTGGCATCCACCTCTTTATCTTGTCTGCCATTTCCAGGCCAGAATCTTTGATGCTTTGGCAGCCCATTAAAAGTGCCAATGCTTTCTTTCATTGTAGGTGGCCTGCTTCTGGCACTAATCACTCTTTTCACATTAAAAAGAGGCTGTTCATAACCCTCAGTGAGATGTTATACTCAATAGCCAAGGAAGGCACCACTAGATGGCTCAAGGGACTATGTGGGCTGCTCCTGCCTCCCAGAGATCTCTAGGCAGGGAACTGGGTAGTGGCTTCCAGAAATATGGTCCTCCAAACCCAGCCTGGCTTGGCCCCGGGGGAACATTCAGGCAGCAGAAGGCAGGAGTCAGCCCTGTTTGGAGTAACCATCCAACAGCAAGGGCCCTGTGGCACCACACACTGACACCCCTCCTCAAACGAAGCCAACTTCCCCATCATCATACCCTGCGCTTCCTGAAGCAAGGGAGAAGAATTTGCCCTGTGAAAGGGCCTGTCTTGTTCTGACACATCTCATTTCTGTGGGATGCATCAGCAGAGGAAAACGATGATCCCTCACTGGCACATCTGGTTTGCTCAGAAATGCTCATTCTGGATTTTTTCCCCTTGCATGGCCACATGAATCCCAAAACAACTTGTCAGTGACTTTGTATTCAAGCCGATGATTAATGCAGTTGGTAGTCATATTCACAAAGTGTTTCCTCGCTGATGTAAATCCCTTCCCTCATGGTAAGTCTGGGCCTTGCCACAGCCCAGCTTGTGAGGACACTTCCTCTGTGCACACTTGGTGAAAAGAAGGAATTTAGGCATTCACTTAATGGACTTTTAAGTCTCTCTGGTCATTGGCCCCCAAAGAGATGCATCCAACTGGCTGCTTCGAACAGTTCATTTGTTCCACAACTGGAGAGGGAATTTTTCCTCTTCAAAAAGCTTTTTAGCAGGACCCTTTCTCCCCTAACCAACATCAGATTGACATCTGTAGAGTCACTTTAGATTTACACGCATACAAGGGAGGTGAAACTCCTCTCCTTATTATACAGCTGAGCCGGTCTGCTCAGGGAACCGAAAAGAAGGAGCAGGGGAACTGTAAGAGGAAATTACAGATAATGTTGATAAAAGCAGCAAAGAATCACAGTTCTTATCCAAGGGTGTGACGAAAAGTTCTCCAAAAAAATGTTCGTCCAGAACAATTCCGCTATTGTACAGTCTACAAAAGCACTTATATCATCTACTCCCACTCTTTGGCAATCCTCAGGTGGTCAGTTTTACTCAAGTCATTTTCTCATGGGGGTGGGTAGGAATTTCCACAAGTTTCCCACATGTAATAAATAGAGATTTTTAAGCTACGGAAAGCTGCTCAGCTTTAACTGAAATGCAGAAGTACAGTAGCCAATTTATCTGGGACATATAAAAGTGAAAAATGGATCAGTCCACTTATTATCAGAAACCTTCTATCTGCCAAGAGAGCCTTCGGGCAGCCAAGGACTCATTGGTAGGAGTTTCCACAAATCTTGTTTTTGTCAGACCTCTTTCAAAAGGGCAACATAATTAGGTGAAATTAAAATGACCCCATGTTATTCAGCAAAAAAGAGGGCCCAGCCTTCAATTAGTGTCACCAATAACCAGCCATGTGAAAGAGAACATAATGGATCTTGGCTGATCTCCTGCCAAGTTTCCCAGACCTCACTTTGCTTTTTTGACTTTACACGCAGTATCATATTTAGCAGGACTAATGAGCCTCTATTCCTCTAATGGGCCCACCCCAGGATGGGAGGGTTTGTTTTTTTCTTTTCGTGATGGTCTCCCTGCCTCAACAAATCAATGTTTGAAAAAGATACAGAATAAGGTCTTGTTAGCGCTATCGTTCCAAGGTTTCTGCCCTGCCCTCACTTTTAGAGCATACAAGTGATTTTTGACCAGCAATTTCAGAGAACATTCACAGAAAACATCTTTCTGCAGGATTGCAGATGTTTATGCTCCTGCTGCAAGAGCCCAGAACAGCTCAAATAGTTACACTTGATTAGGAAAACTAACGGAAGGAAACAAACAGAAGAGAACTAAAAGCAGAAGAACAGAAGAATTCATGCAAGAAAATTGTCTGTTTTTTAAAGAAAGGGTACAAATAAAAGCCATCTGGATTTCAAAGAAAACAGCATGAATAAAAACCATCCTTCAGAGAAGCATTTCAGCATCACCTGCAAGAACTCTGCTGGACAAATGGGTAATAACAAACCTTCCTGGAGACCAGAGGCATTGGCAGCTCCTGACACCTGGAACAAATGCAGACTGTGGGGTTGGGGTTGCTGAAAGCCACGAACTTTTCATCCTCCAGGGTTGGGGCATTTCCTCTGGTAAGCCTTCCAGGGCAATTTTGGTGTAACCATTAGCAGAACAGATAAGCAGAAAGCAGCCACCATCACTGAAGCGTAGCTGTCATTTCCTCCCCAAGGATGCAGAAAAGGCCAAGACACTCAATGCCTTCTTTATCTTGGTCATTACTGGTAATTTCAGCCTTCAGCAGTTCCAGGTCTGTGCGACCTGTGGGAGACTGCAGCAAGGCACACCTGTTTCTGTGGAAGACACAGCTGGATTCAGATTGGGGAGCATTTAATCATTACACAAATCCCTGACAGCTGATCGTGAGGCACTGAGATGGCTGATGTCATTGTAAGGCCATTCTTGATTGTCTTTCTAAGGTCACGAGGATTAGGAGAGGTTACTGCAAACTAGAAGACAGCAAATGTCACTCCAGTCTCCAAGAAGGACAAGGAGGGAGGTCCAGGAGACTCCAGGCTGGCTGATCCCACATTGATCCCTGGGAAATTTCCAGCATTTTTTGCTTCATTTCCAAACTTCTGGAGGACAAGAAGAAGATTGTTAGAAGTCAGTATGGGTTTATAAGACAGTAGTCCTTCTCCTCAGAGACTCAGGAGCATGTTTTAAGTGCCTGAGAGCCCTTGGTGACATGAAGAACTTGACAGAGACAAATAATCAAAAGCAAGAGAGGAGCTTCACTTTTGAACATCATAAGAATCAACAGAGATAATGACTGTACAGTTTTCTTCAGACATTAGTATTAATAAATTTCATTCTGAAAAGGCCAAGGCATTAAGCGCTAAGCAGATGATGAGCTCCAATTGCAGCAATTACTTACTGACTGTGTAATGTGCCCTGGTTTTTGCTATTGCTGTCCTTGTCCCATTCTCTCCTTCCTTTGCCCCTTCTCCAGCTGTTAGCTACATCCTTTTAAGGCAATGGGCTATGGACTGAGACTGTATGAATCAGGTGTTTTGTTTGATGACTACAGTTTTTCAAATTCCAGTGATTTTTGTTTGTTTGTTTTACCCACCTTGTTGATTTTATGGGGGTATGTGAAGGGTCCCTGGCCTCTGTCCAGCTGCCTCTTTTCACAAAGCCTGTAGGGGCACAGTTACTATGCTCACTTTTTATGTCTTTACTATGGAATTAAAACAATTCAACATATTCTGATATGTAAACCATCATAAGGTCATGCCAGTTTCTTTCACGTAAAAAAAATATCTCAGAAAGGAAAAATTTCTGTAAGAAAGGAAATAGTCCAGGTACACTCTTTGAGCTACCTGATCATGTAGTCTCAACAGATTTCTAATGCTGATTTCAGTGCTGAACCTTGCTGCTTGCTGCCCAATATACTGAACCATATGAAGTTTCCAGTGCAGAATGTTTCTTACTAATTTCACTGAATTTGAGGAATCACCAGAATATAGGTTTCATTAAGAGTTGCTTTTTTATGCGTGTGACGAAGAGAAATTACAGGCAGTGCTGTCTGTGCTGAAAAGGCTCCATTAGATTGCTATTAGTTGCTCATAATATGTCATAATTTTTTGCATAGGGTTAAGCTTGTCTCTCTCCTCCTTCACCTGACTTGCACAGATAACCTCTAAGAATACCCTGAAGGACTGTCAGACTCGTCTCAAAAGCTTTTGCTTAGCTAAATGTTTGAAACAATTCATTACCTATAAAAGATTGGTGGGAATAAAGAGATATGGCCCTTTCTCTTTCCAATTTACATTCTCATATACTCCACTCAATGCCTAGTAAGACTCTGGAATAATTTGATTTTTCTTCCATTATTACTATGCAAAGATATTCTGTGTATTAGCACAGTATCCATTCATTCTTCAGAACACATCTCATTTGCTGTTAATTACACAAACACTTGACTGTAGTTAAAGAATTGCTAGTCAGATGTGTCACATATCTCATTTAAAACATCCATTTTATTTAGTGTGTGTGTCATGGTTTTCAAAAGGTTGAGCCATAGTAGTGCATATTTCTGCCAGAAAATGAAGAATAAACTCTCTGCTAAAGCACATGCTTGTGTATGTGCACGTGTTGTTGGAAATATTACATGTGGATTCTTCATTTCCTTCTCATAAGCTTTGCCTGAAAGCGAAGCTCTTTCTGTCAGGTCTAGTGGCAGCATCTGCTGCCCGACCTTTACACAAGTGTGTTAGATTATTTTAATTGTAGAGCTGAGCTGCAGAGCAGCTGACCTGACTGAGTCTTGCTAAGAGGCTTGTTTTCCTCTTCTGCTCAAAATCCTGCTTGTGTAGGCTGAGCCCTGCAGTGCACAGGACTTCTCTAAGCCTGCAATTAGCTCCAACATCCTGAGGAACAGGAGCAGGTGAATAGGTGGCATATGCATAGGTGACTTGACATGGAAACAGTGATGAGGTTCCCCAGCTTAGACTTGAGCATGAGACCAACCAGAATTTATGAACCTTTCAGCGGTGAGAGTCCAACACAGAGGACCCACGGCCACCTTGGGAGCAGGAGTGGCTCGGTTCAGAATAACCAGCTATGCCACTTGCATATGAAGGTCAATGGCTTTTTCTGTCACTGTGAGATTATATCTTTACGCAGCATGAAATGCTAAATATTCATTTTCTCAGACTGAATTAACATAATTTAACTGAAGGCCAAGTATCTGCATTTTGGACTTTGTTTCCTTGCAGGAACTTTAAACGGTGGCATGACCTTACCAGCACATTTGAATCCTCACTGCAAAGACACTCTGAACAAAAGCCAAGTTTAATTATAATATGAAAATTTCCACAGGGAGAGTGAATCAGACTTCCCTGTATGAAACCAGAAGATGCTGTGGTGCACTCCAGGGAACTCTACATACATAACCAACAGTAACAAAGCCCAAACCTGTGTGAACATCAGTATTTCCTGGGAAATGTAGCCTAGAAAACATGGTGAAGTGAGAGAGTTTTTTAATATTCTATTCTAATAATGATAAATCTGCAGAAATGTTGTTCAGGAGGAGACAAAAACTAATAGTAGATTAACCTTCAAGTTTCAGACAAAAACAAGAAGTCATCTCCATTTGTGACGATAGTCAAAACCCAATTGGACATGGGCAGCCTGCTCCAGCTGACCCTGCTTGAGCCAGAAGGATGGAATAGACTCTCCTTAGAGGTTCCCTTCCAACCTAATGATTATGTGATTGCATGACACTGAAAGTAGCCTTTTTCTTCAGTTTTTCCAAGTGTTTTGGTATTTCTGCCTTAAGCAGGAGGGGGGATTGCTCTTCCAAACTCAATAATTCTAGTTGAGAAGTTCTAAAATACTTTTGGAATTTTAAATTTAGTTTTTATTTTGCATTTCAGAATGACACAGATGAAGTATAATTTTTTTATGCTGAGGGGAGAGAAAGAGGAATAAGGCCTAAATGACTTAAAAAAGAAGTCATAGAATAGAATCATAGAGTCATTAAGGTTGGAAATTAACTCCAAACTCATCAAGTTCAAGTGTTTATCTGTCACCACCCACCACTAACCCATACCCCCAAGTGCCCCACCAGGAATGGTGATTCCAGCACTTCCCTGAGCAGCCTGTTCCAATGGTCTTTCAGTCTGAGTCAAAAAGAAAAACTTGAGTTTGTTTTCCAAGGTAAGTTGCTTTTTATTATTATTTTTAAGTTCAGCCCTTTGAAACAAGGAAAGAAATATTTCCATCTCAGTTCCTAAATACAGTTACATTAAGGTTCTTGGTCTCTAGTATCAGCTGTATGCAAAAAAAATCCAAGCAAGTAGAACTAAACCACAGCAATATTGTTCTGGGTTTGAGGTACTTTCAAAGCTCAGAGATGTCCCAAAAACAATCCGTTCCAAGCAATAAGAGACTCAAGCAGTCCCAATTCAATATTTCAAGTTATGAAAGACAAAGTATCAAATTTCCATCTTATATTTTTCTGCTTAGATTTTTTCCAAGCAAATCAGGACATTTCAGGAACATTTCCACTTTCTTTCATCTACCTGGTTATTCCAGAAGACTTAAGATGTGCTCTTTCCTTTTCTCACTCAACCACTTAAATAACATCTGTCCTCTTTGTCAGCTTCCTAAAATAACTACCTCTGGCAGGTTAGAAAAGATTTTTCATTCTCTAGTGCAAAACACCAGTCAAGTAATGAACAGAGGGCTCAGCCCAGCAAATATTTAATTTGGCAAGTGCTGAGTTCTAACTCGTGATATCTCATCTTTGCATTCAAATGTCTAAAACAGGTGATACATGCGTAATGCAAAAACTAGAAGCAAACATCACAGCATTTAGAAAATAGCTGCAGGGGTTTTTGCTATGGAAATTATTTCTGCTTAAAATATCAACCCAGAGTAATTGTATATTTTGTTTAGAGTGACAACTGAATTTTTCATGTATTTGCTGTCTTTTGATGGCAGATAAGTGGGAAGGAAAATGTGCTCTCTGAAAGCTTTTATCAGAGAAAATCACAGTCAGAAAATTGCACCATGGAGCACAGCAATATTTCCATACTTTACTGCACTTACAGAGAGAAAACTGTTATTAAGGCTAACAGGGTGTCCTGTAAAAAAAGATGTTTCTTTTCATGGATCCTTTATTTGGCCAGAATTTTTTTTTCCCTTAGAGTTGCAGGGGTTGGGAGGCCATTACAAGAGAATTTAAAGCATTAGGCTTTTCAGTGAATTGCAGTTAATATTTTAACATGGGCTTCCACTAAACAAAAGGGCCAGTATCTTGAACAAAAGAGGAAGCTGAAACACATCCCTGAAGCCTGGCTTTGCTGTACAGACCTCTGTGGTTCCCAGAAGATAAGGATCGATCCTCTGGTGCCCTTCATGCCTGGTTTGTAGGGCAAACATTTCAGGAGAGCGCCAGTAAAGGCAGCTGAGCAACTACCTTCTCCTGGAAAGATCTTCAGGAGGGCTGTTGGTTTGTTTGTGAGTTCTCTAGAGGACTTCAGCCCCTTTGAAAGGGAAGGGGTGTGCTTGGAAGGGACCAGACTGGAGGAAAACGGGGTGGACACCAACCAAGGAGTCCTGTGGTTTATTCCTGCTGCTGCACTGACTCACGTTTACTAAATCTACCAATGCCCTAATTGCCTTCTGCTAAGCGTGAGCCCTGACTCATAGTAAGAGTTGCTATTTCTACTCTTAGGGATGAATTCCCAATGGACAAACCCCTGCAGATTCACAAGAGTCATCAGAGCAGCTGTAGAACCATTTCATCTCTCTCTGACTCAATCACGCTGCTAATATTCCAATTGTTTGCAAGTTTCATAAACAAAGCTATTCTGAGATCCTTAGGAAGCACCAATCTCCTTCTCCAAAGGCCACAAGTTAGTCATGGCTTCACTCATTAGGAGCCCCTTTATCTTGGCAAGTGGCCTCACTCACCATTGCTCTCGGCTGTTACTCCTCCACACTCCCAGGAGAAAGATACCTCCCGAGACCCAGGACACAGGATGCAGTCCCCAGTGCCATCCTGTTTGCTCCCTCCATCCATTATTGCAATAAAAAAAGCAGCAGCTGCCTGAAACAGATTTCTTCTCAGCAGAGGGGTGAAAAATCGCCGAGCCTTCTCTGCCATCCTAGCTTGGCAAGTGGCAAGAAAATCAGTATCCATTTTTCCAATAAAACAATCTGAAATTAAAAAAAAAAAAAAAAGAAAAAAAAGCCTAAAACACTGCTTCTGACCCAGAACAGTATTAGTACAAACATAGGTGCACCTTCGTCCCTCTATCAGGGAAAAATTGGGAAGACTTCTAAAAATTCTGTCTTTTCCCTGACTATCCCAAGTAGCTTAAAGCTGCAAGCTGTATGCAATATTACAGCAGGTCCCCAAGGGAATATTGGAAATAATTCCCAATCTGAATCACTCACTTTGCAAGCACAGAGTAAGGTCTCGGGCTCCTCCCAAGACCAGGGAGATTGCCTGGTTTATAATAGGAACAGTTTGTTATCATTAGGAAGAACATCTTTGTGGGATGTTATAGATGAGCTCCTGGACCTGAAGAACACAATCATTGGAAGTTATGTCTAAAACTGAACAGAGAATTGCTAGGAATAGGAAACCTATGGAGAAAGAAGAATTTGCTAAGCAGACTAATATATGCACCATGTACTAAAAACAAACAAACAAAAAAGCTTTAGGCTTTATAATTTATAAGAAAGTGCAATCCTCCAGGTAGGAAATGGGACTCAGCTCCCTCTCAGCTCAGGACTGGGAGGCCAGCTGCCAGGAACGTCATGCCCAGCATTAATCAGAAGAGGGAATTGAGGCTCTGGTGGCTGTGGACAGCAGTCAGACAGGGAAGTCAGGCAGGGACCAGCCGGGGTGTGCAGATGGCTCTGCTCCCTCCTTGCCTGGACGCCTGCACAGTCTGAGTCTCGGCTGCCTCACTCACCAAATATGATGACAGTCATCTGAGGACTCCAGAGAGGTGACAAATTCAGGCATTGAAACTGTCATTAATCAAGTCACATCACGCATTATCTGTATGCAAGTAAAACATCCCAAGTTGTTTGAGTGTCCCGCTCACCAGAGCCTTTGAATGTCCTTCTGATGAAACCTCCTCCTGGTGGAGTAATTCTTTATGTTCTTACAACTTGCTTTTATGTTTCATGTTATGGATTTCCTCTTCTAATTACCTAACCCTCACTCAGCATTCAGAAATAGCAAGCATAGCAGTATTAAACAACATTTTTTTTGTCCTGTCAATACTCACCTCTTCAACCAAGTTTTTATTTTTATTTTGGGATACTTCAGCATTCCATTAGGAACAGATAGAAGGGCTGCAGATTTTATTTTCTTCTTAGTAATTGATTTAATTGATTGTATAGAATGGAGTGGACTCTCTAAAAGCAAACAAAAAAAAAAGCAAAGGCTGACATGTAGTTTTCCTCCATTCCCCAGATCAACATAGTTGATGTTACTTTATGAGAGTAAATCATGCAAGGTTATTTGGCCAGTGTATTCCATTCTGGCCTTACAGATAACGGACTTGCTCATCTTTTCCAAAAATAGGTGAAGGACCCATTTCCTTCACTTTTGCTTGGAAGTTATCAATTTGTCAAGTGATAACTACAGAATAATAGAGTATAGGAATGTGAATAAATTACATTACACAAGTTTTTGGAAAAAAAAATTGAAAAGACCTTGCAGATCATGTAGTTCATTTCCCTGAGATTTAAAAACCAAGCGTTTTTTGTAATGCTAAGCCAGTATTATGTGAAATAAAATTTATCTGAACACTCTCATGTCTTTGAAAGAGAATTAAAAAATAAAACAAAACACACATCCCATCGTTTCATTTGAGATCTGATCACATAGACTTCAGCTACTGCTACAAGAAGTAACATTTTTCTATATTTATGGGGTTTGTATTGTTCTATAGGAGGATTTAAAGTTTTGCCTGTAGAGCAGGATACCAGCATTGCTGTGCCCCAGGCAAATCTGTGTACCTGTGTGTGAAGGAAGGGAAATAAATTAGAAGCACTTACTACTTTTTGCTGACTACAAAAAGGTGAAGTGGAGGATCATCTAAATTACGTAATAAAAACAATATTCTTGCACAAAACCCATTCTCACAGCATAAATAACTTCAATATTAGCAATTCATTTTACTTGAACCGAGAAATGGTTTGAAATAAAGGCATTATCATTTCCCATGACTATTGTACTTCACAAACACCAGGAGACACTGAGATCACTGAGATGAAACTTCTTTCACTTCACAGAAAATGCTACTCTGGAAGCAATCAGTGGTCAGCAGAACATAATAGCAGCTGACATTTCAGGTCAATATGAAAGCAGTTTGGAGCCAGCCAGTTTGGAAGTGCTCCAGTTTGTCACTTCATTGCTAACAAAGACAATGTTGCAACATGTTTTGTTTAATATAAAAACCAGGATAGAATCATGGGAGAATTATTTCCCTCTTAACTTCCCCCCCCCTCCCCCCCAATCCTCTTTCCAAACACAATTGTTCTATTTTTAAAAGGCTCATTTGTTCTTATTGTTTTTGCATCAAGCTGGCAGCTCACCCATCTGTCTCCCACTGTGCTTAAAAAGATGTCATGATCCTGCAGCCCCAAACACAGTCCTGATGTTTCCACTGATCTAAAACACATCTGCAATGACAGCTTTCACTTAGGATGGAAGCTATTTTTGAAACAATGACAACCTCCCTGACCAAATTTCAGATGGATTTATTAAAAAAAAACCCAAAAACAAACCAAGCAAACAAACAAAACAAAAAAAACACCAACAAAAACAAACAGTGCCACCTGGTCCATGTTCATTGGTTAAGACAGCAAACACAAAGCTTGTCTAATGAGATCCCACCTTCATCATGCACATGGTTTAAGAGTGGTATCACACAAAGGTGATTGGGTAAACGAGTTGGCCTTTAGGGCTGCCCTTCGCCCAAAGTCCCACTGCAACATCCTGAGCAAACCACAACCCAAGGAGATCCCACGAGATCCCTCAGACCTGTGACGGAAATACGAGTTGAGGCGCTCCTGGGACACGACTGCTTGTTCCGTGTCAACTGGGAAACAGAAAGTGGTCAAGTAACCAAACCAGGGTGTTAAAGAAAGCTATTTTGAATAGAATTCTTGCAAGCTTGCAACAGAATTCTTGCAAGCAGCTAAAGGCTGACCCACTATTTCACAGATTCCATTGCAGGGAGTAACATGGCCAAAATCAAACGAGATGTTCTTTTACTCGTCTAATAGCAGTGAAATCTATTGGAGAGAGTTATGTCACATGCCTTCACTCTAGGTCCCTCATTCCCTCTGCTGCCTCAGGTTTTGGCGATCTTCTTGAAAGCAGTGAGGTCTTCAAAGCTGGGACTGGCTCTGCTGAAACAGTCTTCTCCCGAAAAATAAGTCTGCTTTTAGATGAGACCTTAGGTGAAAAAGTAGTATAAACACTAAGAAGCTTTCAGACCTGGAATAACCTCCATCACAATGTCTGACCCTGAATAAGTGCACCCTGACTCTATCAGTGGATTGCATCACCATATTTTGAGACTTAGCTAAGAGGCCTCAAGACTTTTTGGCCTGGTAGAAAATAGAGGTTGAACCACTCCTTCAGTCTTAAACTTCTTCCCTGTGAATCAAGTCAGAGGCAGAATAGACACATATTTGCCCTAAGTGTGTTTCATGGGATAAACAGGTTTGACAGCTGAGCATTTCTGGCAGCAGTTGCAAACTAACTTTCTATTTTTTTAAAGAGGCTTAAAGCAGACAGACATCCTGGCCACCCTCCTCAGAGGGACATATCCAGAGGAAAACATTTTTTCTTACTACATTCATGAATATTCTGTCACTTTAGTGGGGCAAGCGCAATTGTTCAAACTGCTATGCTGAGACTAATTGCCCCGTCATTTACAATTAGAGGTGTTAATATGGTCATTAAGATGTTACAAATGGCTCCTGAGCATCCTCCCAGGTCACCAGGATGTAATAGAGCAGCCTGGCAGATTGGCAGAAGGAGTTAGAGGTTGGGGACCTCAGCAGGTCACAGTGCCATGGGAACCTGACAGGAAAGGGCATGCCTTCCTTCCTGCAAATCCCTTGCTGGTGGGTCAGCACCAAAAAACAGACCTGTTTAGAGAGGACTGGCCAGCTCTGCAGAGCCTGTCTGCCACACCTGCCAGTCCTTCTGACTCCCTCACTTCCAGATCCTGCAACTCCACCAGCCCTTCCCTCCACCAAGCCAACCAAGGCAAGCGGTACCACAGGCTCATGGCAACGATTAGTCATCAGAATGAGACTGAGAGTTCACTTTTAATCTTTTCAGATAGAAATACTATCTTGTAATGATGTAATTTCTTCTGTCCACAGAGCATCTGGCATGTAAGAGAGGTGACTGTGAAGCTTTTAATCCACATTCCAAGGCACAAGAGTGCAAGTGCATCCACTCGCACAGAAAAGTTTTCTCTGTTAACTGAGCTGTTAAGACTCGGTGGGTGTCGGGTTGGTTAATGCAGCTTTAGCTGGAAGGGGCTGTATTTGCATGGAAGACTCCAGTCTCCAGCTGTATTCTACTTTGAGAGGATCTGGAGTCATTCTTTTTCAGGAGGTCAATTTTTAAAGAGGAAAAAAAACCCTCTCTAAAAATAAACCAACTCCTGTGAAAAGGCTTGGCATTCCCCTGTCAGGTTTCAGCAACTAGGAGAGAGAATAGTCTGTCTAGTCTTGGCTTCCAGCCATAAGGAAGTTCATATCTAATATAATCAAGCCACATTAGAAAGAGCGGAGCAGATAAGAAGCCAAATGCAACTCAAACCACAAAGCCTCCATTGAAAATGTGTTTTTACTTTGGAAAGGGGAGAGGAAAAAGAAGAGAGTATTAGAGATTCAGGGCCCAATGCTCCTCTCAATTGCCCCAGGTTTACACCCATTATACTCCATCAGAGTTGATCCCAATTCCGCTTTGCTGTGAGAAAGGCAAATGTTTAACTTACATCAGCTGCAAAAACATTTCCGATTTCTTATCTCTTTCCTAATTGCCATTCAGGGGACAGTGTGATGTGTGTCACGTCCAGCCTTTTTCCATTTAATTCTGAAGGTTGAAAATGTCACAAAGAGTGTGGGGTAACCAGCATTTAAAAAAGAAAGTTTGTAGGTACAGAAGTCTGTTATTGCAACTCCAATGAGAAAATAATGCTCTCTTTGTACTTGTTTGCTCTTGACAGACAGCTTAAATTAGGTTGCTGAATAACTTGGTACATGGTACAACAGTAAACCTGCCACAAAAGCATGTTAATCAAAGCACAACTGATACTTGACATCCCCCGGTGAAAGGCGTTTTAACAGTGTTTCATTAAAATTGAAAGGAGGATTAAGAGGCCTATTCCTTGATTAATGTCTCTCTCTGACTGGGAGATGTAATCCTATCTGCAACCTCAAATTACAGGAAACAAAATTAAATTTCTGCCAGCAGATCATTCCAAGAACATATGACACTGAGTACAAAAGTGTTCATTTCTTTACAGTCTTTATCCAACCTGGAGACCCTGCAAGTTGCAAACACCTCAGTGGGAGATCCAGTGACACTCCAGGTTACAGGAGACACTGTGGAATAGCCCCGAACCCTAAGGGGGTTGGACAAACATTTTGAAAACATTGCTTTTAGTGTCAAAAAGTATTACAAAATGATATAAGGAAATCCTTGACAACAGAGTAAACCAGATTGGTAGAGAAAATTTCACAGAGGCAAAAGTTTGGGGAGAAGGTATTTGACCACCCTTGCATGCCACCCCAACATCAAGAGGAAATACTGCAGTCAACATGGCATAGCAGGGTGTCACTCAAACATCTTCTGGCTTTGGGAAGAGCAAAGGCAGCCAGTTTGGAAGAAATACATTGCTGGGGTTTCTGACATGATACATCCTGACTCTGTTTGCTGCCAGGTGACAGGGATCCTCTTGGGAACCTGGCTCTCCCTGGTGATAGATGGCATGATGAGAAGTGGATTCTTCCTCCCCACCACAACACTTTTAATTCTGCAACTGAACCAAGGCCAGGAATTTGGTGTCAGGAGTGCATGTTCCCAGCTGGTGCAGGGACAAGAGAGCTGTGCTGGATAGTCCCAACACACCAGCCTGACAGGGAATCCAGCTCCCTGACAGCAAGCTCAGCCTCTGGGACATTTGTTTTCAAAACCTGGTGTTACCTGCTTGTACCAGCAGTGCTTGGAAGCTGTGTGTGCCCAGGAGAAGGAAGAAACGGTGATACACCTGATGCTAATTTCAGCCTGTCCCACACCAGCATGAGGTCTGTAACCCAGCTGCAAACACAGCCCCAGACACCTGCCAAAATCTCCTTTTCACATCACTTACTGCTCACAGTCTGTGGCAAAATACTGCATGGCTAAACCTCAAGAAACCCAAGACAGCTGCATGTCCCATTCAGATAAGACAAATCCATGCCTCACAGCAGCAAGTGGTTCCCTTGAAGACTCCATCTTGCTTCCAAGAGAAAACTCCAGGAGGGCTTTTGCAGTGGTCCAGGCATCTGTAATTTGGCTTCTCAAAGGCAGACTGGACCAAACCCCTTACAGATCTGCTATTTCAGCCACTTCTCCCTTGAAATATTGTCTGTCTCAGTGTGATGATTTCAGAAGCCAATGGATGAACCAGAAGTCTAAACTCTGAGGCCCCCAAAATGCACAAGTGTTGGACTCTCAGGAGATGCTCCTCATACCTGTTGTGCTGCAGTACTCCTCTCACTCAAAACCTTTAACAGGCAGTGCCAGGAACAATTCAGTATTCCATTAGATAAGACCTAGAACTTTTCCAAGCGCAAACCACCGTGCACTGAGATGTTAAGAACTACACCATGTTTCGACTTTGGTCTTCCCTTTGGTTGGTTTGAATATTACTTCCCACACCATCCTGGGGGCACTGCCATTACTCATCATTGCTGCCCAGCCAGTGGGACTATGAGACCATAGTGGAGTAACGCCTTGTCATGAATACCTGGGAACTGTGCTTAAACAAAACAAAGAAAAAACCAAATAAACAAACGGACAAAAACAAACAAAAAAAACCCACACACCCAAAAAGACCCATTTAACACTAAGCACTGGAAGATGGCATAGTATTAAACACAGGGTTTTTAAAAAAAAATTAAATAAGTTCATATACCTGACCCGCATCCTGAAGAACAGGTCTGACTCCGTATTTCTTCAAAGAGGAAAAGTTTGTCCTCTTTACTGCCCATCCACCCCCTATTTAGATTTTTTCTCCCCTCCTTGACTCCTTGGCACCAGGTAAACATCTCTGTTCCTGCCCTTGTTTACAGAGTCAGGTTAAAGCAGCCTGGAAAAGGGCATGTTACAAGAAATGGATGGGGCTGTGTTATCCTCAAAGTGTTTTAAGGGCGGTAAATACCAGTAGTCTCCTCTGCTTCCCACATGCAGCAAGCTAACTCATTGTGCACATGCAGGAGAGTAGTGTGAGGGGTGAGCTTTGACATACATCCTTTTACAGTATCTGTAATAATTTAATAAGCTTTATGCTGTTCCTAGGGTGCATTCATGGAAGAGAGGGGATGTTGTTGTTTTAGCCTTTGCAGCTTTCTTAAGCTTTGAACTGAGGGTATTATGTTGTACAGCAGTAAAAGCACTGTGAGTCTCCTAGTGTTTTCCATTATGGCATTTTTACCGTATGAACTTACACCTGAAATTGTTTATACTTTATCCATTGCCTGAAAAACAGTTATGAGTGTTTTGTTGCTATTTATAACATCCCAATAGATCTTAGAGAGTCTTTTTCAAGTTAAACAGAAATTTAAAATCTAGTCATATTACTTAAAAGAGAAGGAAAAATCAAAAAAAAAAGGAAGAATGTACCAGGTATTCAAAAACTTCAAGGTGAAGGCCTTTGGAGCAATATTCAACTAGACTGCTTTTGACAACCTCTCTTTAAAACTCAGTTTAGTCTCATGAAAAAACAACCTCCTTATTTGCAATCTAACTTGTAAGAAAATATTTACACTGGCTTATTTATCTATTAAGTGAGCCATATGGCATCAAGACTGGCAGTGTAAGTGGGAACAGACAACAAATAGATGGTGCAGAAAGCTAAGCCTTCGACAGCAGCAAAGGCTGGTTCAGAGTTGAGCTTGAACAGAGACGAAAAGAACCATTTTCCTGAGCAGGATAAGGGTCATCAAACAGATCTGCTGCTCTGTTGCAGGTATGTGTGCAGAGCACAGCCCACAAACCACTGGTTCATTGCCTGACCTCTGCACACAAAGTGCTGGATCATCAGCCCCCTCCAGACCACCCTGCAGTGATCTCCATCAGCACTGAGAACGGGGAGTACTCCAAAGGAGAGGCCAAACAGGCTGAACCGAAACTCTTGGATTCTGGTAGTGCCCATAGCAGGTGCACAAAGTAGGCTTAGGCTAGTGCAGCCATTTGCAGGGATCTAAAAGATGCTTTAGAGACAGGAGGAAGAGCAAAACCTGCCTGGCTGCTCACTCCCTTGGGCAACTCAAGTTTCTGATGCTGGTGAGGAGGGAGGGAAGAACATAAAACAAGATCTCTCTAGTTGCCCTAATCTATGTTATGCCCATTTGAAGCTTTCTGCTCACATTTCTAAGTACAGACATGACTTTTACTGTGCAATGTGGGGGTAGATATCATTAACCAAGGACATGGGGATCCTCCCTCTTTGCACTCTAGGAAGCACCAGGGTCAATGGAGAAATCGAGCTGGTAGGAGAATGAAGGAGTAGATTTAAGTTTTTTGCATTTCAGTAGGGCTAGAAACATTCAAATGGGTTACCCACCTTGATGGGCAAAGTGCACGAGGGCACTGAAGGAAAGACCTTAACTGACTTCAATTGACCAACTAACATCAGTCTGCAGCTCAAACACTGCTCGGGGCACCTGCAGCCGAGCTGAATGCAAGAGCACAGGGCCAGGACAGCTGGGAGGGCCAGCACTGCAGGGAGGCATGGCAAACAGTACAGGAGCACCAGTGCTACCCACGGGGAGCAAAACCAGAAGCTGCCTGGCAGGGACACACAGGCCCTGAGTTGAAGCTGAGCCAAGAAGAGACCTAATGCAAACCCTCAGGAGCTGTGAGGAACAGAACACTTTCCAGTTCTGTCAGATGCACTTGACCATGAGGTCATTTAAGTGCCCCAAAGGAGTGCCATTCCCTTTTTCAGCCCATTTTAATAGCAACAGTTACTTCAATTTTTCCTATTTACATTACATTATTTATCACCATTACCTTGTCTGGACCTTGGGCTCAGGTTGCATTAACAAAGTCAGCATTAACTGGAAAAAAGCAGAATTTTTCCACACTTGTTTAAGATTAGAGCCACAAAAGTAAGTCCTACTGTCATGATTTTCCCATTCTTCAAGTTGTAAGCAGTGTTGGAGCATAAGGGTTTGGGGCAAAAACGTGTCTATGGTTATCTTCAGAAAATAAATATGCTTTAAAAGGCTTGAGTCTAACATAGGGTCTATGTGGAGAGAAACACCGGAGTGATGGGAATTTTAAAAGGCCCAAGGTATAAACATTTGCACAGCAACCTGGTTTGGAAACCAAGAAATAGGAGGATTAGTTGAGTTTCTTATGAGGTTGATTTCTTTTCTGATTTCTGTAACAGAGTGTTTTTATCATGTGAAACATTAGTCAGTGCTACAGCCAGTTAAATAAAACAAGTGGGAGAGAGAAGAGAAATAATTCTGAAACCTTTCTAAAATGAAAGCTTTCTTCTAACTCAGGAGCCATAAATAAAATCAAGTATTTGCCTTCAGGGAAGAATTTAACACAACTTCAATTCAGCTAAAAGAATCTTTTACCAAAGCACATCTTTTCCATCCAAACTGTTGCCGTTCCTTCTCCTCACTCTCTGCTGTAGCAACTCTGCATTTAATAGCTGTGTGCTACCAAAAGTCACCCTGGAGGAGCCAACAAAACCTGAACAAGCCTGATTTCTAACAAGTGCAGTTCCTTGAAACAGGATTTGAGCTTTTTAGGCTCATCAAGCAGCCTGCACACCCCACTGACCCTCACACCTCCCTCCACCACTGTCAGAGTGTCTCGCAGCACCACGACCCTGTTCCTTACAAGACAGTGCAAAAGGTGCAGAGCTTTTTGCTGCTGCAGGAGTGTTTCCCTGTGCATGAACACATGCTCCATAACAAGCTGCTCCAGGCTGAAGGGCTTATCTCAGAAGGGGTTTGCAGCAGACCAGCTGATCACACTGTGAACCTTTAGCAATCCAAGTTCATTTTCCCNCCATAACAAGCTGCTCCAGGCTGAAGGGCTTATCTCAGAAGGGGTTTGCAGCAGACCAGCTGATCACACTGCGAACCTTTAACCATCCAAGTTCATTTTCCCCATCCATCTGAAAACCACACAGAAGCCAAACAAAGTCACATGTGTAGCCACAGTTTCCTCCTCCTTCTTTCACCACAGTGAAATTCTACCTCCCTCTCTCAAAACCAAAACAAACCCTGAAACCAAAACCAAATCAGAACCTTTCATGAAGTGAGGGGGGACAGTGCAATGTGCTGCATGATGTCAAGATTACCAAAGCCTTTCCATAATATGTCCCAAAGGACACAGAAGGATGTGACCTGGCTTATGTACACATGCAAGCCTCTATTAAGGGTTTATTTGTTACAGGGAAATGCACACAGTTTGATACTTAGGAGCAAACCTGACTATGGGCTACTGCTTGATTGTTATTTATGAGTAACAAACTGATTGCTGAAGAGATGGAAATAGTCCCACACACTTAAGTCGGGCGTTTCTATTATATCTGTACTGACCTTATATCGGTCCCAGCACCAGGACATTGGCAGGATGACTCCTCCAGAACACTTTTAGGCAGCACAAGTGATGATGACACAGGCACTGGAAGGTCTGGGATACACTGGTACCTATTACAGATGCCTCTTTTTCTCTCCCTTATCACTTTCCCCTAATATAGTGTCCCATTTCTGACAGTTCAGACTAGCAAATAGCATTAACACCTGCTAACCTGAAAGATGTCTTACATCAGCCACAAAACCAAGTGCAACAGGCCAAATCTCTTTTTAATTCCAACTATGCAATTATACAAAACCAAAACTGCTTTCCAGTGAACTCAGTGGTGCTGTCCCAAATTTACTGCAGAATAAATCAAAGTAGTGTGGAAAAGGAGGGTATAAGCAAGGTCCTATTCAGGCTGGCTTGTGACAATGGTGACATTTTCTTCTTGGAATAAAATCTGCCAAAATCATGTAATTAAGTAGAGAATCCCTTTGCTGCACGGAATTTATTTTCAAATGGTAAAATCATCCTATATGAAGTAAACCTATGTTCATCTTATTTTTCAAAAATCTCATTTCCAGCATGACTGACAGATCCCCTTGAAAGACTTTCTGAAGCAGGCTGCCTTAACATCAAAACAATTGACATAATCCAAAAGTGTGCCCAGCAGCAGGGGGGTGCTGAGGCAGCACTGTAATCTTGTTTCCAGCCTGGCTTTTTCTGCATTTCTGTTTTGCCTGTGTGTTTAGAAAAAGGTAAAGTACACTTCCAAAGGTATTTCACCTATTAACCTCAGAGCAAAATAAACTAAACCTTGAATACATGTACCTATAACTAACTGTTCACAAGCTGCTTCAAAGCAGGTTACAACTCCTTTGTAAAGAAAACAAATCACACAGAATCATGCTCACACTGTCAAACAGTCAGTGGAAGACTTGGGAATTGTTTTTGAATAAAAGCTGCTAGAACAACAGATGCACCTTTACAGCTGCTGAAGGTGGGGGGTTGTTCACTTTGGGTACAGCTGCTTTCTGCTGCCTTCACTCCTCTCCCAGTTTTGGAGTTATGAGCAGCTCTGTCAGCTGCTGCATTGTACAGAGGACCCTGAAACTCCATAGAACAGTCTCCCAGGTCATCAGGATGCTCCAGAGCCTGCAGAGAACAGCAGATTTCATTTCTTTCAAACCCTCAATCAGCAAAATGACCCAAGACCTCACAAGCAGCAGAAATGAGAATCCACAAAAAACATGCAAAACCTCCCTTTCTTTCAGTGGGAACAGGAGATTGCATCCCATGTTCCTGTGTAGGGGTTGAGCTTTCCCAGAAGTACATCCCCACAGGGCCAGCTGGGAATACGGCTGCAATAGAAGGGAAACAACTATACACCAATATTCCAGTTTCAATACCAATGTTTGAAAATTATGAGTTTGCCAAAGCTGATTCACATGTTTGGGGGAGGGGAACAAAAGGAGATTTAAACACATCTTGTTCCTGCCTCCTGTTTCTCTCCACTTCTTTGAATTTCAAAATTCAAATGCTATAATTGGAGTTGAGTGAAAAACAGAACTTGTGTCATATGAGAAACTGACATTTTGGCATGTTTTTACATTGAGTCAGAACCAAAAAAAAATGCTAAAATTTCTCATGAAGTAGCACTCGAAGAAAATCCATTTTTGAACCCATCCGTATTTATACACTTAAACATTTTGTTTTGAGAATATCAAAGCAATGTAACAAATTAAATCCTGCTAAAGTATACCAATATTTTATGTGAAGAATCCAAACAAACACAGAAAAAAGGATTTTACCTTTACCAAAGCAAAAGGAAAATGTTCATCAGTTGTAAATATCTGGGTGATTGACACCTCTCAGTAAGATGTTCTCATTTTGATGAAATTGCATTTTCTGGCAGCAAATTGTTCCATCAGAAACCGTGATGAGCTTTCCTGCAAAACAAACATGTTTGTGTTACACGTGCCTAGAAGAAAACGTCACCTCACAATGTTTTCCTTGGTTAGATGCCCTTCCATAAAGATGAGGATATTACTCTGAGTCTGCCTTAGTTTCTCCACGTTCCTCCTTCCCCAAGAACAACATGTACATTTATCATCTGATTAAAAACATTATTTATCTTTATATAAAAACATATACTTCCTAACAAGCCAGGACATTTATAAATAACTTATAATACTACAGCTGAGTGCTAAACATCATGATTTAGGATGAAAGAAGAAACCTTTCTGATCATTGTCCTTTAGTATTTCAAAGCCCATTTTTCATGTTTATTTGCTGTCACTGGTGATAAGTGATTGCCTTGCTGCATTGCATTTCCTCTGCAATGGTGAGTTGTTTGCAAAAGGAATGGAGGACGAGCTGTCACATCAAAGAGAAAAGACTAAAGCCCACCAGGAGGTGAAGCAGGGGTTTATTGTCTTTTGCCCTGGGTTTTGACAGTTAATTAGCTCTCATCCAATTTATGCTTGTGTGGCAGCTACACCAGGGTCACCAGCAACAACTCCAAGGTGAGGCAAATGCAAAGGATACAAGACAGGAAAACTTGCTGTGGAGCCCCAGGAAAGCAAAGGGCTTCATCTTTCACCCCCATCCACGACTGATGGACTCGTTCCCTAATGAAGCCTTTGACTTGTTTATTCCCCCCCCACCTCCCACCTCACAGAGGTTTCTTTCGACAGCTTTGGGCACTGAGGAATTGCCAAAGCAGCTGCTAAATTAAGCAGTCAGTGTAGCGGCATCTGTGGAAAACACAGTCCCCTCAACTTGCTTTGTATCAGCTGCTTTAGGCAGAGGAAGAGGAGGAAGATGCCAATGAGGCAGCGGTAATAAAGAGCTTCATGGAGAGTCTGTGGTGCTCCACGGGGTTGGCCTTCACTGCCTGCCCTTCAGAACCTTTTAGGACCTCAGTCACCTCTTTTGGCACACAAAAACTTTTCAGGACTCTGCAAAGTCTCTCATTGCCTCCTCTTGTTGCCTGTTGCTCTCCCTGCTGCGTCAGTGGGTTTTGCCCCCTGCACGTATTTTATCTCCATTGTCAGTCTGAAACCCCAAGTGCAGGGAACAAGCAGTGCCCAAGCTACACTCCTGGGGCAGGAGCAGAAAAGCTGTATTTTCACACCATGGGATAAACCTTTGATCAAATCACATGTTTCAGCTACAATAAATGCTGGAATAGTGCTGCCCTGCTTGATCCCTGGTGAAATGTAGCAAGGGCTCACCTCCGAAAAAAGATGCTGGATCAATTTAGAGGTCAGGTAGATGTCTCAGGGGAATATGACAGACGGGAGCATTGGAAAAAGAATTGGAAATGAGTTGCAAATTCACTTTCTATTAAACATCCACTGAATGAGAATTTCTAGTCATAACTGAACCAGCTAAGGTTCATACTGGAGAGTCAGCCTTGAATACTACAGACATCCTTGGCAATGCCTAAGATATGTCTCATTTCCAAGAAAAATCTTCATACCTTGTAAAAACCTGCTGCCCCAAAATGTAGTTTCTGTTTTAGAATTACCTGTTCAGATCTTACCCAAGCAGAGCTAGGCAGTTTCTAACCACACAAGAAGCATCTTTCTTCATTTAGACACATTAAATATGAAAAGTATTGCAGTAAAACATCACAGATACAATATCCAGATTCCTATCTCAAGCCTATAGATTTCCTAATAGGATCCAGTGACTGAATTGGAGCTTCCCATTCCATACTGGCATGATGGGATCATGACATGTGCATGCCAGCCGTGATGCCTCAGTTCTTTATATTCTCGTTGTAAAATACATTGAAAAATCACCAGTAAAATATAAACCCGGGGCAAAAAAAAATCTGTTTTTTATAGTGAAGTCACTTCTGGAGAAATCTGCCCCAAGTGAGGCAGTCAGTTACAGGAGGCATCCCAAGCAAACCCTGAGCTACCAAAGTCATCAGTCACCCCTATGGTTGCAGCTGCTGGAGCCAGACTGGGGTTTAACCAATTAGTGAGAGGCAGCAATGAGCTCATATGAATCACATACAGGAACTGAGATTGGCTCTCAAGAATGCAAAAGGCTGAGAGATTTTAGCTGAGGTTGGAAAGCCCATCCCCAAACATTGGGCCAACAACAGCAGGGGAGCCAACACCTTGTCCAAATGCCCCTGGAAGTACCAGTAGAGCCACACACTTCTGCACATAGACACTGCTACCATGTGAGGCACAGCCACCTCTGTGACTTCCCCTTGAGAGCTCGTGACTGAAGAGACAGACAGAAAGGTGCCTCCCTTTCATTAGAGGTCTCAACCCAAATTCACTGAGTGGAACTTCAACATCAGCATCCGGGAGCCTAAGTCAGTGGCCTTGCCACCCTTCCCTCTCCCCATTGAAAATTGAGACCCCGATGTCCCACTGCAGGGCCTAGTAACCCTCTTAAATCAGAGTATCATAGAATGGTTTGGGTTAGAAGGGACCTTAAAGATAATCTAGTTCTATCCCCACTGTCATAGGCACAGACGCCTTCCCACCACACCAGGTTGCTCAGAGCCTTCTTCAACCAGGCCTTGAACAATTCCAGGGACTCAAGGCTCAAATGCCTCTTTCCTCTGGTGCCAAGAAACTGAGTACCTATGGCTCAGGTGATTCTAGCTCCTGCAGCACATTCCAAACATCATCTGGCACAGCCTTATGTTCCACAAACCCACAGTCCTGTCTTAATGAAGGAGGAACGTGAATGCAACTTGTGTGAAGTCAGTCTCATGAGACGCACACAGCAAGCAAAACAACACTTTAACTTGGTGTGTGAGCTTGTGGCTTTGTGTTTCACTCAGCTGTGAGTCATTGTGTGGGGTAGGAAACTGCCTTCCTCCCCCAAAATATCATGGAAAGTAAGCAATGCCTCACGTTACAGTAAGAGAGGCTCTACACAGCAGGGGCCAGAATTGTGTTACTCACAGGGAGCCTGAAGACCTGGCAACATCGCAGCCAAATCTGTCAATTACATTTCACACAGGCCATTGAGCAACCAGCAGAAGAAAATAATTTTCAACTAGTCCTGATCCAGCAAGCTTCAGATAAGGAACAGGATAAAGACCCTTTCAGTTCAGGTCACCTACCTCCTTTCTCTTTGGTTCCTTGAAAGCCTCGTTCCAGTACTTGACATTGTGAATGTTGTGCATGGCACAAGTCCTTTCCCTGAGGTGATGTGAGACTGCTGCCTGTGGACTTGGATGTGCCACCTGGGAAAGATGCCAGCTGGACAAGGGACACAAGCGCCTCTTGCAGATCAGCAATGAGTCCAAGCAAGCCTTTCTTCTGCACAGATTTGGAAGTTTGAGAGTTGGAGCATGCACGCTGAACATTTCCCAGCAGATTTAACATATTTGCATTGGCAAACATTCAGGGATTTTGCTCAGAGCTCCTCACCTTCAAAAACATGCACATCAGGTACCCCGGTGCGTTGCCTGAGCGCATCCCTGTGAAGCACCACGACTTGCTGCACTGCTTTAACTCAGGTGTTATGACTGTTTTGTAGTGTGAGCATTACAAAAAATAAGGTACTGAATAGTCAGCTCAAAGGGAAGGCAAGTCAGAAATCCTGAATCTGCGTCTTCAGCTTTGATCAAGAGACAGTTTTCCCTGTAAGTGCTTCTCTTCATCATGGAAAACAAGTTCCTTAGTACCCATTCCAGGATGCAATTCATAAACACAAAGATACAGCCACCAGGGAGAGGTAAGAAATACACACATATGGAGACTGACAGCAGCTTTCCACACATTTAATAAGCAAAATAACTATTGCCCACTCTGGGACAGTGAGCCATGACCAAGACTGAAGAACCTGGGCCCTTTGTGTGCCCTCTCTGAGCCAGCATTTAACCAAGCAGTGCAAGGAGTCAGAGAAGTCTCAAATGCCATGGCCAAGACAGGTGCCAAGCTCTGTAGGAGTCCCCATCACACAGTGGAGGAGAAGGACTGTGTCTGAAGTCTTGCAAGACCAGCCAGCATGCATACCATACTCAATCCCGACTTTTCCCTACATGTTTTGGTACTAATTTCCCCCACCCCATACCTGTGAGTAGCACCAGACACTCCTCCACTATCCCTATTAACATTTCTTTTGGATTTACAGAGGCTGCATGGGGAGAACAGAAGCTTGAGACCAATCACAGCCCTTGACCACCCTCTCAACTAAAAGACTTTTTCAAATATCTGCTGCTGCTTGAAGAACCTGAATACCCAGGATAGCCAAGACCCCCAGCACACAATTATCTGCTTTAAATGTCTGTTTACTTTTGGAAAGGATACAGTGAGGGTTTTGAGAATGAATTATGGAAAGTAAAGCTTCTAAAGGAAGATGAATAGCTGGACATCAAGTACCTTCCCATTTCAAAACCATACCAAGGTCGGTTTTGACATCTGCATGCATATCTTTTGTCAATAGAGCTGGAAGTCAGATTCATGAGAGTTTGACTCTCATGGTTAAGGGGTTTTTTGCGCAGCCCACAACCCAATATTTTTATAAACATCGCTTTTCATTTCTGACTGCACTGCAATTCCATTATGGATAAGGAAAGCTGTCCTAAAACACAATTAAGAGATGGAGTCATGAGGTTGTAGCCCTGCAGCTATGAAGCAATGACCTCAGTGCAAGGAATAGATAGAAGATACACTAAGCCCTATTAAAGGGGGAAGCTGGCAAATAATGGTTTTTAAATCGTTTAAATTTGCGGCACAATGAGCTGAGGGTGCGTGAGGCTGGAGCAGAGCTGAGGTAGCTGTGCCAACAGATTTATCTGCTCCCTGGGGCTCGAGAGGCACTGGAGAGCTGGATGAGCACTGTGTGTTAAACATGCACACAGACACACACAATTACTGGTCTCGTTGCCCAAGAACCAGAGGGTCTTTCTGCCGGGGGCCTCCCTGCTGACACAAGATCTCAAGCACCCTCTGCACACGAGTTACAACACAAGAGCATTAAGGGCATCACTTTTCTGGCAGGTTCTTCTTGTTCCCCTCTGCCTCATTCCAAAGCCCTTGGCTTTTGAGCAAGTGCAAAGCTTTTGGCTTTCAGCGATCAGTGGAAAACGAGTAATGCAACCTGAAGGAGGAAAAGATGTCAGAGGAGAAGCAGCAGAGCAGGGGAAAGTCTCTGTTCACCACAGGTCTGCTGGCAGTGGGAGATTATGAAATGCAGCTGGGAAGAGAAGAGCCACTGCACAATCAGACAAAGCAGCGGTGTTTCTTTTAGAGGCATTCAGATGCCTGGGAATCCTACTGAGTCTCCAAATACATGATATTTGGTTGTGACAAGTGCCTAGTATGCCTCTGAATGCAGCAAGAAAATAATGTACTGACATTCTGAAAATATTAGAGAGGCATAAGTCAATCTTACTCATCCTATGAAGAAAAGAAAAGAAAAAAAGCCCACACATTTGATTAAAAAAAATGTCCTCACCACCATCAGCAATCATAAAAACCACTTTTCTGGCAAGACTCAAGCTACCTGCAGCGAATTCACTTTCCTTGTCTTCTGACAAGAAGCTCAAGGGAAAAATGGCATCCATCCCTCTTTCCTCTATACGCTCCGTTCTGCTCCATATGGTGCTGCCTGATAGTAAATGAGAAATTAAAAACATTAACACCAGCCTCTGCCCTCTCCTCCCCCATTGCTTTCTCACTGCAGTGGCTGTATAAAATGTGCTGGTCCAAGCTGGAGACAGAACCATTTAACTGCTGAGCTCTGGAGTCACATATGAGCTCTCTGTTGTCTTCTCAGTCCATGGATGCCAGTTTTGCCAAGCAAAACTGTCCTTCTGAATTATTTTATCTTGGAAAATAGCCCTATTGCCAGACTGAACCCCTCCCTATGGATTTTTTTAATTTATTTATAACTGAAAACTAAAAAAAAAAAAAGGAGACAGAAATCAAAACTAAAACCTTTGGGTTTGAGGCTGACAGCAGTAAGCTGCTGCATTGTATCCAAGTCCCTCAAAATAAAATTTGTAGAGACAACTTTTCTCATTAAAAAAAAAAAAAATCTGAACTAAATTTTCTCCGTAATTCTAGTCTTAAACTGCAATTGCCATTTTACTTTCTAATTTACATCTCTTCAAAATCAGCTTCATGTGCCATGTGCAGTCAGTTACTTCGCTGAAGTATTGTAAAACAGGATAAAACCATGATTTTTTATTTTTTAATACTTGGGAGCAATTGAATGAAAAGCCCCAAAATTGGAAAAAAGTAACCAGAAGGCACTGAGGAATTTTTTCATTTATTATTATAATTCCTGTAGCACCCAGGAGTGGAGGCAGAGCTTGGAGAAAGCTGCCCCTCCCCAGCACATGCAGTAGGAGTCAGAGCCAAATCAGGGGAGAGGAGGTCACGGTGAAACAGGCAGGATGGGACAAATAACACATCACCAGTGCAGGCTTATGGTCTCTGTAGACTAACCTTGGCTCCTCGCAGAAGATCCATTATAATCATCCCATCTTTGCAGGCATCACAGCCTTGTGGGAAGATTTGGGCACTGAGGGTAATTAAATTTTGCCATGAGCCCATCACAGCAGCAGCCTTGACTGTCACAGGTGGGTGCTGCTGAGCCTCTGCACACAGGGATGTTCTCCAAGGGGATCCCTGCCCCAAGCCAGCACCTCAGTCCTGCATCTCCAGCAGCATCTGCTGTTGCCCAGCTCTGCTCGTCCTCGTTACCAAGAGGGAAAACTGAAACATTATGAGAAAGGTACAAGTGCTGCCTTTCAGAGGGACTCCCATACACAAAAACCTCCATGAACATACATGTCTGTCTTCTGTGAAAGGCACTTGGCTGGGTACCAAGGCAGAGCCACCAAAGCAAAGCTGCCAGGGATCAGGCAGCTAGCTCAGGAGCCTGGGCAGGGTGCAGAGTCTGTCCATCACAAAAGTTGTGGTGTATTCTCAACAGGATCTTTCAAGAAACATTGATTCGGTTGCTCCATTGATCTTTCCCTCTTTGCTCAGGATCTGAAGCAGCATCAGGACAAATCAGGGCATCTGGCATTGCTCAGACAAGGGCACCAGCTGAGATTCAGGCTGCCCTTCAGGGTCCCTGCGCAAGGGCTGGGACATGGAAGTCCCTGTTCTTATTGGCCTTCACAGCAAAATGTTCCCACCAGGTGGCTAAGGCCATGAAGTCTCTCAAGCAGAACCCACTCAAAAGGCCTGGAGGAATGTGCAAAGGAAGAAGCTAGATCAGATCAACTTTTCATCCATTCTGTGAAAAGAAACTTGCTTCCAGATTTAAAAAAAACACTGATAACTGCCAAAACTGCCCCAGACTTCCTAACTGCCACATCAACAAAATCTATGGCCCTGGCTACAATTTACTCAACATACCTCAGTCCAGCACAAGTCAAGCACAGAGAAAACTGCCTCCTGGAAGGAGCCACTGCCTTCATCATTTAACAAAATGATCTGATTAATCTTTGCTTTTTCCCTCTCTTCCATTCTACAGCAGCAATGACAGCTACTTCCCATGAAAGGAGCATGGAGAACGGGATACCTGAAGTTTGCAAACTTGGGAATAAAAGAGTTGTCAGTAGCCTATAAATACCAGGGACCATGGAGGAGAAATTCAACGATAAAAGTGAGAAGTAGCCTGAAACTGGAAATGGAAAAATCCATACTGAGCATGATGAGACTCTTACCTATTCAAAGAATTACAAAGAAAATCATTCACCTGGAGAACATGACTAGAGATGGTCAAAAAAACAAATGAAAAGACCCTTGCAGGGAAATAAAGTAACACAATTCCCTCTCTAACTAAAGGATTATTTGGGATACACTCAGATATTCACTCCAGCTCCTATAAAAGGTAAAGATTCCTCCCTAGTCAGAAAACCTAGCACAACACAGGTCGAAAAGCACCAGTCTAGTAAGCCCTTGGAAAGAATAACTATCAACTACCTGCCAAACCAAGCACTTTTTATTAAACATATTTCCTTCACGTAGATAAAAAAGAAGTCTAGTAAGAGAAGGCTCTGTGAGAATGCTCCTTCTCATTTGACAGGTGTTTCTCCTGCCACAAGGATAATGTCACATATCATGCAATGCAGATACAGAGGTACGTAATTCCTGCTCTCCCTAAAAAAACCTAAACAATGGAATTTTTGTCACAGACAGAGCCCAGATTTCATTCCAGGGCATTTAAACTGCACTTCAATTCGCTATGCCTAGACTAGAGAGCTGGCAAGGATGGCAGTTCTCTTCCCATTTGAAAATAATAGTTAGGGATTTGTCAAGCATCAAAGGTATGTGCCATCAGTGCTGAAGGTGGATTATACCAGTGGAAAATCCTTTCTTCCACTTTAGCAGGCACAGCTACCTGCATGTTTGTCACCGCTGCCCATGGCTTTACTTACCAAAGGGGACCAGGAGTGCCAAGAGCAGCCAGACTCCTCCACAGCACTGGCTGCTCAGAGTTCTGGTGACCCCTTCCTCTTGTGCCCAGCTCATGGCCGTAGGCAAGCAAAGCCCAGCTACATCACCAACACTGCCTCCCTCACCCTCTTCCACCATGGCTACACTCACTGGCACAGAGAAATGCAGCCAATAAAGCCAAGGCCAAAATCACAGATCACATTCTTCCTGGAGGGAGCAGGGGATGAAACCAGGCTGAAGCAAAGGGCTGGATCTGCACGGCACTTCCTTTCAGACAATGGTTTCCCAGCTCACACATGTGATGTGCCCACCAACCTGAGCTTTTGTGATGCGTTGAAATCAAAGTGCTACAAGCAGACCCTATGAAAACCTGTCACATACAAAGAGTCAGGCAGATCCCATCACTCACAAATCCAGGCACACTGCTCCCTGACATGGTCTGAGCCTCAAGCCTGCAGACACATTGGCAGATGTCCCCAGGGCTTTCCCAAGCCTTTGAGGCTGCTCAGTCAAGTGTAGATGCTGTCTGTGAGCCCTGGTGGTTGCTTTAGCTTCTCTGTTTGAAGGTGTCTGTAAACTTGGGGCCTCTGTGCTAATGCAGCACAGTGACAGGAACAGTTCTGAGGGAAGCTTAAGACCAGGATAAACAACTTATTACGGTTAATGATTTTCTCAGTATTTCAACCAATGCAAAGCCAGTCACCCGAAGGCGGGGCTGTGAGTCTCAGCATTAGTGCAGGAATAACAGAAAGTGCTTTTCAAGGTCTGCCTTCCTGCTAATACTGTATTACTTTATATTATATCATAAAAATTGTCTGAATGGTGGTTCAACAAGCCAGGATTTGATTCACAAACCTGCCATGTTACTGATACAGCTGAGGTCAAGAAATACAAATAGAGCAGATAATTAGAAGGGAAGCGCATGGTGCTGAGCAAACACATCAGCCATGGGAAGATTTTCTGCTCTGGAAAGATAGAGAAACTGCATTTACAGAACTAGCCAAGCATTTATTTGTATTGGTTTGAGCATCCACAAAAAAAAAAAAAAAAAAAAGAACTTGAAGGCTTACAAACATGAGAATATCAGCCTGCAATATTGCTCTTCTAGGGTTTGAACATGAGGTTCTGTATAATAGACCTGAAAGACCAAATTCACCAGTGACAAAACACCGTGCAGACAGACCTTGGCAAAGCTGTCCCCTATTTCCTAGGAAAAGGAGATACCAGGGACAGCCCATAGGGACTAACAGATCACATTCATTGATGGAGGAAACGAAGAGAAATGCATTTTAGCAAACAGAGCTGTGCACAGCTTCCAGCAGCAGCAAACAACAGGCTTTGCTGGCATGTTTTGCACCCTGGAGAGCAGAACATGGATACCTCCTGCCTGACAGACCTCAGTTGTCCTGTCTGCCAGAAGAAAAATCCTTACTTTGACACAGAAGCAAAATATCAAAAGCTTTTTGTTCAACTTTCCTTAGTTACAGGTTTTGCCGGTTTCTGTTTCATTCCAAAATTTGGTTAAATTCTATGTTTCGCTTTCTTCCAAAAAGGCGGTGCAAGATCACCTGTTTCAGGTGCTCCTCCGTGTCTAAGGACTTGGTAGACGAACAGTCCATCCATGTTTTTATGAGACACTTGTGTGTGGACATGAGGCAGAATTCAGATCCTTCAGAAGACATACAATGCACATAACTCATCTCGTCAGTAGAGCAATGCTATGCCACTTACCAAAGCCCTACATAAACACCCAGCTGGCAATATGATTATGCCCCAAGGAAAAAAAGATTGATAGTCTTGGTGATTTTACTGTGCTACAAGCACAGAAGCCAATCTTTGTCCACACAGTTCTCTAATCCTTTCCTGAAACATTACTAAATACGCTTGCCTGACAAAGTTGAGCTCTGCAGTACCACATCACAGAAAGAGCAAGATAAAACCTCCGTGTTCAGCTTGAAGCTGTAGCCCTTTTTGCTCACTAATGAAGCTGAAGACACCAGAGATATTTTTAGGACATCTGTCAGCCTTGTTACAATCCACAAAGAAAAGTTCAGCTACGATGGGAAGACACAGGATGTTACAGAAAAATAAAAACTAAAATACCTCCCAGTGCTGCTAAAAACATCCAAAGAGTCAACACTAAAGAGCTTTGCCTGACATAAAGCAAAAAATTTAAACAAATAGTCTTCCGTGTTGTAATTCCTGGAACAAAATTTATTAGCAAATTTAAATTAATTCTGCTCCAGGCATTAGGTTACACTATCAGTTACTCCCTTTTTCCCCCCTCCACCCCTCGGGAAATATTACACTATTGCTGTCAGTCAACTGCCTGAATGCTGGGAGTTTACCAGCTGCATAACATATATTGATTTTTGATGAATGACATCTCTCTCTGGGCCATTATGTTTTTGTTTTCAAACCTTATTTAATTGTTCGCCTATTTTTCAGTGAAATAAATGCAAAGTGTTTATTCTCCAAAGGCTGTAAACAGAGATCTCAGGTCTAGTTTCTATGACAACCTCACTTGATATAGCAAACCTGGATTATCTCTAATGACAGACATGAAGTTTAAATTGCACATTCTGCACAAACAGTGCACTGTTGACCTTTTATTGAAAAATGGAATACAGCACGATTAGCATAATGTGCTATATGAAAGGGGAAATTGTGGAATAATGCAGATTGTACTCTAATCATAACTACAGTGCTAATCTCTAGCAAACTGTTTGCCAGAACATCAAGCTTTAAAAATTAAGATTTTTTTTCCCCAGGAACCATTTTTAAATCCTGGTAGATAGTAATGCTATCACATTAAATAGTTATCAGATAACACTTGCTGCTTCTGCTGTTTCTCTCCCATTGCAGATTTGAACAGGGGACTAAAAGTGGATAAGCTTATGTAGAAATATGACACAAAAATTCCAGCTATGAGAACTATTTTTAAACCTCCTCAAGGCATTTCTTTTTCATGCTTATAAACGCATTGGGAAGTGAGAGCCAAAAAACAGAGTCCTTTCTGTCAGGTGCTGTCTTCCAAAACCTGCATGTTTTCCTGGGAGGAAAATTAGCATGTAGGCTAGTGAAGAGAGCTCAGCTCATCCACAGAGACAGAGGAGCTGCAGGAGACATCATGCTTTGCAAGAGCAGAGATGGAAAATATCTTGCCTTCATATGCAGCAAGTTTTGGCAGGCTTTGATTTTGCCAGCTATGATTTGTTGCTGCTCCCAGAAATGTCTGCGGCAGTTTACAAAACGTGAATTTTCTGGGGATTTTGGTGCATGAATCGAGGTACCAAATAGAGCTGAGAGTCATGTGCTGCTGTAAGGGGACAGCAGGCTGTTAAGACTGCCTTCCCTACCCTGTGCAGAATACTTTGATTTCCTTTAAACTTCCATGAAGCAATAGGACATAATTCCCATTATGAACAAGATTTCAGCTCACTTGTATTCAACAAAAGCAGTGAACCCTCTGGAGATAATAAAGCAAACAAACCCTTAATTAATGTAAAAACACAGTTATAGGGAGTAGAACTGATGAGTTAAGGAATTGGGAATGAGGCAAAGACACTTTCATTTCTGCAGTACCCATGTGTAATGCCACATTTTGTTATTAAAAAAAAAAAAAAAAAGTAGATTTAAAAGTCGCACTTGCTATTTTTCCAGAGAGTAACGAGTATTGGGGAAAATTATAGAAGTAGCTACCCACGGTGTGATAGAAAGTCTCAGCTTGTCCAAGTCTGGTCACGAACACTGAAGAAACACAGGCACTCAGCTATCAGACCTTTTTGTTCCAGAGGATGATACTCAGCAACTAGATCTTATTAGCATCACATCAAAGTGGTCTCTTCATCCTCCCTATTCAAGCAAACAAGCTAAAAATGATTTTCAGGTGCTCATCTACAGAGCAATACCATTAGAGGAAACCTATTCCCTCATTTCTCTCTCACTCTAATGGGTTTATGCCATTAATACTGTCAGCTGAGTTGTTTTTAACCAGCAGTTAAGGCAGCAGCAATAATAAAGGATTTTTTTAGTACAGGCAGCCCCCAGTGTATGTACTCGTGTTCTACACAGCTACTCACCACCACAACTCGCTGCATATCAAGATATCTCTGGTTTTCAGGGGTTTTGTTTGGCAGTTTTACATTTTTCATAATAAGCATTGTCTTCCAATACTGCAGCTCACAGGAAGGAATCAATGAATTTAAAATTCATCCACTTGTTTCCACACAGAGTTATTACACTTGTAAATGTAATCCTGCCATTTCATATATGAGACAGCAAACTGTTTTGGGAAGGTGGTGTGTCCAAGCTTAGGTATTTCTAAACCTTGCAACACTGCCTAAACTTGTCCATGGAAATTTTAAATGTCTCATGTGATGGCAAAGAACATTCGTGGTGCTGCTCAGATGGTGGGTTATGGGAGAGAGAACCTATTGTATCTGCACAGCTATTCAAATGTTACCACATATTTTATATCAACAAAGAGAAAAAGGTAAATATTGATAAGTAATTGGCAGCAGAAGCCAACCTGTCTGAACATAACTTTGCAGGAGGTCTCCTTACCCACTGGCATGTCTAAACACAAATAAATTGCTACTTTTAAAGACATTGTAAATTATAAACCTATTTAAACTAGCCTCTCTGTCAGACAAATACATTCACTTCCACAGGCCAAGAGAATGGAAATACTTCCTTGGTCTTCAACCACATTATTTCATTTCTCCTTGTAATACTTTCTAGTTAGAGTACTGACAAATTTTTGTACCTCCAGTTAATTCTTATCCTCTGTTTCACATTTCCTTCAGGCACAGTTTGCATAGCTGTAGTCACTTGTACAAATATTTAAAACCAGCAAGACAAACTAAGCATAACAAATCCAGAAGTAAAGCAACTCCCACAGAAGCTAGTGTTTATCAAAAATGGAGTATGAAATATTCCACACTTCTCCCCAGACAGGCTCTCCTGTTTCTCTGAGGTGGGATCTGATGATGCTGTGGGCAATAAGGACCGAAGAGCCAAAGTCTCTGCCATTTCTGCATTTCCACCTTGGATCCTCGGTTGTTGAACCTTCCCAGCCTCCTCTGTGTGACCCTGGAAGGGCTGCAGCTCCTGTAGCCCCCCCGTGCAGGGGCAGAATTTGAAAAGATGAAGGTGTATATGCCAGTCCCATACTCATCATATAGAATCACAGAATCACAGAATCAGTAAGGTTGGAAAAGACCATAGAGATCATCAAGTCCAACCTATCACCTATTACCTAACCTAGCCAAACCTGTTACCTAACCTGTTGCCATCCTACTACCAACACACCATCCTACCTATAACACACTACCCTGATATCTAGGTCATGCCACCAAGTACATCATCCAACCTTTTCTTAAACACCTCTAGGGACGGTGACTCCACCACCTCCTTGGGCAGCCCATTCCACTGAGAGATCACCCTCTCTGTGAAAAAGTTCCACCTAATGTCCAGTCTAAATCTCCCCTGACGCAGTTCAAGACTGTGTCCTCTTGTTCTATCACTGGACTCCAGGCCAGACACAGACACTGTCAGTCCTGGTTATGGCTACCCTCACAAAGCGAATGAAACAGTTCAGCTGGGCAAGGAAAAAAAAAAAAGAAAGAAAAAAAGGAAACAACAGACCTAATTAAGTAAATTATTACCTTCAAAGTAAAGCAAGTTGTTAAAGAACACTGGAAATTCACTCTAGCTGATACAATCACCTTCCTGCAGTAAGTAAACATCTCCTACAAAAAGTCAGACAGCTGAAATACCATTTGTTTTGCAATGAACTTTTAGCCTCATAGCTCAGCCAAGCAGCCACTTTTTTTTTTTTTTCTCTGAAACATAACCAGCTCTGTGAGATGCCAGACAGCTAGGAGAGCACTCCAGGCTGGAAACAAAAAGATACTATTGTCTTGGGACTGCCACAGTCATTGTTCCTACTTACACTCATCCCACCACTCCTGCAAGGCTGACAAAACAGTTACAGATAGCTCTTCCACTCACAGCTGCTTCACAAGGCTGTGAATCAAACCTGGAGCTGGAACAAGGCAAGTGGCAGAAATGAAACATAATATCCTCAGTTGCTGCTGTACAGACCAGAATCAGGAGACCCAAACAGATGCAAGACTCTAAACTGTGTTTACCCACATTTTTATATAGGCGCAGGTAGCTCGTTCTGCCCCTGAAACTGGTTTGCCATTCACTTAGAAAGGTTTCCAGTCCTCTCCCCTGCACAGTAAACTGAGAGATCCCTGAGGGGGCACCAAGCCTTTAGCTCCCAGTCACAGGAATCTGAGACTCCCCTTTGCAACTCCAGCGAGCACAGGGAATAGCTCTCAGATGGCGCCTGAATGCTTCTGGGGCTCTGAAATAAAGCATCCTGTGCTTCAAGTCCTGCAGCTATTGTACACTATTGCTCTATATACAATTCAAGGTGTTGTACTGGCTACCTCTGTGCAACATTCATTTGTTCTTTGATCCAACTGCGAACTAGATTTCTTTAAGTAAAAATCAGGTTGATGTTTACAGTCATATATTTTAAAAGTTACTTTTAGTTCTAGAGAAAAAGGCATTTAGTTCTTACTTTTAGTTCTTACTTTTAGTTCTAGAGAAAAAAGTTATTACCCTTCACAAGAGCTTCTGCTTCCACCATTTGTAGGCATCCTTTCAAATCCTCTTTGTAATGGCTAAGGACTGTTTAGGACCTCCAACATCTAGCATTGCATCCTCTGAGATGAGAGCATTAGATCAAAAGATGTTGGGAAACTACTGACCTATCCATGGAGGAGATTCTTAACCTGGTCAGGAGAAACATGAGGGTAAGGAGGATTCCCAAAAAATGATTCTTCAAATCTTCATTTGCTCCAGTCCCTTTCTTGTTTTCCAGCAGGGTAGGGAGCTGACACCGTAAATGAATGAATATGACCAGACAGACCAATCCCCAATGGGTAACGTTGTGCAATTAGGGTGGCTTCCAGTTTTGCTGAATTCCTGCGATATTGATAGACTGTAGAAGAATTTGAGAATTATATTATTAATCAGAGCCTGTGAAAAACAAAATGAGAGCCAAACTGCCAGGCATGGTAGGAATGTTGGGCAAAGGTGTCTGTAAACTTCTGCTGACCCCTTACACCAACCAGGTCGAGAGCTCTTTTATTAATGCTAATGCTTTTCATATTAGTGCTCACATAAAGAAATCCTGCTGACTGCTGGGGTCAAAGGGTTCTCAAGATGTGTTGGCCACATCAGCAATGTACTGATGATTGTTTCTGACATGACCCCAGAGCTAATGAAGGGCCATTTGTGAGGGAATTGCTTTTCACGCAGAAAAAGGTCTGTGATGAAGGTGTAAAACTCATCTGGAGCAGGACAGGCTGCTGCTTTTGTGATGCAGTAATGAAAAACACCTCCATCCCACTGAGACACGGCGTATCTGTGCAAGAACTACATGTCCCTGGGTTTCTTCTTCCCATTCCATCACTTGGTTTTCCAGTGCACAAAAGGTTGCTTCCACACCTTGTTGTTAAATGAACAACATCCCCCTATTTATGACACCCCCCATCAAGTAATTCACCTGTAGAACTAGACTTTTTGAAGCCCAGGTCAATACTACAGCTCAGATTTTCTCAGCCTACTACATACCCTGCATGCCTCTATTTTGGGGCCCCTGTCAAAGGCTTTTTATAGCATAAAAGTCTCAAGTGCAATGCAGCCCAGGTATGGGAACTGTAGGGAATGTAAAGGGCTAACCAAGGAGTCCCAATCTTTTTTATTGCTATGTCATCCTATGTTAGGCAACATTTCTATTCTCTTTTGTAGAAATCCATACCTGCACTTGCCCAGGCATGAATCTATCACAGAAGAGCAGTCTGGTAGAGAGTTTTAGGAGGTCATCCAGAAAGGGACATGAACTTGGCACTAGTGACAGATGTGTCTCTAATCTAGTCTAAAAACACTCAGTGAAGACCCCTGAGAAGTCACCCTTCATGTCATTGTAAAGAAAGATACCTTCTATTACTGTGTCTTCGCAGGATCTCAGGAACATCCTTCACATCATGTAAATTATGCTCTTTTGTGATAGCCTGGAGGCTCCCTTCCCTAACAGATAACACCTTATCTGTTTATAAAAGGCATTCAGACTCACATGTTTAATTCGTTAGTGAATAATGGCTTCATTACCTAACAGGAGGGGCTGCATGTATCATGAGGGATTGCAGAATTATGGGGGGGGTTAATAACTTTCACCCTGAGGAGAACAAGTTACCATAATATTGTATAAGTATATAGGTATTATGTGATTTGAGGAGGAAGGGATTGCGTACAAACCTACAGAATCAACCAAGTAGAAAATCTAGAGATCATAACCAAGGAACAGTCATGCTGAGAACATTTCCCTTCATCACCTTGAAAAGGACCTGCTGGGAGAAAAGAATTCCTTATTATGAAAAATGTCAAGTTGTCAGATATTCTTTTTCATCCCTCAGAGTGGGATGAGACAGTGTCTTTCTCAGCAAGACTTCTCTGTTGGATCTGTTGTTCTTTGCACAAATGTGATACCAAGGAACAGCAGTGACACAGACTCAGGTTTCCCACTCCACCAGTGACCTGAAAAAACATGGGTTCTTCTGCTGGAGCTGTTTGTCTCTGTGATCAGGAGAAACATGCAAGAAAAAAAAGCTCTTTTTTTTTTTAAAAAAAAGCTCTTTTTAACAAAAAGACTTTTCCACCAAAGATTTTAACTTTCATGAGCCATTGCTCTTCAGCACAAATGCATTTAGTCAACATTCCCAGCTGCATCATTAGTTTCCTGGTCAGGTGGGGGAATGAGGCAACGGTTCACAGCTGTGTTACTGCTGCTGGTAGGGCTGCAGTGGAAAACAGAGTTCCAAAAGGCAGCAGAGAACAAAGAATCTGAGGCCAACCTTCAACCACAGCACGTTTCCCTTGTGTCTTCCGTGAGGTCATTTTCCCTCCTCTCAGAACAACTGGCAAAACTTTATCCTATAAATGTCTCCAGCTCAGACACAGCCACCAGCAGGGATGGTATAGATCAAGAGGACATGTACCATCCCTCTTCGGACAAACCCCTTACAGCTGGCAATGTGCAGAAGTTTTTAATAAGAGCTGTGCTGCCGCCTTGATCTAGGGCTGGCACAGTAAAAACAAGAGTCCCTGTATCCAAAAGCTTATCTGCCTCATTCAGCTGTATCAGCTGGCCTAGTAAGAGATATCTCTCCTTACAGCTCCCATCATGGAAATGGGAGTCATTTATCAAGAAGGACTTTTCCCCGAGCTACCTTGACCTTTTCTGTTGATGCTGCTTTTCCACTGCGGTTTGTACACACAGCCCTTTAAATGCATTATGAACTTACATACCCAATATAAGAATGGGACCACAAATGCAGAAAGATCTAAGAGTCATCCAGTCAGATTCTACTGCTATATCTTGCTGTATCCCAAGTATTTACCTCCAGCATGCATTGCTGTACATAAGCTCAACTATGCAGCTAAGTGGATTTACAATCATTTCACTGCTGTTACAACACATGCCAATGTATATACTTGAAGAATGTTCATTAAACTTCAAATTATATATATTTTTAAAGGGTGCAAATAGCATCATTTCATGTGGTAATTATTGATATTGGCTTCCTGTAGGAAGAACACTCAAAGTACCAGCTAATTTCACACGTAAAACAGCTGTCACATGTTAATGGCATTAAAAGTCACTAAGCTGATCTACATTCAAAGCCATGCCACAGAGGTGAAAGGCCCTGTAGCCAATTATTACTCCTCTGAGCTAGACAGTCCCCAAACACAAGCGACATATGCAGATCCATCCCTTCTTGTCTTTAATTAGATCCTGCCTCCCCTCTGTAGCAACAGCAGTACAAGTGAGAAGGGCACATATTAGGCAGTGGGGGAATAATCACAAAGAGATCCCAACGTGTACTGTCTGGTATGTCCTGCTAGCACCTGCAAATTCTACGCAGGAACTAAAACCAGCATCAAGAGACAATTTTTATAGTGCCCGTACTGGAAAATGTATGATTTTCATGGAGCTAGTAAATACATGGCATTCTGTGCAGAATCTCCCAGGTCTCTTTGTACACTGCAATGACTGTGTCACTGTCAGATTAATGACTACTATTATTTCTGGTAGCTGTGGGTACACAAGGAGTACAGGATTGTACCGGCTGCTTATAGGGAAGTAAGTTTAAATATGTCATTGGTGCGATTCAGTACCACTTGAGTGGATGTACAAAATATGAAATGATTGTGAAACTGGACAAAATAAAATTGTGGTAGTAAAAAGACCAAGGTACCAGAGCAGCCATACCATCTTGGAGATTTTTCAGTCAAAAAATCCCTCCTGGCTGTTACTGCAGGTTCTGACATGGAGAATTCCAGCGCTCTTATCTGTCCTTAATCCCTGTGAGTTTTCATTTGCTCTGATTCCAGCCTTTCTGGTAGAGTTGGTACAAAGTCTATTTCTGTTTCCAGTAGGAAGAGGCCCCACTGTTGAAGCCCTCAACCTCTTTCCCACCTCTCAAAGAAGATTAAGCTGATCTTTCCTACAACACCAGCCAATCTCTGCATAGAGACACTTCTCATGAGTGGAATGAAAGAGTTCTTCCATTGCTTTAGCCTGGAAAAGTGACATGACCCATATGAGTATTTACAGACAGTATGATTCACAGCATTCAAATAATAGTGGTCCACAGGTCTTTCCCACACTGCTGTCAGGTGAATCCCCACAACAACAGCTGCTGCAGACTCACCAGCCTCCCTGTTTGGCAGAACCAGGTTTCCAATGTGGAATTCATACAACCTGCTAAAGAGTGTGGCCAAGTCAGGGTCAAGGCTTTGACAGTCCGCAGACCCAGCGCAGATGTGGCAGAAGCACACACATACATTAGTCCATTTAGTATCTACTTCCCAATCCAAGAAAGAACCTCTAGAAAGGAAAAAAAAAAAAAAAGCCAACCCTGGGATCAGCCAAGAAGTTCAAGATCAAACCGACACACGTGAGTCATACACAGAGTCATTCTCACAGAAATCTCCATCCTTCCTTACAGTACACTGGCTTCAACACTTAGTAACAGATTAAATATTCCATTTCTGAATTTCAAGGGTAGCAAATTAAAACAACATCAAAAAGAAAAGGAATTGTAGCATAAATAAACATAGCTGCATCCACAAACTGCAATTAATCACTGATTTTTATGCACTGCAAGTCAGAATTCGGGCATGTTTTTTTCTGTTTCCACTGATCTGCATGAACCTTAATATGGATTTTAAAAACAAATGGCTCCTTAAGAGTTTCCAAAACAATTCTATGAATTTCACTGTCAATGAGTCAAGAGTGACCAACGCATAAAAAATACGCAGTAGGAGAAGGTTTCTGCCTTTTCCCTCAGAAACAAATGGAGGAGATCTCAGAGCAGAGAGAAACTAATGGATTGCAGGGAGCAGGAAGGGAGGGTCTGACACCATGCCCTCAGAGCTATGGCTCAGACTAATGAATTATCTCTGCTTGGTTAAATCTCTGGCATTGCTAATCAGACAAGAAGCATAAAACGGAAAGTTCATTAGCAAGATCATAAAAGAGTCAAGCTGACAAAGATCATTCGACTTGGCGATAGGAAGGTCAGTTACAGGAATTGGAAAATCACTTTGTTTAAGGAAAATAGGTTAGACCAGGAGCAACTTGGAGACCAGAAAAGACCTGCACTGGGGTTGTGTGTAATGCTCTGCTTTATTTCTGGAACATAAACAGGGAAACATTTCCTCTGACAGTGGATAAACTAGACTTTCTTTAATCAACCTCATCTTGTCCCAGGGTAAGCTGGACAGTATCAGCTTTCCCCCAGGGCTGATTCATTTACCTCCACCCGGACCCAGACAGCCCACAGCTCCTCGGTAGGAAACAGTCAGCACAAGTCACAAGACGGTCTCAGAAGCAGAATTTGCTAATTGTGTCAAATTATGTGTGAAGGGTTTACAATATGGATCACTGCCCACTTGGGATTTAAAGGAGATTGCTAAAGTAATTTCAAGACTTCAGGATAATTCAGAAACCCTGTTCCCAGAGGTTACTAAATGCTCCTTTTATTACTACCACAACCACACTGCACTGGGGGTTGGATTTTTTTTCTTCAGGAGTAGGAGGAAGAGGAGGCGAAATGGTGGTGGGTTTTTAATTAGAGTAATTAGAAGGGAAAAAAGCAGAATGTGCATATTCTCCATATTTAGCCCGTTTTTCTAAAGAAATATGAAATAACAAGGTTTTATGTGCATCCTATTAACTTTTGAGGCTACTAGCCTATTTCAACCACATTTGGGAGACAAAGCAATGGCAAAGTAATAATAATTACGAATAAAAGGGATTCCTATACATCTCATGCATATAAATTAGGTATAAATGAGGCAAGAAATTTTTACTGCCCCTCCACAAAATAATACAACCTGAGCTCAGTTAGGAAGACCAAGAAAAATTCCATCTGCACATTTTTAAGCCTTGAATAACTCCCAAAAAGGACACAGAAATTCAGCCACAATCCTGACACATGCAAACAACAACTTTACCTGGAGATGCTCAGCTGAAGCAGCCAACTTTCAGCAAGCATTTTCCTCTCCAAAGCAAGCAGTCCAGCCAGAATGGATGGAGACAGTGGAAATTAGGATGTTTGCTGTTGCTTCTGTACAAGCCAGAAGGCAAGAAAAAGCCGCTACTCAAGGTTCTCCTGCCTCAGACCCGACACGTTGCTGCTGCTTGGTGGGAGCAGGGAAACCACATCGTCACTGAGGGCACCACTGCACCACAACAGGTCTGACCACTGACCATGGGAACAGCAGGAGCTCCTGCACCCCAAAAATTGCTGTCAACGGGAAACAGAAGGTTCTCGCCCCTCAGAAGAAAAATATTTTCTGGTGTTCAGCAATGAAGCTACCAAAAAGATATTTCAAACATGCAAAATACACAACTCCCACTGTAACCAGCCAAACGTAAAGAACCAAGAACTTTTCTAGGTGCCATTCACCCTATAGGACTGAACTGTTCCTTTTCTTTTTTTCTCCTCAAAAAAACAACACCTTCCCTACCCAACAAACAGTTGTCACAGAGCACATCGGGAAGGAAGTATTAAATTAGTGTGAATGGTTTCTAAGCACCCTGGTCCACGCAGGATTAACTTGTTCAGGATATATTTTGGAGAAAGGTCCTTTATGTTTATCGATGTCCAATCTAAATTGCAGTGAGGAGAAGCATCCTGACCACAAAAGAGCTCGACAGTTTTACAGCTAGGACACATAACACAATAACCATTTAGCCAGATTAAAGCATACTGAGAGCTGCATCAAATATTGTTTAGAGCACATAAAAACTGCTTTAATATTTAAATGTATCCCATGGCTGGGCTCTTTAGATTTGCTAGATTCACTGGGGCTGCACAGCTATTAGCTTCTACATTTCATCTTCAATTCCTCCTCACAGTAGGAGAAACATAAAAATGAGGGTCACTGCTTGGTCATTTCATTACCCCTGGCAGAGAAATGTGCTTTGCACAAATGAGGAAATATTTTAGATGTAGATTGTTGTAATGCTGGTGTGACAAAATAAAACCAGAGTCAAAAAATAATAACGATATTATAATGGTTATTTTGTGGAATAACATTAAAATAATATGCAATGTAGCAATGGATCCCCTATCAAAGAGCCTGGTGTATGTCACCGTCATCATTTAAAAGGTCCATTAGCAAGAGCCCTGGAAATGTATGGCTCAAGGTCACAAAAAACTAAATGAGACTGAACAGTAATTCAAAAACATTAAACTGTTTATGGTTAGAAATCTAATAAATAAATCCTCAGCACACACACACACATCTTAGCAGCAAACTCCTCTCCAGTTCTTTTCTTTTTATTTCACTGAAAACAGAAGCTTGGTGACAGAAATTGATAATCTGCTTAAACACAGAAATGGATTAGATGAAATGTCACTTTGGGAGATGAGTGACTTCATGCCACAAACATGGGTTAGGCTGCACAAACTGTTTGGGAATGGGTGGCCTTGTGACCCAAACACAGACAATGCCCTCACACAAGCCCAGACCAAAAACTGGGAACAGTTTTTGTGGGCAAAGGGAGAGGATCATTGCTAGTTTTGAGAAGGAGACTTAGTGCAGAAGGAACAGGAACACAGTACTATTTATTAAACATGACCCGAGAGTAGAAAACCACTCCTCTTACTAACAGTTAGCTCTATGTGCACTATATAAAGCAGGGGATTATTCTAAGTATTTGAATGAAAGTGACTTGATTTTTAATTGTACTTCTCTCCCCAAAACAAGTCAGTGTGAGGCACTTACCTCTGCTTTACCCACTATAAATAAAGATGAGAACACCACAACAAAGGGAATCACTTGTGACTGAATGAGAAATTTTAGTGAAACAAAAACCATAGCATTAATTTTTGTGAGGTTATGCCTCTGCAGCAATCTGCTCTGGCCCTCAGCTCATCCTTAGAACCTCACACTGGTTGCTTTAGTCTTAGAGGATCAGGGTACAGTATATGTCTTATGATAATCGTTCCGGAGATTCCTGTGTATAAAAATCACTGAAGTTGGGCATATTCAGCACAGTCAAAGTCACCAAAATGTGGGAAAAGTCATTTGGGTGGTTTTGACAAGAAATATTTTGGCTGATTTAGACATGTATACCAAAAGTCTCCTGTGAGCAACCAGTTCCAAAATAGCCCCAATGCGGAGTACGAGGACCTAAACACCCAAGCCCAGCTGATTATTAACAAACACCGGAAAACTTTTGCAGTTTTATTGCTTATGCCTGAAAACCATTCTCCCAAGCCTCCTGGCCTAATATTGTCCACTTACAAAAATGCCAGAAACGGAAACAAGATTCATGTAACACAGAACCACAGAATGAAAACACATGATGGAACACAATCACAGAAACTGACTCTTGGGAGTGGAGTAATGCAGAGTGTACTCCACTGCCACCTGTAAATGGAATTCAGCTTCCAGGTAACTTACACGTCTTGCTGACAACGTGTTTTATTGATGTCACAGTGATCTTGTATTTCATTTCCTAGCTGAGTGTGAGAGTGCAAGAGAAAACGCCTTGCAAGCAACTTGCAACTAACACTTTGCAGCTGGCTGTGCTCAACAGCCATGTGTAAGTGCCTGGAGAACAGTGGCACACCTCTCTGGAACTTTAATCCGTGACAGGACCTGAATACACATCCAACAAATTATAAGTAACATGTGAGGAAAAATATTGTTCTGTTAGTAGTTAAGTCACAGCAATAAGCAAATGGCAAAGCAATGCAGCTTTGTCTAATGACTACTTGTTGACCAAAAAGAGCTCAGGGATATGTATCACAGGCAGAAATAAACCTCCATACATCTTGATTTGCATATGATGAAATCGTTTCCTCTAATATGACTTCGTAGTTTCCCACTAAAATCTTTCACCCCATGCAGGCAGTAGCACAACTACTGCAGACAAATCCCCTCTGCCTGGTGGGTCACTTCGTCAGGGCTCACATCTTCCCCACATACAGGATATGATTCAAAAGTGACATAATGCACACTCACCCCAATCTCTCAATAATCCCCTTTCACCACTTGTGGAAATGCTTGGTCAATAAAACATAATGACATTACTGCAGTAAAGTCATTTTCAAGTTAAGTGTCTGGCTCCCTGTCTCTGGGACATCACCAACAGTCAGGATACAACCCAGCAAGTAAACAAAGGCTTCAATTTTGCCTCCTGTTTGATTAAAAGGGGAATAAAAGGTGGGTTTAATGGTCCCATTTACTAATGGTCAATACAGTTTCTATTTAAATCAGTGTGAGCTTGTTCCCTTTACAGGCAGTTGAACCAGACTCCACGAATGTCGGACCTCTCCTTTCACACACTCTTCTCAAATCCTCCTTTTCCAGGGTTTGTCAGGTACCTCATGTGCCTGTGTGTCACAGAGCCACCAGGCAGTCAGGATGTGCTGTGACAGTCTGCAAGGCTGGACTGGAAGCAAACTTCACCCTCGGGACGCAGGCCATCCACCAGCTGGTCCTGCTCACAGTGCCCAGCTGGTCCAGCCCCAAATTCAGACACCACTGAGACACAACCCGACACTACAGTGCATGAGCCACACCTGCAAGGCTGCAGGCAGTGTGACCCCAGCCCTGGCTGAGAAAGGGGCTGCCAGGAAGCCCAGCCCATCACCCCGACACCCAGCACTGCAGCTCAGTCAGACCCACACGCTGCATCTGGCACAGCGCTGTGGGCACACACAGCTGGGAGCAAGCTCAAGGGCAGAGCAGTGTGAGCACACCTCACATGGAATGAGCACATCCCAGCAGGGTAACTTCACCATGGCTGTCACCCTCTTTTTTTGAAGCTTGCTGCAGTTAGGAAAAGTACACCAGTGACTAACTAACGATCTTTTAAAGGAAAATATTTCCAGGCTGGGGTCTGACAGGTCTTCCTGGAGCAGTAGAGGGAAGTGCTACTATTTATGGGATGGTCATCAATGTTACTGTCAAAAGCACCAAGTGTCTTTTCATTCCTTACAAAAACGTCTGTCACTCAAGTCTGCAGGACATTCCTATTGAATTCCCTCCCTTGTGAAGAAAAAATAGTAATGAAAATTATTTTTCAGAAAATTAACAGAGCTGGAGCAGGGAAGAAGGTCTTCCTCAAGGAGGGGGGGGAGCAGCAGAAGGTGGTTACTGGGGAATGAAATCGGGTTGTCCCAAAGGAGGTGGCTCTGGGAATGGGACAGCGTCCCTAGCATCTCCCACAGAGCCACCCAAAGCTCTTACAAGTAACTGCCCAGCAACTCTAACAGCGACCTAACATGGTCCCATGTTTTATATTTCATCCATTCAAATCTACAACCCCTCTGGTATCCTGAGCAAGCCACTTGAAAGGAAATACAGGTAACTGGAGACTCCAATCAATGCTCTGTTCACATCTGCGGGTTCCAGATAAGAAGTTCAGCAGACACCAACGTTCACTGCTTAACTTGCTCTGTACCACCACAGGCTGCTCATGGTGTACAGAGACAGAGCACAGGTCTCACGGAGCCTCAAGGGCAAGCCAGGGACCAGGGTTCCACTTTCCATGTATACAAATCTCATGGATATTTCAGACATTTCTAATATCTCATGTTCTATGGAAACAGATCTTGACATTCTTGAAGGATCGTTTCTGTCAACACATACACCCCCATCCATGTTGACAGAAATGATCCTTCAAGAATGGGAAGGATATTTACTCAGAAACAAATTCATTCTTCACTTATTCTTCTCTTTTCTCCTCAATCCTGACTGCCATTGTGTCACTCAGACCTGGAGATCTGAGGGGCCCCCGTGGAGACCAAACAATCATTTTTCCATTTCAGCACTGCCAAGGAGCCATCCCACACCACAATCCGTCCCCTTGCACACCCTGCCCCTGACCCACACAGACATTGGGCTTCCCACTTAACTTGTGCAATTTATGAAGAGCCCCCAAAAGGGCTCCCAGAGCAGAGCCTCAGGCTGGAACAGAGACACGTCCCAAAACCCCAGAGCAGGGAGGGAGTGACTTAATGACAGTTCAGCTCATGAGTCTAGAATAGCAACTCATTTATTGTCTGAAGCTGGAATTCACTTTGTGTGATGACAGATAGTTTAGGAGAAGCAGATCTTGCCTGTCAAGAGAACTTCAAAAAGGACAAGGAGAAAGCAAAAATCTGGCTAGAAAACAAACGCTTTGCTAAACCTAGATAACACACTGTTTACAAACAGCAAACTAGATTACGGGGAGGGAAAAAGGGTTTATGCAAATGTCCTTAATTTAATAATTGTGATCAGATATGGCTTTGTTTGTTCTATGTAATTTGTGTAATACAAATAAAGTACAAGGGTTCTCTTTCCCTATAGGAAATGAGAATTATTAAACATTGCACCAAAAAGCAGAGGAATGTGCTTATTGACATGAAAAATGATCCTGCGGATACAAAAGCTTTTGTATGTTAATTGCTAAATGTCAATGCAATTTAGAAAGTGGTTGCAGAAGGAAAGAATTCCTTCCCAAAACAGAAGTGGCTTTTCCTCATTCACCAGCCTGATTCAAGACTGCATCTTGAAAGTATTTATGGCTGCGTTTTGTTCGGTGACATTGAGTTAGTACCCAAAAACATCCTCACTTCATATTGATGTGGTTACTTGCTAGGAGGCATAAAGGAAGTGAAGGATTTCCTCCCAGTTTTATTACTGAATGCTCAAAATGTTTCCTGGGGTAAACAGCACTAAAGCCATCTGGGATGAGGGGTTTTTTTTTCTCTTTTTTCTTTTTGGAAACAAAAGGAGAACAACAGTAGCAACTAGTGAATGGAAAAATACAGGTCTAGAGCTATGTTACAGAAAGACCTTGCTCTGAAAGAGGGAGGGGGACAACCACAGACATCTCTGGCTGATATATACGTTCAGCAGCATTGAAAGTCTTTGAACCTGGTGCCCCTGGTCTTCTGCCCTATTCCATCAAGGAGAAGGAGAATACAGAATGTGTGATTCAGCTGCCAGATAGTTAGAGATGCTTCAGTAAATTAAACTTTGGACTGCAGATGAAGGAGCTTCTTATAATCTTTTATTACATCCTGTTGATTTACTGCTCCAGGGGGGTAAAAACCAAACCCAAACCTTTGCAGTTCTGACTGCAAAGAGAAAGACAGTTGAAGAAAACTTATCATGCATTCATGAGTGTATTTGCAGAAGGAAATGAATATAACTTATCCAAAAACCTTTTTGTGAGTTGTGCAAACCCAGCTGCTGGGTGCACTGAATCAAAAAAGAGGATGTGTTCCACTGTGACAAAACAACAGAACTTGCAGAGCACTCTGTGAGGTCCTTTCTCAGCAAACATCACCTCTGGATGTGAAACTCCAAGGCAGTTTAACACAGAGGAAAGTTTGATGCGCCATGAGATGTCTGCCAAACCACCTCTTTCATATCCAATACCATTCTCTGCCAAACCATATCCAGCCATGCTCGTGGAGATCTCTCCTTTCCTAAGTCTCTCCTTGAAAGATGCTATTGCACAGCTCTGGAAAACTGGTCCTCAGAGCTATGGACAATCCATGGCTTTTCCAGGAGAAACACAGGAAATCATACAATTAAATTACTTATCTGGTAAGGTGGGTTTTTATTAATAAAAAGGCATTTATTAGAGTTATACAGCAAGGAATAAGGAATATGGGTGACAACCTTTCAATTCTATGTGGGAACTAAGTGCCTCTCCCAGCATCTCTGCAGTTGCAGTCACACAGCTCAGCACGTGTTCCCCTGGCACTGCTGTGGGGCTGCAGTTGTGTTTCTCCATAAACCACAGTGGGATTCATACAAAAAGACCATGGGCAACTCTGGGATCTCTACTGTCTTACAAGAAACTGAAAAATTAAGAGTATGAAGAAAACTGCCACCAAAACGGTTTAAAGTCTGGGGAGGAGGAACTGCTTCCAGTGAGAAATTTGATGGGCAGGATTTATTTAGCTTATCAAAGGGAAGACCACGGGTGACTTGATTACAGGGTATTAAGCACCTCCATGGAGAGAAAATACCAGTTATAAAGGGCTCTCTAATCTAGCAGAGAAAGGCTTAACAAGAACCCGTGGCTAGAAGCTAAAGCCAGACAACTTCAAATAGAAAATGCAGCACTGATTTTAGACAGTAGGAGCAAACTGGCAAAGGATGCAGCAGATTCCTCAGTCCATTGGAAAAATGCTGCACAGCTGCCTCAATTCTTAGCAAGGCCCAGCCCTAAAAGGAGCACTGCTGACACCTTTCCCCTCCACACATCAGAGCTCCAGCCACAGGAGATGCTGTTGGAGAGGGAGAAGGACTTGTCCTCCCACATCCACCTTTGCCAAAGAGAACCTGGATCCAGCTGTGCTCCCCTCAGTGAAGGGTGTGCAATGAGATACATGCATCAAGGAATAGTTCCTTATACAGAAGAGGAAAAGATTCGTTGTCGCTATTTAATACATGGATTTCAAGTCAGAATTCGCAAAAAAAGTTTCAATTTACTGTAACTGATTTTGACCCTTCAACTGCAGAGCAAACTGGAAGAATATTCAGAGAAAATTAAAAGACAGGGGTTTGGCTGCTGTTTTGTAAAGCATTTGGTGTCCTAGTAATGTTTGGGATTCTTCCTCCTGCCTGACTAATTACTTCTATTTCCTGTTTTCTTTCAAATTGCCACTATGTTCTGCATTGCTGGAATCTGAAATATTGTTTCATGGAACATTATTGTATTTATGCATGCCACAAACTCCAGAGATGCCGAATTCCTTTTTGTGCTACTGCTACAGCTTTTGAAAAAATATTTGCTAACTCTCCTCAAAAAACATGTGAAAGCTTCAAACCCATATAATAGCTTAACCAGTAAAACACAAACATTTAAAGCTAATAGAAAATTAAAAAGTGGTTTCAATTTTCTAATACAAAATCACGGTTTTGACAGTATTGAAAACCATTTTGTCACACACCCAATTTCTGTTCAATAAACAGTAATGAAAAATTACATTTCTCTATTTGCACTTGCTGCCTGCCTAATTCTGTGCTCCAGCAATTTGGTGAAAAAAATCTTTGATGGCCAGTCCACACGTTCATTTCCTTCAGCTGAAAGAGAGGTCTTGGAATTAAAGCAAAAAAGCAAGGAAATTGCAAATATTTCTGCCACTGATTAAGAGATGGGCCCATTATCACACAGACAATTTATCTTTCACTGAAGAAAGGGTCATAATATTCAGTTTCAGACAATACAGCTTTTTGTGCTTTCACATCTGTAAAGAGATGCAGGACCAGCTGATGAGAAGTCAAATATATTTCAGCTCTTCATTACGTTCTTTTGTACAGAAACTTCAGAAATCTGGGATTCTACAAGTAAACTCTCACGGAGATTCCACTTTTTAGGCAGCTCACTCTCCCCAGACAGTGTCAGCCTGCAGCCTGCATACATGTGTTTTATAGTCTTTGCCTCCACCTCATATTCAGGAAGGTTCTCTTGCTTTTGTGTCCTTCTTCCCACACATGACTCTTATTCTCATTATTAATGGTTGATAAATAGCTAATGAGTGGATTGGACATTAGGGCCTCCCTTTCCATCTGGGCTATACGCTATTTTACAGGCCCTGCTAAATCTTTATTAGATTTGGGTGCAGATTATTGATTTAGGTAGATGAGGTCGTTGTAACCTCATCTCAAAGAGAAAGGAAGCAGGAGAAGGCAAATGTAATTCAGCTGTTATTTTCTGTAGCAGTGCAAATCAATAGGAGTCGAAAAGTCAAAACAAAACCAAAAAGTACCCATTAAAAAAGTAATAACTGGACCTTAAAACCAAATGCAATGGTCTTACAGGCATTTGGAAGCAAAGAACTGAGATAGGCTATAAGAGTTAAGAGCTTTTCCCAGTTTAGCACTGCAGAATAGGTGGTAGGTTCTAGTAAAGAGACAATGCTAATAAAATGCCAGGCTGTTCCCAGGGCAAAGTGACATCTATTTATAGAATAAGAACACTGTACCTAAGATATAGTGATGGCTTAATAAAAGGACATCTTTTGCTTAAGTTATTTTTACTCCTGTTAAATGGCCTTATCAGCACCTGCAGCTCTAATAAAAGAGCTCAGACTTTGCACTAAGCAATTTTGAGCATCCTGTCAGAGGTAACTCAAGCACAGAAACCTCTCAGAAAGTCTGACATTCAGGGCTGGTCCCTCTAAGAGATTTCAACACACTGTCACCACCTCTAATCCCAGGGATGTGAACAACAAGAGTGCACACGTGGGTTCAAACACCCTGCATAAACACACAGAAAAGAAGCCTGGAGATACCTTAGGAAAGAAATCCTAGCATAGGTGGGTACAACAGTAGTGTATTCATCTTTACCTGAAGCCCAGTCCATACATGGGGCAGCTGAGCCCAGGTGGAGGACAGCACTAACACAGCTTCTCTGTTCCTAGAGGCTCACTGGTGGCTGTGCCTCTTCTCACAGAGTTCTCAGGCCAACCTTGTCCTTCCCAGCTCCACCAGACAGCTCTCAGTTGTAAATTCAAAGCAGATGTGATCCCAAGCTGAGCACCTGCCTCTGATACAGAAGTGCCAACTACAGCTCAGCACCCCCTCAGCCATTCCTATCTGGCCCCCAGACAGACGGTGCCTCTCTCTTCATTCTCTGATTTGGAGCATGTAACCCACGGTGGCAAATTCCAGCAGGCAGCACAGCACTTAAACAAATTCACAAAGGACTTGTGTATTGTGTGCCTAATCCCGGGGCATTTTGGGATCCCCATCCTAAAACCACATACCAAATCGCACAAAAGCCGTTTTCACCTGGACGCAGGGCTGTTGTTCACTCCTAATGCACCGTGACAAGCTGCCTGCTGTTTCCAAATCACAGGTCTTTGATCTCCTCATTCTGAAGGAATATGAAATTCAAGACGGCCGATTGTGTCCAGGAGCTGTCAGGTTCCACTAATCTCCCTCCCTTTCACGTGGCACCCAGCTGGTGTTTACCTCTGCAGCCACATTCTGGTGTGGAATTCCAAAATCATTCCAAAATCATGGAGCATGGAGCTGCCATGAGGGGGCTTGGGTCAGTTGCACACATTCAGCTCTTGAAAGATTTTGTCCAGCTTACTGAGCCTGTGCAAACCACATTGTCCTATTTAGCACGAATCTGGTCACCTGGAAGACGTCCAGGCCAGCAGCACAGCCCTCTCCATGCAGTGCCACAGCAGTGGCCAGCAGGGAGACCTGGCAACTCCACAATGCCAGATCCAAATGATTTATTTATTCCTGCATTTTACCTGATATGGTCAATGGTGATATGAGTGTTCATTTACCTCTTCTCCATAAATGATCAGCATTAAATGCTTGGCTCATCAGTGTGTGATAACAGCCTAACAGCAGCCTCTCTTTCTGTTTTCTGGTGAGAAAAAGCATGACAGAGCACAATACATTTTGTTTCAGTGCACTCATGCCCGGGCACTGCAAACTCACCACCCACCAAGCGCAGGTACATCCTCAACCCTTTGTTTTAAACCCGCCAGAGTCAACACCCTGGGAATCTATGGGATTTCCAAGATACTGGAGAAGAATTGGGACAATATTCGAATTGCACACATCTCCAGGCCCTTCTGCAGCTGTTGCTGTGTGCACCCAGGCTGGGCTGTTTTGAAGCTCACACCATAAGACTCATGCAGCCGCAATCCTCTCCAACATTGAAATCTGGAACACTCAAAAGAATATTTGACCAAATCTGTGCAAAATACAATTAAGAAACTACTGTCACAGGGGCAGAGCTTCAATTCCTTCAATTACCACTTTGTGATGTCACAGTTACACTGAAAATGTCAAGGCGTCTCTTCACAAAACTAGTCTGAGTGGAAAGTTATGTATTACTTTCTGATGTGTGGGACCACTAACCTGTCTTACCACTAACCTCTTACCAAACATGTGCTAAGAGGCCAGTTCCTAGTCTTTCTCTTGTTCCAAAAACTAGAAAGATCCTTGAATCAAAACCACGTCAAATTACAGCAGTCACCGTCACCACAGCTGAATGTGCGAGCCACCCATGCAGTGAGTGGGTGTGAGCTGGATGACCATGTGAATGTTCATTTTCTAGATAAGAACACAAAAAGAAGCTGTAAAGTGAGAGTTTGTTTGACCCAGTAAGGTTCTTGATGCAAGCCACTCCCTCATTCCAGCTTAAACCAACTTTTCTCTTGTTGGACTTTGCTGCTACAGCCAGAATTTCCTCTTTGCCTCATTAGCCACAGCAGTGGCTTGTTTTCTAGGCTTTGCTAACACTTCCTTCCTTCTCCCCATCCATAATGCTCCATCAGAGATCATCACGCTTCACTGAGAAAATAATTAAGAAAAATGTACATTCGACATTTTGCTGAGACTGCTTCTTTTGCTAGTCTCAATTTTGCATTTTGTTAATTCCTGAAACATTTCTGCCGGGCAATACCTTTTCTCACAGCATCCAATGTCAAACAGACAATGTCAAGCAGGAAGCAACAATTACAGAATCACAGAATCCAGTGTCTGTTTCCGCACAGCACCAAGGGGAGACGCTGTAGTGGACCTGCTAGTCCTCATCCTTGGAGTTCACAGTAGCCATGTCTCTGCTCCATATAGATACACCTGGATATGGAGCCAAGTGTCCTCCTCATGGACACTTACCAGCATCCGTGGCAGGGAGCCACAGGCTATGGAAAGAGAGAATACGTCCTACGTTCTTGGGAATAAATACACCATGTAGCTAAACACCAGTGTACACAGCTTGTTCCCTCCCCACCACCATTCATCCAAAGAAATCTTTGAGCCACTACTGCCAAGAAAGCAGTGACATTTCACAGTAGCCACACAGAGATTAACCAGCAATTTTGTTGACTCCGAAAGAGTCAACACAAGCTGATCTTACATCCCCAGGCACACCAGGCCTCCTGCTGCCATTTATGTGGCAACAAACAGAGATCAGAGTCTTATGTTCTCACTGCTCATCATTCAGTTCCTCAGGCTGGCTCACTGCTTGGCCCAGACTCAAAACCAATGTCACCTACAGCAAACATAGAACTTGTGGCCACCTGGTCCATAGATGGATGATTGGCTCTCATTCAGAACACGGTGTTTCCTAAAGAGTTACAAGCTGGGGTAAATGAGAGGGATCACCACATAGGTCCACCTTAATTCAGACACTGTGGCCTGTATTCCTAACCACCATCATTAGACACCTTATCCCTCAATGCACAGATATTTTTCAACCTGTGGACCAAGGACACCTGGGAATCCTAAGACGATTCTGCAAAGAGTAATTAAGAAAAGTGAGTCTACTGTTAATGGACTTAAATTAGCTCTATGGGGATTCACACACTCACTGAGAAGTTTTCTTAATAAGGAAAAAAAGAGGCTTATATGGACATTCACTGCACAAAGAGCTCATTCTCCAAGAGGGGCAGAAGTCATTTAGAGACACCTTTTTGGCCCTAAGCCCCTCTCCTGCAGACAGCACACCCTCCTGCTATGCTGACCTACCATATTTTCAGACTTTTACTGCTGGATCCTTGACCTTTGCCAAAAAACCAGAGTGCTGAATTTTGAATTTGACTCTTAGCTCTTAACAGCTACACAGAGAGCATGCCAAGGGAGACAGGAGAGACCATCACAGCTACAGAAATGCCACACAGTTGAACCTCGATGCAGCTGGACTGGAGTGATGCAGACAGGAGGTGCCCAGGTTTTGTCACGCTGAAGGTTGCAGAAGGCTGGCACAACACTTCTTCAAGTCCTCAGCTCTGTACTTGTTTCTTTCTTTACCACAGTCAGATTCATGTCTGTCTATGTATGTATGTATGTATGTATGTATGTATGTATGTATCTATCTATCTATCTATCTATCTATCTATTTATCTATCTAAATATCTATTGAGATATATAGATGTGGATAGAAATAAATATATAGATATAGATTATATATGTCCTATGTACACAATCCCACCTCACTCTTCCTCTTCCCGGGGGTTCTTAGGGAGCAAAGGCTCATACTAAACATTTTAGAAGCCCCAGATCCCAACCCCATCCTCCCGGAAAAAGCTTAGGGACCTTCTTCCAAGGTTGTTTGAACTGGATGACTTATACATCCACCTAGACCCCTCCTGTTGGAATTCTACTGTCTTTATGACTAGCAGAACAAACCAAAAGATCTCAGGTGCAATTCTCTTGTACTTTTGACAGCACAGGATCTAAGTAATCCACATGGATCTGCATCGTTATGATCGGTGCCCTTTGCCTCCCTGATCTCCTGGTGCAACTCATTTTCCACTGCTTCACCAGTAACACCTCCTTTAGGTTTCCCTCTCTTCTGGATCCTGGAGAGCAGTTTATCTCCTGATTTACATTTAGAATCCCTGGGTTAAATTCGCTTTGGGATTTAAGCAACTTTATTCTTTATGTTTAAGAGCAGCAAGCATAATATTGTATGAAAATTGAGAGTTTTTCAATCAGCAACACCAACACCTAAAACCATTAAAAGTCTTTCTGCATAAACTCAGCTTGTAAGAACCAAAATCAAACAGCAAAAGATCACTGGACTGAGACATAAGTGTGAGAAAATTTCTTTCCTATCACCAATGTTTGTAAAACTGAAAGCAAATTAACATGAAGATAGCTCCTGTAATACAGTGTCACTAATCAAATGCTACAACATGCTCACTCTGAGAAGAAGCTGCATGTCTTGCCACATGTGTCCAGTGCTTTCTAAACTTCATTAAAGTCTAGTAAAAAATAAACGAGATAAATATCATTTGCATTTATTATACGAATTAGCAGAGCTTGCCAGATGGGGAGCTCTCCTCCAGCAGGGCTGTTGTTTTCCAGGAGAGAAAAGCACTAGCACTACCCAGCTGTTTGGGGCCTGTGATGTTCCCACTCCTGGAAAACCATCGCCCCTGGCTTCTCCCTGTAATTAGTTAGTGCTAATACCCTTGGCTAGTCTGTGGAAAAGTCACATTCTGAAAGATCACCCTGGCGAACGGCTGTACTCATGAGACAACACGTCACCACTCCAAGCTGTCAGCCAATTCATCTCCAGCGAAAGTCAACCGGGCCATAAATTGGGAGTTCTTTATCTCAGGACAGCAGACTGAGCAGGGTTTAATTGCTGAGCTATGCTAATGAGCCTTGTTTGTGACACAAGGTTCTTCATGGTGGCTCTGTTGGAAAACATAGTCTTGAAACCCCCCCGAGGGCACAAACAATCAGCTTAAAAACGCGGCCGTCTGGATACAGAAAAGACATCATGTAACGGTCCCTTCAGCATGGCACATTATCAAAGGCATCATTAACAGCTGCTTCGTGGAGAGGCAGGAGGCTCTCCTGGGTCAGCTTAGTTCAGTTCGCTCCTCTTCTTTCCTGCCCGCTGTTTTTTTTCTAAATGGTGAGTTGTGCAAACAGCACTGTCAAATCATCTGCAGGGGAACGGAAAGATATCAAGCATATATTTAGTCTTTCCTGCTTTTAAAAGAAATTAGAACAAACCAAAACATACCCAAAGCAAACAGACAAAAGAATAGCAGTGAAAGAACTCAATGAACTGCAGCTTGGATTTCAGTTTGTTCCTTTTGGATTGGGGGCTGCAGCAATGAAGATAGTTATTTTAACATTCACATTTTGGAAAACCATCACAGAATCAAGAAATTATTTGTGTTGGGATGGACCTTAAAGACAATCCAGTTTCAACACCATTGCCATGAGCAGAGAACATTCTGCCAGATCAGGTTACTCAGAACATCCCCCTGGTCTTTAACACCTCCAGGAACGGAGAGTCCTCAACCTCTCTGGGCAAAATAGTTCAGGGGGACACAAGGCTACATGTCTCCTTGTCCAGATACCGAATGCTGTTTAGTTTGCTCTGCTAACAATAGGGTTTGCTTGACACTGAAATCCCAAGCCACATTTCTGGGGGTAGAGCCAGAGCTCAGCATCTTTAAAAATCATTAGTACTTAGATGTGGCATTATTATTCCTACCATAGTACCCAGGGACATGTGACAGGCATTGCAGACCCCATGTGTTAGATGCTCTGCTAATATCTATTTCCCCAGTCTCTGCGATCTTTTAACCTGGGGGCCCGACCTTGCATATGCTTACACACTCCAGTAACCACCAGCACCGCATGGCCCGACTGAAATCAACAAAACTGATGAATGGAATGAGATCAGTAATTACCCATGTGCTTAATTATTTGCAAAACTGGGGGCTAAGTGCTTTGTTTTTAGCTTTATGCTTGAAAATATTAGTTCTAATCTAGTGTGCCTCACTTTGCACTCAATCCCACAAGGAACAGCATGGTCTGGCCTAATTAAGCAAAAGCACTTAACGAAGTGTTTAAGCATGTGAAGGAACCCATTGACTAAACACCAAGTTTCTTGAGATAACATGTTCAGCCGCGTGCAGGATGGGACCCTTCAACCCAGGTGTTAAGGGTACATAACTGTGGGTGGGGACCATGACTCAAATCCCAGACCTATCTAAGGCCATGTATGGAGGGTGCTGGGCACCCCAGGGCTCCCCTGGCTGCTGCCAACGAGTGTGGTGGGTGAGCCAAGAGCCTTGGCAGAGCTGAGAATCCACCCATGTGTCCCCTGTTCCTCCCTTCCTGGATGGCATCCAGGTCTGCCTGCGGAAGAGGGTGCAAACAGGCAGTGCTGGGATTTAAAGAGAAGCTGCAAATGTTCTCTGTAATTAACCGACTGAAAGTCTTCACGCTCAAAAGCACATCCCTCATTTTACATTGGCCACAACTCCCACTCTGCAGCCACAGCCTGGTTCAGGAAATTCAGAGAAAGAGCCAAGCCCTGCTGAAGCTTCTCCCTGGGGACCGGAGCAGAGGGGACCTCCTTCGTTGCCAGATTGGGAGAAGCACAGAACAGTGATAGGGACAGGGATTTGCAGCTAGAGTCTCTCTGCATCTCTGCTTCCATCTCTTTTCTTTCTGGGCTGAGGAGTACCGGGAACAAGGCACAGGCATGACAAGCCCCGGCTGTAATCGAGGCCTGGACTGCCTGGGATGAAACCTCCAAAAGAGGCTTGCTTCCTACAAGCCCTAATTTTAGGCCTTTTAAGACGCAAAATAATGATAACACACTCCCTGGAAAAAAAAAAAAGAATCCCCTTGGGCTTGTGTAAAATTAGCAGTGTGCTGACTGTCCCACTTTCACTCCCGCTATATGGGGCAGCCTGGCTTATTAATACACTGGACTCATTTCAAGATCCTTTGCTTTCCCACTCGCAAAGGGAGCCCAGAAAGCCAGACTCCTTCTCCCATCAGTGCTAAGGATGGACAGATGTCCCTCACACTCCAATAGACAAAGCCTCCTGTACTCCAACTGGGAAGGCACTGGGAGAGGACAGGGTAAGGTGGAGAAGCTGCAGGCTGCCCTGGCTGCTGAAGGGGAGGATGAGAAGGAATGTTTGCTTTGTTGTCACAAGAGACCCCCTCAGCAATGAGGGCTACAGGGCAGAGGACAGTTTGGACTCTCCAAGGGGCAGAAATACCGTAGGTGCTCTCCACCCTTCAGAGCCCCTGGAAGCAGACTGGCAAGGCACCAGGGACTTCAGTGCCATTCCTGGAAGGAGCTGTCCCTCTGTCCTACACGCACAGAAACACACACACACCTCGAAACAAAGCACAGCTTAACAGGAAAACTCCTCAGAAGTGGCGTCATTATCACAATCCAATATGAGTATAAAATACGAACCTATTCAGGAGCTCAGAGGAGATCGGCCCCTTGAGATCTGCTGTCTGCAGAGGTGGAAATTTCCTGAAAAGACTTCCTAGGGTAAGGGAATTTCAGAGCTGCTGTGAGAATTCTTCCAGTTTGGAATTAAAAATCCCAGAGAAACTGCAATGTCCAAGGAGAAACCTGAGGAGAGGAGAAAAGGGGAGGTGACCCCCAAATACATTTACAAGTGATGTGACTGCACAGGCTAGAGCCATCCAAGAAGAGGGAACCTTAACTAGAAGAAGAAAGATCTCAGAAATAAGCTCTTTCATGATGTTACACAGCCTGTTCTTTTACTCCAAACTACATAAAATCTGATCCAGCATCATTTTGTCTCATACTATTCACAGTGAGTGTTGTGAGATTCCAATCCTGACCCAGCTTTTCTGTAAAATACCGATTTAACATCAATTCAAACAAAACCTCAGAAAATTAGTACTAGATTTGACTCGGATATGAAATAAAACAGGATATAAAGAGAGAGATATGGAAAGATCTGGGAGAAAAAGATGTTACATATCTTAAACAAGAGGAGTATATAAACTGCCCCTGCCTCACACAGCCCCAAGAGCTAAGCCTAAGAAAAAAACATATTTCAGCAAATAAAAATCTACTGGAATGGCACTGTTTTTCTCTGTGCAGCTTTTTTTTCTCCCATGGGGACAGCAAGTTGTGTTTCTTTCTTTGTTTTTTTTTCTTTCTACAAGGTACATTATTCCATTTAAGTGCTTGTGCGTGTTTATTAATAGAGCAAAAATGAGTGAACGAGGAGCTGCTCTGGGGAGGCTGAAAGCCTGAACTGGAGCAATGAATCAGAGGAAAAAATCCATTTAGGAAAATGCTCATTTTAAGACATGTTCTTTTCACATCTGAGTTATTTTCCTCTACATCCAAAACATAATCTGATTCCCAGTACTATCGCTGCAAAGTAGTAGGCGGAAGACATGAGATACTGAGATGATTCTGGCCCTCTCTTGTGTATTCTGTATCCACAAGTGAGCCCCAGGGCTGTGAAGACCTTCTGGGCTGATGGGGACAGTTCATGGCTCCCTGCAGCTGCTCTACAGAGGCCCAGGTTGCCATCACCACTGCACTCCAGAGCAGGGTGAGGGCCCCACTGTGCTCAGCACTGCTGACAAACCCAGTGGAAAGACAGAGGAAGAAATGCACATATCAATACAGATACAAATGTGGCCACAACTCCCAAAGCAGTGGAAAAGCAGGTCCTCACAGCTGGTTTTTAAAGGTAGTCAGGGTGAAGTGAGACACACGAGAAAGATGTGCTGGCAAAGGGCACCAGAGAGGGAAAACACACATTGCTCACTTACTGATGAAAGGAGTTCAGTAACGTGAGAAGAAATATTTCAAGACCAGCTCATTATTTACCACAACACCCCAGCTTTGGCAGTGACACCTGAACTCCTGCCACCTGGGGACCACAAAGCTCCCGGACGACACCAAAGGTCAAACGTATTTTATTAATTTACTATTTCCAAAGTGCATTGTTATTAACTGGCTGCCAGCAGCTGTGTTCTCCACAGTTTCAGCTCTCTCCTGACTTTGCTAAGATAGTTTCCCAGCCAGTGGGAGGCTGCTGCTGTCTTCAGCAGAGCCTGGACAGTCTCTGATGTGGCCATACCCCCCAGCAAACCCCAAGCACCAAACCCCTCTGTTTACAGTATCGCTGTTTCTATGTTCACTCAAACGAGATTAGCTGATTTCAGGCAGTGCCTAATGAAAGCTGAGTTTTTCCACGCCAGCATTTGCCTCTCCAGCCTGCAAACACACGGCTGGAAGATTGGTCTGGCATTCAGTCTGCAGCATGTGACTGTTTAATGAGGGAGGTCTACGAACTGCAGGACTAATGTACAGGCACAAAAGCAGCTTCCCAACGTGACTTGCTTCACTGGAGTGGAAGGATTTTTTTTATCTGCGTGTGTGTGTGTGATTAAAGCCCACCACAGGGAAACAAACCTATTCCTGGTTCTTTCGCAGCCCTAGTAGGTGATTCTGAACAAATTCTATAACTGTGTTCTACCTTAGGTGTCCCCCACTATAAAAATGAGATAAAAATTCACTTTCTAGCAGGAAGGTGCAGCAGATTCAGGTGTCAGGGGGATGAATGTCACAGCAACACTTGCAAAACGTAAAGACTAAAATTGGAGCAAGCCCTGTTATCTTTAAAAGCCTGAATGGAGTCGCTGGATCACAGTGGTCTTTTGGGTGTCTGAGCAGCACCTGCAGCAAATGAGGCTTCACTGCCTCCCTTTGCCATGCCATCCTACCCAACAGCAGTCTGCTTGGAAAACATCAGGAAGGAGAAGCCAGCAACTAGAGCAGCTGCTGCAGGCACAGCACGGCTGAGCATCAATAAGCATTTCATGCCCACACAGGGCACCAAAGGACAGCTGTTCCCCCTTTCCCACCTTCAGGCACCACACTGCTGGCTGGACTGGGGCTTCTCCTGCAGAAGGGCAGAGGGCATCTCGCTCCTGAGACACCTGCCCAGCTGCCCAGCTCAGGGCAGGGTTGGGGGATATCCAGAAGTCCCTTCCAACCACCCGGTGACTCGTGTTTGCTCATGAACCTCGTTGACTTGCAGTTTACTCTGAGAATATCCAGCAAGTTTGTGCTCTTGGAAGACCATGAGGAGAATGAAGCTACAGCCTTGGAGGGAGGTAGGAAGTCACGGTGCTCCATGACTCACCTCAGGCCAAGCAGATCAGGAATTCTTCAGTGTGGCAGGTCTCCAATAGGACGCCTCGGAAGTGTGTGTCCATCTTTGATCTCCTTCCCCACCTTTAATAGTAATGAGGAGATAAACTGAAGAGATTGAGGTGCTCGGGCACCAGCATGGCAGGGAAAGTGTCTTTTTTCCCATTTTATTTCAGGTTTTGCATACTTATGCCAACAGGCATTGCAGTTAGACCTAAAGGTGCTGCATTGCCCTAAGACTGAAGGTAGTGCCGGCAGAAAGAGGGATTTCCTTGGACATTTCCCTGCACATTTCCAAGGTGCAGGCAGTGCCAAACCCTTTCACCCCAACCAAGAGAAGTTTCAGGCATCACTCAATCCACTGGACACTCCTAACAGTTTGTGTCATCTTTATCTAATTTGCTTCTGAAAGAAACAGGGAAATAACATTTTCTCTTCACTGTTACCAGGAGAAAGTCACAAGCAAACAAGAAGAGAAAGCAAATCACCAACTAGAAATCAGTAAAATTGGAGCTGCCCTGAGGGGCTGAGGAGGAGATGCCCTGATGTCACCCCAGCCCACGAGCAAACTCTGCTACTTCAGTGAAATCAATATGAAAACAACATCATCCAGTCCACACAATTCCACAATTAATGTCGCAGTGCACCAACGTAAATTTTATGCAAAAATTTTTGCTGTTCTCCCATCATTCTGATCCAGAAATATTGTTCTATCTGCTTTAAATTGCTTCACACTGATGGAGGTTTTGTTCTGGCTTATTGCTACATCTCTCTCCTCCCTGTTTATACACATTATCTCCTGATTTTCCACAGGGCAAGTAAAAGACAACCAGGATTTTCATATTTCACACACTCTTTTTTTTTGTTGTTGACCCCAAATGAACCACTTCAGGACTCCCCCTGAAGCCACAGGAAAGGAGGAGAGCAGAGTTAGGCCGTTAGAGCTGCTGTCGTGCTTCAAACCACACTCGACCCATTGCCAGCGTGGGCAGCCTCTGTGTTTGCTGTCCATACCCACAGGAGCTTAACAACCAAGTTATGGGTGCAGGAAAATTGCTTAAATACAGACAGGTTGTTGCAGAACGGTCACTGGAAAGGGAAGAGGCACCTGCCCCTGTCCAATGGGAGCGGTGCGGGCGGACGGGCAGCCAGAATTCCCAACTCCGCTCCCAGGCTGGCTGCTCCTGGTCCCAAAATGCAGGTTGATTTCCTGCCTTTAACGACTTAACAGGCTTCCCTGGAGTATCCAGCGTGGTTTCCATGGAAGTCTCCTCTTTACAATGAGATAAAAATGTGTCTGATCTCTTTGTAACCTGCTATCAAACAGGAAAGGAAAACAACAGAAGCCTCCATGGGAAAATATTTTGTAAAGACATAAAAATCAGTGATCCAAAAAAATGCCGTATGAAACATCTTGAAGATCCAACCCACAATATCTTTTCTCATTAAAAAGGATATTTTACAAAACCTCCTTCATGTAGATGCAGCTGTCTGCATTTAGCAGGCAAGGCAGCAGTCGTTAAAATCCCAAAGATTTGGGTGCTGTTTGCCACACCATACAACGTTTCCAGGAGTGAATCTTTCCAAACAGGAGATTAAAGACAGGCTGGATTTTTCAGACATCTCTGTCCTGTTTAAAATATCCTGAAATGCTGAAAGCGTGGTTACATTTTATCTGAGAGGAAATGAGGGGGAGGGATGGAATGAGCCAATATGAAACACAGTGAAAACCAGTCACCACCACCTACACAGACCAGCATGGATCATACATGCCAATTATGGATTTACACATTAAAATATTAGCTTGGTGTCACTGGCAAAAGTGGATTACAGGAAGTCAAAGACACCATAACTGTGTTCATGAGCCCCGGAATTTAATTAATTTTATTTCTATTTGTTTCATTAAATAGTAACTTTGACCCTCACATATCGAACACCTTCAAATTCCAGTGATGTTTTGTGACATTGCTGAACAACAATAAAGTACCTCTGTCTGCTGTCTAAAGTGATCATGGCAAAAAAGAAGGGCTTCTGGCACTGGATAAAACTCCATTAAAAAGGACTAACCCTGCTCTGGGAAGGACTTCACCTCTCCTTTCGTTTGCAGAGGAAGGGAACCCTCTCTCATTCCTGTTCCCTCTTTTGCAGGCACTGCCATTGCACCAACATTCCTCCACACCACAGCCATGGCCATAATCAAAGTAACTCTCTAAATGAAACCATCTGGATTCTGCAAGAGTGAATTTGCATTGCGAGGTTTTCATGAGCGACAGCACAACATATCTGGAGATGGGTGAAACTTGTCATGTGTCAAAATAAAATACTGACATCTCTAAAATTTCTCACAGTTTCTGGGGAAAAAAAAATCAGAAATGGGAAAATGAGCAGGATTAGATGTTTTATTTCAACAAGGCCAAGGCATTCAAGCTTCATAGTCCTGACAGCTACAGTTGCTGAAACAACACTAAGAAACATTTTGAACTAACCATAAGGTTTTTACAACTGCTGTTCAAATACTGACGGATTCCACGTGTGTGAAACACTGCCATTTCAGTAAAAGCTCACAAATACAGAGTTTTCAAAGGGTATCTTTGGTTCTAATACGTGTAATACACATCTAAGCTCTTGGGAGCATCATAAATGTAAAGGAAAACCCAACCAAATCACAATACTGTTCAATTTTTAATTATTATTGCTATTTCTTAACCTTGAACAAAATTAGTTCAACAATATTGGCTTTCAGTAGCATGCACTTTCAATTTTTATAACATGTGGGTGTTAGAGAAAAATTTTTTATTAGTTTGGGACACAATGGTGTTTCTTCATATTCTATTTACTCTAAAAAGGAAGAGCATTCATATTCATCCATAAAGTTTTAATGATTTGGTACCTGGACAAAACTGCTGAGAAAATCAAAGATGATCTCTCCAGAAATTTGAATGGCAGAAGAATCTCCTCACGACTCAACACACTTATGAAGAGATATTTTTTTCTTTTTTCAGCTGCTCAGATAAAAATCCAAATTCACAGAATTGGCAAATTACCAAAAAAAAAGTAATAGATGGATACAGTATTTATACCAAAAGAAAAAAACAAAACCCCAAAGTAATAAAATACCAGGAAAGATCTCCTGCCCTGCAGGTTCCCACCTCCCTTTCTTACACCAGGGCAAACAAGGCACAACTAGAGTAGATCACTCACCCTTCTCTAGCAATGGGAAGCTATGACTGTGATCTTTGCCCTTTTTGTACAAGTAACAAGACAAAAAACATTAAATATGTTGTCAATATGACTCTTTTTATCTCAATAAATTGATTATAATCAAGTAATAAATAAGGATAAAACTAACAGGAGTCTTCCCATTCATTTCAGCGGGACCAAAATGTCATGAGTTTGTCTTTTGAAAGGATCAGGATCCAGGGATCTACTGGAAATCTGCATGTATATTTATACATTTACATCATCTAAGTGGCCTGTAACATCCATTGTTCTGCCTATTCAGAAAATGGGATTTAACTCTTTTTAAATCATTTTTTCTCATCTCCTCATTCTCCATGTCCTCGCCCATCTCTGCTCTTACTTTCAGGTCCTTAAAGCAATGGCTTTTCTGCACTCCTTCCTCAGCAGTAAAGCAATTTTCTCATCAGCAGTCCTGTCCACCACTAGCAAGTATGTCTTTGAGTATCTGCATGCCAGCAATGGTTTGAAATGCAAACATATCCATTTCTCCCTCTAGCACTGGCTCCGTCTCTGGAAATTCTGCTTTGTCCACGGAAGTTTCATAAACAAAATTCCATGACACTGAATTATACCTTATTTTAGTTAGTCTGCTACTGGAAAAGACTAAAATACCCACCCTTCCATTCTTCAAGGAGCCTAAGTGCTGTAGTAAGAAACTTGAAGTCTTCAAGGCCAAGCTGGATGGGGCTCGGAGCCACCTGCTCTGGTGGAAGGTGTCTCTGCTCCTGGCAGGGGGTTGGAACGGGATGATTTGTTAGGTCCCTTCCAACCAAACCATTCTATGACTGTGAAACAGGGCCTGTGTCTACAACAAGCACACTCTCCTGACCTGGCTTGGTGTCTGTTAACTGCAAGATGGTGGAGGGCATTGATGTAGCACTGACATTGACACCACAGAATGCTGCATGACCCCCAACCTGAGAGTGCACTGATTGGGAAACTGCAACGGCCCAGGACGGACCTGGTGCACAGCCTCTGACCTCAACAGCGGCTGACAAAGCTCCAAGTGTAACTGTAAACAAGGAATCCTCATCCATGAGTTTCCATGAAGCTCCACGGCGATCTATTCTCAGCTATGTAACATCCTTCCTGGAAGAAAACATGAAATCATGTTCTAATAAAGTTGCAGATGACATAACACAGCAGGGTGATAACTGAGGGATTTTTCGCTGCCAAGGAATGGGCAGAGGGGAGGGAGGGAAGTCCCACACACTTCAGTGGGGCAGAGCTGAGTTTTCCAGCTCCACACCCTTGAGGGGCAGGGCTGTGTCTTGGGACTCAGAGGTGCTACAACAGATTTGGAGAGCACGATGGTTTGTTGAAAGCTCACAGACAGGGAGGCAGGGCTCCTCAGCTTTAAAGACATTGTATTAACTCCTTCCCTGGCACTCAGTAGCTGCTGTCAAGGCCCCAGCAGCGCCTGGTAGGGCCCCACATTTCCTTTTTGGGGTGCCAGCCCCTGGCACTGTGGCAGGGCCATCAGGGCAGCCTCTGGTCAGCCAGCCTGCTGACAAACACCGTCCCTGCAGAGCAGGGACACACTGTCCTTCCCTCTGGACCGCCGCTCTCACCCTGCCTTCTCAGGGCCCTGCTGTGATTTAAAAATAGCCTTTCCCAGACTCTTAGCAAAGACACACATCTTCTGGCTTGCAGTTTAAGTCCTAGGGCAGCACATGATGCAAGTGCTGGAAAGCAAAAGGGTAACAGACCATTTAGACACCAAAAACATATGAATACCAAAGGCTTTGCATGGAATTTCAAACTGTATCTTTATTTTTTAAAGATAAGGGAGGCTGTGCAGGGAAATACCACTCTTCAGTACCCACCCACTACAAGTTAGTGTCAGAAACAGAATGTTAAGCTAGATGAACTTCTGGTCTGAACCTATTTTTAAGCTCCTGTTCAGTTTTACACCATGTCTGAGGGCAGCACTGTAGCAAAGGATGCAAACCTTCCTCTGCTCCTGGTATTACTGATGTAATTCCCAGCTGGAGGCCCTTAAATTTAGAGCCCACAATTCATGAAGAATGTTGACAGGTTGTGGCCATACCAGAGAGGAATATGAAGGATGAAAAAACAGCCTTTACAGCTATAGATCCAGGGACTTGATCTATTTAGCTTATGAAGAGAAGAGGTTAAATGTTGACTTGATTAAAGGCTATCAGTGTTTATAGGGAGAATGAAGTGTTGAGATCAAGACCCTCAATTATCATAGGAAAACCTTGACACTGAAAACAAACAAATTCTGACTGGAAGGATGGGGCACATGTTTACCAGTGCAAATAATGAATTTATTACCAAAGCCAGAGCTGAAGCAGACAGCAGGACTTTTCATTGCAGGTTTTTTTTAATAACATTTGGATGCTTTTTTCCTAAAGAGACATGCTGAAATTCAAACAAGTGCAAACAGAACAAAGAGTAGTGCTTCCCTTTTTCCACATTACAACCTTCTCTCCCTTCTATCAGCAGTCCTGACTGTAATTCCAAGTGTGTAAGGGTTGAGAGTATACATAATTCTGATCACAGATCCTCCTGGCAGATCTGGTCTGTGTTTGTGCAAGCACCAAGTAAATCTCTTGTCTCTCTGCTTAAAGCCTCTCACCATCATGTGCCTTGAGCCAGAAAATAACACTGCAGTGCCATCGGTGCTCCAGCTCCTCACTGACTGAAGCCAGGACCAATCACAAAATCCACCTCCACCAGTGCCTCCCTCCCCTCCTCCTGGTGTCCGACTGCAGTGGAGAATCCTTTGATGCACCCTGGTCCAAGAAATTTCAACTAGTCCTTAGTTATCCATCCTCCGTCTCCCTAATGCCCCATGTCAACCGCCCTCACCGTGCTTTAAGCCCATTCCTCTGTGTCCTATCCAACAGGATCATGGAGAACAGATTATTCCCTCCTTTGAAGGCATTTAAGACTCTTTTCATGCCTCACTACAGTCTCCTCCTGACTCAACAGCACCAATTCTTTGTACCTTTCCTGAGAGGCCACTGGTCTCATTAGTTTTGCTGCTGGACTCATTCCAAGTGCAGCTCCTCTCGCTCCAAATGCCGTCCCCCAAACTCGACGTGGGGCTACAGGCATTCCACAAAGACAGACCAAAACCCCAAGACCTGTCACATGTGCCCGAGAGCAGAAATTTGCCCTCTTTTAATCCCCTGTCATTTATCAGCAATATAACGTTTTGCACATTATCACCCCAATTACAAAGGCTTGTAGGTGATAATGAGATTGCACTGGATATATTCCAGCAAAGCACATTCTAGGTTTTACTAACTTCATTAACCAAGAAAAGCTGGTTAATGGCTGAAAAGTGCAATGATGCACATAATCACACCAGTTGCTTTGCTACTACAATTATATTATTAAGATGGATCTTTGAGGTACAATTTTCATCTATAATTAGTGGTTTATCCCTTCAGGGAAAAAAAAAAAAAAGTAATTCGAAAGCACCCAAAGGTTTGAACAAAATATTTCTTACCAAACCCAGAAATTAAATCATGCTCTTAGGGTCAGACTGAGAATGGGATTTGTGAGAAAACAGGAGTACAGGAATTTAGAAGCTTAACACAGGCTCCTCGGGGATGTGGAATGCCAACGTGCAAGTTGGAATCCACTGACACACACTGCAAGCAGCCAACCTCATATGGCATCTGTAGGTATCCATTCCCAGAGTTCCCAGAGGTAAGGAGTGTGGATGGGCAGGAGTCAGATACACACCCATCTTTGTGCAGGAGGGAACTCATGGTCCAGGGAGAAAGGGAAAGCCTCGGGATCAGATGGTGTTTGTGTCCCAGCCTGACGTGACCATGGGCTGAGCTGGGGAAAGGGCACAGCCAAGGAACAAGTGAGAATCTCTTCGGAGACACACACCACGGTGGAGAGCAGCAAAAGTTGCACAGTACCTTCTGTGCATGTAGACCTGAGCAGGCACTGCAGTGGCTGCCAGTTGCATGGGCACCACTGAACATCAGGGGACACACCAGCCCCTCCAACATGCCAGGGCCTCCCCAGGGCCAGGGCTCGGCCATGGGACCCTCCTTCTCACCTGACACAAGCACCAACCCCCAGAGCAGCCTTGAATTCCAGCCCAAGCCCTGGTCCTCAGAGGCTTCCAGGAACTTCTCCCCCAAGACCAGATGTGCTGACCCGAGACATTTACATTAACAGGGGGGCATTCACCTTCTTGCACAGAACAAAATTATCTTAGAAACAACTCACTGGGATTGTGGTTCTTTTCCCATAAGACCAGAGGAGGTTCAGACTCTAAACCCCAAACTTCTCTGCTCAGATGATACACCCAATGTCCTCAGACATGATTACAGAGTGGAGGGGTTAAATCTTTACTGAAGGCGTCCAGTCCCAAAAATCTTAAGTCTCAAAGATAACTGCGACTTCTGAGGAGCCAATAGATCACAGAATATATCAGAAATGTAAAACATTTAGACAGATTCAAAATTATCTCCTGGTTTTTTTTCTCAATTTCAGTATTCTTCAGTTGTTTCTCTATTTTCTTAGTCACCACTGTTCTTCCCAACAGAGACAACTTCAATTTCAGATTAAGAAAACCATCACCACCAAGCAGGCAGAACAATGAGGAACCCTTTGTTTACTCCTTTTACCAAATAACAAAACAGAAAACAGATGTAAATTTTCACACACATTTTTGCTTTTCTGCTTTTCTCTTTCAGCTAAACCATACTTTCCAGCTTGACAAAAGATGCAATGACTGTTTTTCACTAGGAATTTCTTACAAATTTAATCAAGTTGTCAAAAGAATCACTATTACCCTCACTGTGTGAAATTAGTATATCAGGAACTTATCTACTGTCTTGCATATGTGTATGACATTTATATGGATGGACTAATATATATGTCTTTCACTTGGTAAAATTTCACACAATAAAAAAGTCTTCAGAAGTGAATTTGTGGTCGTCTTAAAGTTCTTAATATGGCTGGCTCTGCCTAGGAGCTTAGCAGGAGACTGCTGGATTTAATCAGCCAGGCAGACCTCAGAAATTCTGCTGGAATTCTTGTTGCTATTAGAAATACGCACTAGTATTTGCTAATTCAGATTCAGAACTGATTCAGAAACTAAAAGCAATAAATCCTTATGCAAGTATCAAGCTCTCTCGAGTATATCCTGGAGCAGTAATTTTTGGAGAGGAGGAACACATAAAGGAATTTAGAGTGTCTAGCCAAACTTTTATTTGAAATACTCTTTTCAATGGATCCAAAGACTTGTCCAAAATGGAAAGCCTCTGATTTTTCCCAAATGCATTGGCTTGGACTTCCCCTTCCATGACCCTGTCCAGGAGAGGGAAGCGTGGGCAGCAGGAGAGGCAATCAGTACACAAACTCTTGGCCATCCCCTTTAAGTGAGGAGGAGTTTCATCACTGAAATCCACTGAACAGGAGTTCACCCTGGACTACAATTCACCTTAATGTCTCTCTGTGATTTAAAAGCTCTGTGATCTCCTGAAATCTAACAGAAACTGCCAACTCTGAGAAAAACTGCAAGTACCATAGCACAGCCTGCAATGGTAAGCACGTACTCAGAGTTTGCTGAAATGGGTTTTCATTTATTGTTACCCTGGAGTTAAAAGAAAGCATGAAACAGCATTACATGAAGGCAAAGCCGGCCAACACTTCCAATTTTGATGTGTGAAACCTGTGAAATACCAGACCCTCCAAGAGGCACTGACAGCACAAACCTGACACATCTGCTGGGGAAGACTCTGACAGAGGTTCACATTTATAACCTGCCAGCCATGACAAGCTCCAAAGATGAACCCCTGGCTGCAGGGGAGACTAACCTGGGCGTTTCAAAAGGCACAGGCCAGGGGACAGGCTGGTGGCAGTGGGTGCATCAGAGCAGCTCAGCGTGGGCCAGAGAGCTGCTGGTCCCCAAATACCCTTGGTCACTTCAACTTGAATTTGAGATCACAGTGTCACAGAATCCTTTGGGTTGGAAGAGACTTTAAATCTAGTTCCAACTCTCCTGCCATGAGCAGGGGCACCTTCCACTAGACTCTGTTGCTCAGAGCTTTGTCCAGCCTGGCCTTGGACACTTCCAGGGATATCACTAACAGAGATATACAATAAAAATGAAGTTTAATAACATCAGGTTGATTTAATTCACTACAAAACTGTAACATTAACACATTTGCTCTGCCATTGCAGGCTGATAGGATCTTTACAGAAGAACCTGGTTTGCAGTTTCAACATGAGTCTGATTTGCTGCAAAAGGGAAACCTCACTTGATATTTAGAAACTAAGTGCTTATCGCACTTACTACATTTCCTTCATGTATTTATAATATACAGAAACACAAATTGTTCTTAAAAAAACCCAAACACCTCTTTCAATTTTCACAAAAACTTTTTGATTTTCTCATAAACAATATACTTATATTTTCTATGCCACTTTGACATTCCTCTCCCTGAGTTACTATATCCTCAGGAAAAATATGCTTCTGCTGATAAACATTTGGCTCTTGGTTTGCACTTGTGTTCTGCAGTAGTTTGGATGGGCAAGTCAAACCCTGGCTGGCTGCCTGTGACCTTTGCATTCTCCTTTAAATTCCACACATTTGCAAGAGATGATGGAAGACCTGATAGTCTCTACTGTTTATCAGCCACGATAATTCAAGTGGATATACACATTTTTGATTGTCAAAATAGTCTTGTAATGGATTTTTTTAACACTTATGTCCAATACTTTCAGCAGTGCTCTGAATTTGAAGACTTGAAAAGGTCTATATCCATAAAGCACTTTGCCTCCTGAAGAAAAGCTCAACTTCAGCTGAAGCAATTGGGGGTGGGGGAGGAAATTCAGTTTCTCTTCTCTCTGTACTGTCAGCCCCCAAAGCATGTCAGCCCCTGCGTTGTCAGTCCTGGAGAGGGCTCCGCTGTCTCTTTGGCAGTCCCCACACATCCCTGTGCACACCTATGATCCTGTGGCTACAGCCACAGCCAGGCTGATGCTGCCAGACGGAAGTTCAGGCTTTGCTAAATGCTCAGGTTCAATTGTGAGAGATAAAACAATATATGGAGAGAAATTACGGCGTTTTCCTGGAAAATCAAGCACTCAACAGTCAAGCAGAGCCATATTTGGGTTGCCCACATAACTTCCTGCTGAGATGTGCACATTACTTACTTGATAACAACAATGTGCTCTTGGGAGCACCTTTATTTTCTCCTCTCAGTTCTTTCCAGTTGCCTGCATGCAACGAGGTGGAGCAGCAGTTCTTAGAGATCTGGCTACTGCTGTGTGCTGCTCTGCATTTTCAATGGCTGAATCAAATTAAGAGACAGCTAAAAATACATGATGTACCCCACCAGCTCTGTTTGCCTGGGTAAGCATTTGCTGCAGTTGCCTGAGGTCTGTCATGCAACTCTTAGGCTGAAGATGACTGATCTGGACAGTCTCTCCTGCCTCCAGCGAGGAACATGAAAGTTGTGGTTTACACCATGGAGAAGTTTGAAACCCCATGAAAGAAACACCTAATGTGTTCTGTTCTGCAGAAATAGCCCACTGGGCTCAGCACAGACCACAGGAAGGTGAGGCCATCACTGCCTCCTTTGCAGTCCACCTCCTTGAAGGATCAGCTGCTTCCACACAACGAAAGCAAAAGCATATCTTCAAAGAAAGATTCCTAAAACCTAATTTTTCACAGCTGGCTTTTATGTCCCTAATCCTCTATCTCTCCGTGGTTTTTTCCAGTAAAAAGGGCTGGAATAGTTTAACTTTCTTACCAACACTCTGGTGCCAGCTCAAGCCCTCCTTTTCCTGGAGCCTGGGAGTCACCATGCCTTGAGATCTCACACCAGTGCTGTGGAACAAGAGCTTCCTCCCCAGAGCCCCCTCCCAGTACAGTCACTCCACGAGCACTTATAGCACAAGCCCTTGTGCACTTCTCCCTTTTAAGAAGGGAAACACCAGGGAGAGCACTTCTCCCACACGGGTACGTCAAACATCAGTGCTGGAGCCTCTGGGCAAACTCCAGGCTAAAGCTCTGCTTCCATAACTTGTGTTCCTATCCTCCACTGAAACCTAACTCACCCGTGTTAGTCCTGCCAGCTGCTTCCAATCTTCTAAACAGAAGGATTTCTCTCTGTTATAAACTTCAGTTTTCCATGCACAGGCATGATCTGTTAAGCCACAAGCTTTAGAAAGGATCCCTGAACATGAAGCTGAGCCCAACCAGCACGGGGCATATCTTCACCGTGTCAGCAGACACCCAATGTATTTTTAGTGCTGTCAGAAACAAACCACTCCCTGATATCCCAGAGAGGGGAAAAATCATCTAGAAGTGGCAGTGAAGCTAATATTTTAGAAGACCCTTTCGAAAACTCGCCAGCCTCCTGGGGGAGCTTGTCAACATCTCCCACGTTAAATGAAAGTCACTTTAAAATCCACAGGGGTTTTAAAGAAAAGCTGGAACATATCAAAGCTGCTGGGATGGCAAGCTTCATAAAGTGCACAATACATCAACACTTACAGACACTAAATCCTCGCCAGCCTCAAGGGAGCTAATAGCCTCCCCCTCCCAGAGTAAGCCTTTTCCTAATGTATCTCTCAAATGAATCCCTAATCTCTCTAAACTTGACAGCTGTCCTGTGTGCAGTCAAACCCCCCTGCACTTAAATCCTTCTGTGGTTCTTGTTGAATCATTTTTAGATCATTTTTTCTATGAAGAAAGAAATCATTCCTCCAACCCCATACAAAGACTTAACTCATTTGCTGTTTCACATATTCCCAGGAAAAATCCTGGGCTTTTACAAACTCCTCTGGGCAGTGGGATCTCCCACACCAGTCCTCTCAAGCAGATTATTCACTCCCAGCAGACCTGATGGCTTCCTGTGCTCAGATCAGTTTGAATCTCTGACACGGTTTCTTACTCCTCTGAGGGAGAAGAAAACTTTCCCCTCTGCTGGGCAGAGTCTCGCGCGTGGTGTTTGTGCTGGTTTAAAAGTAAAGCACCAGGAGAAATGAACCCCAATTAGAGAGACCACAAATCGGTGCTACAATTTACTAAAAATATTTTAATACATACAATGACACAAGGTAAAACTGGGAATGTGCAGGTAGGGAGTTTCAACAATGAGTGGTTTAATTCTGTGAGTCGTGGGATATTTTTGGACTCTGATGATCCAGACCATTGTAACAGTCTACTGTGCCAGTGCAGCTGGGTCCATCATTGGTCCACTAGCAGAGAGGACCCCTCCAGGTGGTTGTGAAGGTGTTAATGCCTCCTCAGAGGGGATTTATCACAAATGAGCCATTGGTAGTTTGGGTTAGAGGCAGAGATAATCCCAATTTCCAGCTGAGGAAAAAGCAGTAGTTTTTCATGCAGTTCTCAACGTTTCAAATGAAAAACATTTCAAGTGAAAAACATTTTAAAGAACTCCAAAGCACCAATCCTTCTTAAAAAGAGCTCTCAGTCCATTAGCTCTTCTTGACCACATATTTTATCCACTGTTTGAAAACGATGAAGACCTGCACTGAGACATTGATTTGTTCCAACATCAATAGTGTCATTCCCTGCTCTTGCAGCCGACAAGCAAGATGTTCTGTGATATGCCACCCAACAAGCCAGCATGAGGTTGGTACTAGTCTGACGATGCCCAGCAGCTCTGCAGAGACCTAACACTTGGGTCAAGCTGTTGAGTTTTGCTTCAACACCTGGAACGCAAGAGACCATTGGCAAAAGCCTGGACAGAGGGAACACTGAAATAACTTTTGTGACATATCTTGTACACTTGGATTAGCAACACGCACTCTGCTGGGTTGTTGGTCAAATAGAGGGTGCTGCTGCTGCAGTGCTGGTGATGGGTATCTGTCCTTCACGATATTTTTCTAGTGAGGATTTTTTATGCTGCTCCATGTTCTTCATCACTGCCTACATTATCAGTGAGGGGAACAGGACCATTTTTGTCTCTGTCTGTGTTACTTTCACTTCTTCAGCAGTGATTTGAAATTATTCACTCTCCAAGAATGCCTCTTAAAATGTCTACAGAAGAAGATAAGTAACCACAATTACCCCATGATGGGATGCTGAACCACTCTGATGGATCGCCCTGTGGGATTTCACCTATCTGTTACCTCTGCTTTTCCCTGCTGACTCCAGCACAACCCTCGTGTAAATGGGGCCATCCATCGTGTACAGAGGCAATGGTCCTGTGACTCAATGGACCAGCCCCAAAATGCTCCACTGAAGAGAGAAAAGGTCTGTCACACAATTGCACCTCGGAGACAGGCTCTGGGCTGGCCCTGACACCCCACAACTGTGAAATGCCCCAGTGGTCACCAGGTGCAGAACGGCATCCCACCATGAGCACACTCCAGAACAGGACCTTCTTTGCAAACGTTTTCGGTTCTGAGTTCAATTTTCCAACCACAGAATTCACGCTCTGAATTTCAGCTTCCAGCCAGCTCTACTCCCTGCAGCTGTCTGCATTGTTCCTTGGTCCTCCATACTCCCACTTCGCAGGCACTTCACACAGCTCGAGAAGAGTATCAAGCCTCGCAATGCCGGAGGGCAGCCCCTCGGGGGGTACTTCTGGTATCTGAGCTTAGGAAACCTGCCGATTTCAGGTGCAAACAACCGCATTGTAAAGCTGCTTTACCTGCCAGAGGAGCACCTGTTAGATCAACAAATCAGAGCCATGCACACGGGAGACATTTACCCCTGGCGAAACTGCGCCCACCGCGCTCAGCTCAGCAGCTTTTACCAGGAGCTGGAAACTAATTGGATCTTTAATTGCAGCTGCATTGTCAGCTCCTCTTGCCCAAATGGAAGAGCAACCATGTGCTGCTTCCCAAAGGAGGATCTGTTTTTTGGGTGGCCCCAGTGAACAGGAATTGTCAGGGGCATCAAAAGGGACTTGCATCTCCCCATCACGGCCCCCTGTCCAGCACTGTGGCAGCTGCTCTGCAAGCAGCAGAAAGAGGAGCGAGGGTTGGGCCACCAAAACCTGCACACACCAGGCTCAACAGATGGATGCTGCAGGACGCTGGAGCCTGTCCTGCTGCCCGGGGTCTCTCCACATCCACCCGCTGTACGCAGTGCATGTACAGCCACAGGGCAGGTCAGACCTGGCCCTTTTGGGGGCTGAATATTCCACACTGGTTTCCCACACCTGAGCAGCACGCTGGTGAGCACATGTACCAAACCTGCTATTACCTTTAAATAAAACCCCACTTACGAAGAGGGGTCCAAATAATAGACCACCTGAGCCTCACACAGCTTATAGGCACTTATGGGAAGGCACCGGCTGCCCTTCACGAGTTCAAGAGGGACCATCCTCTTCCCACTTGTGCAGCACTGAACTCGTCCTATCACCGCATCGCTCTGCCGCGGGTGGAGACCCGTCCCTGCTGGTGCCGGCACGCTCCGAGCGGCCCCGCTCCGCCACGGCGGGCCTGGGCCGTGATGGGTCAGAACCATAAGCGCCGCTCCCGGACCCTGATCCTGATCCTGATCCCGATCCTGACCCTGATCCTGATCCTGATCCCGTTCCCGATCCCGATCCCGTTCCCGATCCCGATCCCGATCCCGATCCGATCCCGATCCCNCGGGGCCGCTCCCATGGAGGCATTCCCCGGCGGCAAACTGGAGCAGCACCGGCACCTCCCGCCCGTGGAGTGCCTGCCGGGCGCCCGCTACGGCGGCCGGAGCCACAGCGCCTGCGGGAACGTCTTCAACTCCTGGAACGACTACCTGGGGCTGGCCACGCTCATCACCAAAGCCGTGCGCCCCGGCAAGGGCTTCGGCGCCGAGCCCCCTTC
>WEKX01003869.1:0-38867 GCA_013390025.1 Pitta sordida | reverse complement strand
ACTTCGAGGGCGCGCTGGACTTGCACGAGCTGGACCTGTGCGGGCATCACCATCACCACCACCACGGCGAGGGCCTGCTGGAGGAGCGCTTCGCCGACTTCAGCCCGTTCCCCGGGCGCGGCGGCCCCGCCACCGTGGTGTTGGACTGCTCGGGGGAGCTGCCGGGCCGGGAGGGCTCGGCTNCGCGGCGGAGATGCGCTGTGTTTGTTTATTGTAAGAAAAAAAAATATATCTATATGTGGTTTTTATGGAGACGGCGAGATCTGACTCTGGGGGGAGTGGGTTTGGAGGGTGAAAGCGGCCGCCGGGGGGGTCTCCTCAGCCCCTGCGCCCAGCCCGGCTCTGCCCGGCCCGACGCGCGTCCCCGACGGGATCTGTGCGGGGGGACCCGGCGGGGATGCACCGCGGGAGCAGGGCGGGAGAGCTGTTTGTAATTCCCGGCTAACAGCAGGGCATTTCATTAGGGCACAACGCTCTGCCTTTCGGGTCTTAAAGCAAATAACCCATCCATTTCCTTTGCCCGTCTGGAAAGCGGTAAGGAAGTTGCGATCAAACCTGCCCTCGGCACTGAACACCTGCTTCCCAGAATCACAGCATCCTTCCCGGAGCGGTGCCCCGCAGTCACTCGTGAGCGTGGGTGGTGCTGGTCCCACAGGTCCCCGTATCCGAAACTCTCCTTTGGGGAAGGTCTGAGAGGAGAAAACATCGAAGTGCATGTTTGAAAATGTGACGACTCTGGGCCAGGGTGCAGACCGAGTCCTTTCTGCTGACAGAAAGGCAGTAGGGGTGGCACAGAACAGGCTTTGATACAGCTGCGTTTGTGGTGGAGAGTGGGGAAGCCTGGAGGGAAGAGACCTGGACAAAGCAGGGAGCCATGACCGTAGGTAGAGTGTAAGAAAGGGAGGTTGTGCTTTTTCAAGAGTTGAGAGGATGTGGCTTCTAACTCATTGCAAGTAGAAGGGATCTACCCCTGTGATTAAGTTAATATCCTTAACGCTACATAAACTGTACAAAGGATAAGAATTATACTGAAAACCTGGACCCTGGCTGATGGCAGTTCCTTGGTACTGAATATCAGCCAGGGCAATATTGCTTCTAATTTTTTTTTATTTTATTTTTTTTTGTGACCCCGAGGTAGAACAAGGAGCAGTAGCAGGATTGTAGTTTGTGGAAGAGTCTTCTGGAGCCAAAAGGCAGGTGCTGGAGTTTTCAGTGGCGAAGGTCAAGCTGCAGATGACTTTAGGGACGTGGAAGGGTGCTTAGACCCCGGGGTGTGCCCAGACAAAAGCAGGGAGCCTTGTGGAGGAGGAATGGCTGGGATATCACCAGGACCATGAGAAAGGAGGTGGGTCCTGACAGAGGAAAGTGAGGGGTGATCCTCACTTGTGTTGTTTCCTTTTGAAAAGCTGCTCAACAGGGTGGGAGATGGGATCAGGGGAAGAGGCGGGGGGAGAAAGACAGTCCAGAATGGAGTCAAAACATGTGTGGGATGGGCTAGGGATAAGGGCCCAGTGTTCAATATTCATCACTGCTGTTGACTCCCAGCCAGAGCCATTAGGAGGCAGAAGAAGCTGACTTTGTGTGGAAGTGTTCCTTTAAATCTCCATCAGATGAATCCAAAGATGGTGTCGGGTCTAATTACCAAATGCAGTGGGGCTTGCATTAAATAATCCTCAGTGGCTGCAGTTACCCCCGTGGCAGCCTTTCTCTCTTGTGCTAAATACCATTACTTATTATCCCTTGCACCACTGGCTCTTCTAAGCTGTTAGAAGTTAGATGTGTTTGGTTTTGTGATTCCTGGTCCGCATAGGTTTAATCTGTGCCCACCACACATTAGAATCAACCCTCAAGTGTGATGCTGTGGGAGGAGTTTTCTTCTGTACTTTTTGTTACCTTGTGGGAAGTTTGAAGAGCCGTATATACGTTTTCATGCAGTTGACTGTTACTGGACACAAAAGCAAGAAAGATCTAAGAAAACCTGTCTCGGGTGTTTTCTGAGGGTTAACTGGCTGGGCTGGATCCGAGGTGCTCCTTGCAGTGTTTGCCGTGTCCCTGCCCCACCTCTGTGGTCTTTAAGCTGCTGTGCAAGGCCTGGAAATCCATGAGGATACCAGTGGATCCATGAGGATACCCTTGGATGGCACTGGCCTCCTGGGGCACCTGTGTAAGCGGAAAACAGTTGTGTGGATGGCCTGTGCTGCTGCCTGTTGCTCCTCGTTCTTCCCTCACCCTACACATGTACAGCCTGGCTGTGGAAAGGCCAAGAGCTGCCTGTTGTCACTGCTGCCCAGCGTTAGGTCTCTGATCCAAGTTTTAACAGGTAAAGTGGGAGAGTAACAGCTCCAAAAGACCAGCTGGGGATGGGGAGAAATAAAACAACAGCCTATTCCTGAGAGTCGATGACAAGACTCAGTGTCTGCAAGAGACAGCCTGAGAGCAAGGCTCTGCAGTTATTTTACATGATCATTCAACAGGACAGTTTTCCCTTTACAGTTTTACAAGTAAGAGTCTAACAAAGACTAAACCTTTGGGGGTATTTTGGTTGGTTTTGTTTAAGTGAGGTTCTGTGATTTCTGGTGCACCAGCACACTCCTTGTGGCACTCAGTAAGTAGAAACATGTTTGCTCTTGGTCCCCCTGAAGAGCTTATCACAATAGATAGTGATTATTGTGCTGCTTTGATTCCTTAAATACTGGGAACCACTTCCATGAGTAATTTAAATCCTAGGAACAGCAAATACCTTAATCTGAAAGCAGCCCGGGTTAGAGCTCTTATATGCTCTGCCAAAGAGCTTGTAAAAAGTAAGATGTTATTTTCACTTTCTACAGGCGTCTGCAAATCAAAATACTTTGGTCATGTGTTTAACCCAAATACTGTATCTTAGGAGAATTGCTCTATGACAGGGAAATATTCCTATGCATGTAAGTACTAGAATCTTTTCCATGGTGATGTTCTGGCCAGAGGAGTGAACACAGTATTGGATAATCATCCTCAGGTGATATTAGTCTTGGCAAAAAAACAAGCTACTTGTAACTAAAAACTACTTTCAGCTGTGTAGATAACTGGATCCAGCTGAAGCCAGGTAAGTCTGTGCCCATCTTTAATGGAAATCCTGTTTGGACAAGTTGCTCTCAGCCTGCTGACCAGTGCCTCAGGTAACTGCTGTAGGAGTAAATCACAATGGCTATAAAATGTCTTCCCCTCCTACAGTGCCCATTTGACCCTCCAGGTGTATAGATTATATACTGGAGGTAGTTTGCTAACAGTTGCATGGGGAGAAATATGATTAATTTTAATTATGCCCATTGTCTGGGCAAAACAAATGATGCACTAAATACAGAAGGAGATTTAGCAAAGGCAAAAGATTCTCCTGCCCAAGGGTGAAAGGGCTGAGCTTAAATTGCAGTAAGGAAGGTTTTGATTAGCCAAAAGCAGTGGAATAGCTTGTAGAATCTCCATCCTGCCATAATTAAATGCATTAATAATGTTGCTTAAGAGGAGGACCAGAGAGGCTGTAAAGCATTTTAGTTCCAGCTGGTCCTGCCATGGCAAAATAGGAAGAATTGGGCATTTTTGTTATACCACTCGCTTGCCTACTTGCAATGCTGCAGTAAACTACAGGATGGATACTAGTGCCTGGGTAACAGGTACATTTGGTTCTTGCATTTCACTGAGGTAATGCCCTTTCCCTTTGTAGGGACCTTTCAGCAGTACCTTTTAGTTACAGGAGGAAAACTTGCTTACAGGTAGCAGTTCCTGTCAATGACTGCAGCTCAGGGACATTAAAATAACAAAAATGTGATTAATTCACAGCAAGACAGGCATTCCAGTGCTCTTGATGCTTGAGATGCCTCCTAGTTGCCCACCAGCCCACCCCAACATCCTCCTGGTCCCACGCTTGTCCACAATGTGAGCACCAAGCTCATGGCTGGGGTGGTGGCTGTGCTCAGTCAGGAGTAACACCACTGCCAGCTCCCATAAATACTGATTTTGTAAAAAAATTATATTAGTTTATATAACAAAGGCACTCCAGAGAAAAGTTAATTAAAATGCCTGTTATGCCTTTCTGCTGCAGACCCTGATGGTCCTCAGCCCTGCCCAAGGTCTGGGCTGCTCTGGAGCAGGAAAGAAGCAGCATGGTTCATACCTGACACCTGCCTTGCTCTGCCCCTGGAGATTTGCTTTAATCGAGCAAAACTTGCCTCCATTTAAACAGCAGCAGCCTTAAGCTCTGCCTTCTAAATACAACCTCTGACAGTTGATATTCTTTGAAGGTTCACTGAAAATTTTACATGTTTAGCTGAATGTGACTCGATCAAACAGTGATGCTTGACAGAAACTCATTTACCTTCATCATTTTCACGTAACCAAACTTTGTGCTTGAGTCTAACAATGGCAGTAGGTGGAGGTTTGAGCTGTTGGGTTTGATCAGTAGTGGGTTTTGTTCACTGTAGTCAGTACTGTGTCTAAAATGATCAAGCAGTAACATAAACACACTGCTCTGCCTGCAAAGCTCACGTCTCCCAGATCCTTTCTGCCCATTCCTGTGAATTTCACATGTGTTGGCAACATTATCACGATGTCAAATAGTGGAAGTTAAGAACAGATTGGGCAACAGAGCTTTAGCTGATGCAGTGATCACATTCACCTGACTCAAAATGTCTTTGTGTGGACACAATTAAAATGATGGAACTGAAGATATATTTACTTTTTACATATTGCACTGGTTGAGAAAAGGTAAATGTTGTGCCTGTCTTTGAAAAGGGCTGAAAAGGACTATCTGAGAAATTACAGGCCAGATGCTGTTGCTTCATTCCCTGGGAAAATCACAGCAGAAATCCTTTCAGAGCATGTTTTGGGGAATGTCCAGGAGAAGATGACTGGGAGCAGCCAGCGTGGATTGACTGAGGGGTAAACCATGCCTGGCTCACCTGTGTTCTACAACAACCATGCCTGGCTCACCTGTGTTCTACAACGAAGTAACTTCGTGGCCAAGGGATGGAGCTGTGGATGTTTTTCATCTCAACTTTAGCCCACCTTTCAGTGTTGTCTCACACAATATCCTGGCACCTATGTTAGGATGTTGCAGCACAGGTAACCAAGAGGGCAGAAGAGTTGGCTGGATGTTGAGGCTCAGCATTGTGGGCTGGGCTGCAGCAGGAATGGGGCATCTCGGGAATCTGCCCTGGGACAGTCCTCCTCCTGGCACTGTAGGCAGCCACAGGATGCACAGTCAGCAGGGCTGTGGATGACAAGTGTCCCCCATGCCTGGGACAGGGCTGCTGTCCAGAGGGACCAACAGGCTGGGCAGGAGCCTGCTGACATTTGGCAACGGCAGGGTTTGGACAAGCCCTTTGTAGTTGTAGGCTGGGGGGGGTTCAAATGCCTCTGAAAATGCCAAGAAAAAACTATGAGCATGAGGCAGCAGATCCCAGGCTGTCTGAACTGGAGCACAGCCTGTGTAAGGGAGAGTATCCCCCTCAGCAGAGCCCATCTGGATTCCTTTGGGCTGTCTGGGGTTCCATTTCCCCCACAGAAGGAGGATGTTCACAAATTTGAGTGAGTTTAGCAGAGAGCCAATGCAATAGTCAGGGACTGGAGCACATGACTGGGAGGAAAACGTGAGGGAATGGGGCTTGTTCAGCAAGGAAAAAGGAAGGTTTTGGGGAGGCCCCAGAGCAACCAGCCATTTTACCTGGAAAATTCAGACTTTCCACAGCAGTGCACAGACAGGGAGGGACATGGGGGAGAAGCAAAAAAGAGAGAGGGTTAAGCTTTTTGAGGGCCACAAAAATGATCAGAAGGCTGGAAGCTGGGGTTGTTTAGCCTGGAGAAGGCTCCAGGGAGACCTTATTGTGGCATTGCAGGACCTGGTAGGATAGGACAAGGAGTAATGGCTTTAAACTGAAGGATGGCCAATTTAGATTAGATACAAGTATTTTTATAATGTGTGTGGAAAATACTGGCACAAGTTGAGCAGAGAGGGCTGATACCCCATTCCCAGAAATATTCAAGCTCTGAGCAACACGATCTAGTTGAAAATGTCCCTGCTCTTTGCAGGGGGTTTGGATTAGATGACTTTTAAAGGTCCCCTTCAACCCACACCATTCTGTGATTCTGATTCCTCCTTCTGGAGCCACTTAAGCATTGAAAGAGGTTGCCCATTCTTGGAGGTCTTTGGGACCACACTGAAGGAACCCTAAATTCCCAGCCATCAGTGAAGTGAGCTCCTGGGTCCCTTTCAACAGGGCTCATCCTGTGACACACAATGCAGGGACTGAACAACATATACAGGTGGCTGAACAACAGCAGCACCCACTACTCCAGCTCCAGTAAGCACTGTCACTGGATAGCTGCAGTTCTATAGTTCCATCTTTTATGGGACTGTATAAAGAATAAAACCCAGTATTTTTTATGCTTAGAAAACACTAGGGGTCTTCAGGAGTTCTGTGACTCCATAAGCAATGACATGACAAGCTCCAAGACAGAAATTCAAGCCCTCAGAAGATACTTCTGAGAGCAAGGTTTTCCTGCTGGCCCTGGATAACTCAGAAGAGGGCAGGAAAAGCACAAGAGGAGTATTACAACTTCTGTTCACACACCAGGTTTCTCAGAGTTCTCACATTCACCTTCAGCTGGTACAGAACAGGTATGAGAACAGAGTTGTTCAACAGCTGTTCTGCACAAACACACTCTGCAGGAAGTTACTGAAAAGTCAAGACAATGCAGCAATTATTTCCTTAAGTTGTTTATTTATCATTGAAGAAACACACAGCAGCAAGTTCTGTGTTGGCTTCAGTGTGACCAGATCCTTAATGGTTGTTACCACACCCCAGGTTTGAAGTCAACACAGCCATTACTACAAATAACTTTTTTTGGAAAGGGAAAGAATTGACCCTGAAGACGAAGAATTGGGGGAAAATTGAACAATTTCTCCAAACCCACACATTTTAAATATGACAATATTTATAAATCCTTGAAAGGCATGAATTATCCAGTAATGGAAAAAGCAGTTGTGATGTTGGCAACAGAAAGTACATAGCCATATGCTTACCAAAACACTGAAATTGTGAAAGCTGCAAGTTTGATTGTACACTGCAGCAGGGTATACATTACTGGAACAATGACTGCAAAATGGCCTCAGAGGCGCCATGGATTCAAGTAAATTACAGAAAATATCCCAGTGTAGCTAGTGCTCATGATGTTTATTGTATTTAATTCAAATTTAAACAACTTACTGAATTTAGATATCGACAAAATACGTCCCAGAAACCGCCTGCCCTCCAAGGCAGAGAGAGCTTTTCTATTTTTTTGCTAATTATGCAAATTATTCAGCTCTGCTTTTTCAGGAATTCAAATGAGTGTTCTGTGACAATAATACCCCATCCCAAACTAAGCAAGACTAAAAATAAAAAGGGGAGCCTGTTTTGGTGCCGGATAGAAGCTGTACTGAAGACAGCTGTTGGGTTTGCTTGTTTTTATTTTAGCAACAAATGACCCATGAAATAAGCATCATTTGAGATTTCAGAAACTGGCATTCGATTTCCAACCTTCTGCTGTGAGTTTTGTGCATCATCAATCTATATGAGTAAGTAATTCATGCTTTCACGTTACCTCAAAACATTGGTTAAAGAATTCCAATTCAGACTGTTTATAAGCACAAATATAATCCGTGGATTCGATCAAATCAAAGCTAAAACATTGGTTAAACTCTGCGATTTCCACTTAACGTCGTACAGTGGTCCACCCTTCTTCATCTGTCTCGTTTTTAGTACGGCGTACGGGCTCACGCTCCTTTTCTGTTTTCCAGGAGCCTTTCTCCTTCTCCCCGTCTCTCTCCCGCTCTTTGGATGCTGGGGGTGGAGCAGAAGCCGCAGGAGCAGCAGGAGCAGGGGCCGCCCGCCGGACCGGTTCCCGTTCCTCTCCGCGCTCTTCTCTCCTGTCGTCAGCCCGGCGCCAGGAGCTGGCTACAGTGCAGAAAGACAATACAACAACTCTGTCATGCTCCACCAGCAGCCTGCAAGAGTTTAAACAAACAGACCCGACCCTGGCAGTCTGATTTACTGATTCTCTGTCTTGCCAAGATGTGCCACATGCATGTTTTAATTTTATAGGGAAGTAACGGCAGGAACTACTTCAGCCTCTTTTCAGATTCGGGGTTGTGGTGAGCAAGCCCAGTGTCATCTTTAAAACACAGTAACTGCAATATGAATGTTCTATTGATGTATGTGGTTTTATGATGTAAAAATATATTCTTATATTATCAGCGGTATTAAAAGCACAAAATTGTCTCCTCAGAAACGACTGAACCCTGACAACAGAAACATCCTTACTTAAGTACACTTGTAGAAAATGTTCAGGTGAACATGACGCTGGACATTCTACCCCAGCTGTGTGTGAACAAAGCTGTGGCATATACCAAACCAAAAATCTCCACAGTGAGGACTCTGCCTTTCCACCAGCAGCACCCCCTCATTCTGTTCCAGCCTGATCCCACGTGCAGAAGCACCCACACTTGGGGCAGAGACAAAATGAGATTCTGAACATGAAAACTGGAAGAGGTGGTGGTCTCTCCTGGCTAAATGTATTTGCTGTTACTGTATTTTTAGAACACAGCAAAGGATTAATAAACATACAAAATTAAAACAGGTTAATGTCTGTAATTAAAATGGGTTATTAGTCAATACCATTATTGGTGTGAAAGCCATAAGGCCTCGTTCAGAAATTTTCCCCTCACATTTTAATTATTTTAAGGGATAGAAATTACTTTCTGGGATGGCTGTCTTGAGATAGAATCTGAGTACAAGGACTGCATTCACTCAAAACAAAATCCTCCTGTGGAAAGTGCATACTTGAAATGTTATCTCTCTCCTGTAGATGTGAAATGCTACCAGAATAGAAAAGGATACAAATACAAATAGTTTAAGATTCACCAAAGAATTCTTAATTACACCAAAGCTTCTTTTTCATTACCTTGTCTATGCAAAGGGAGTTTAAGTGGCTGAAAATGTAACGTGTTCCCATCTGCCCCCATCCCAGCACTGCCAGTGGCAGGAAGGCTCTATAATGAATGGAACCTTCAGGAACACTGAAATAAACCTACGTTCTTCACGGTCAGATCTGAGTGGGGGTCCTCTCCTGAGGGGTGGTTCTCTGTCATCACCACGTCTCATGTCACGGCCACCTCTGTCCCACTCCTCACGACGACTCGAATCTCTCCAGCTGGAAGTCTCCTCGGCTGGCCCTCTTCTCCAACCAGCATCATCCCTTTGGCCATTCAAAACATGAGACTCAATGTTAAGATTTTACCTTGGCTACGGAAAGAAGCGTTAATAAAGCACAACACGGGTATTTTCAGACCCAGTGGGTGTCTGTTTAACACAGGAACACACTCCCAAAATCGCTTTTGTTTCCCTGGAGCCTAACACAGAATTCGTGATAACAGGTTGAAAAAAAAAATAACTTGAAGCAGTAAAGCATTTTGGGATTCCTCCTGTAAACAGATAACATCATCTTTAAAATAACAAGCCAGAAAAGCCCCAAAATGTCACTGCCCATTTGCTGCCCTCCAATGCTTAATTTCACACAAACCAACCCTTGTGCCTTTCACTCGGCAATTCCACATTGTTTCTTTATCAGCAGAGCACTTTTTTTAAAAGCAGGATCATTCTCTAAGTATTGAAACTGCGAAATCAAACCTGGGGCGCCTGAAACGATCGTCTCGATCGAAATCTCTCTCTCTGTCAAATTCACGGTCTTTCTCACTTTCATCCCGATCTTTGTCTCTGTCCCATTCACGGTCTCCAGAAGGTCTGGAGTCTCTGGGAGGGCCCCAGCTGTCCTCCCGGGCCTTCTCGCGTTCTCTCCATCCCCCTGGAAGAAAGAAAACACAGTCAAAGGAATTTGTGACCGACCTCTGATCTTTCTGTAGACAAAGAATCCTTTACTTCCCTCACAGAAACTGGTTCTTCAAGTTTTGATCCCTGAGGTTCCAACTCAAGACGCTTGTCAGAAGTGTGCCCACTGAGTGGGAGTCACAGACAAAACACTGCACAAACTGCTTAAGGTAAAGCCAGTGCAAATCCACACCTCGTCTGCCAGGGCTGCCTGGAACAGCTCAGCACAGCTGATGACACATCCTGCAGCTTCCACTCAGAAACCACAAACTCCTCAAGGCTCTTGTGCAAAACAAGTGCAAGAAGTAAAGGGAGTAGCTTAGACAGCGGATCCCTCTGTGAAAATCCACAAGTGAGATTTTAAACCATGCAGACTTTTAATTAACTCTAAAGTATGATTGTTACTATCTACTTAACACAGTGCACTCTGCAGTATCACTCAGTTATTTATGAATGGAAGTTCTTTATTGTGCAGCCTGCTTTGTTTTTAAATAAGAGAAACTGGTGCTACTTTTGATGTTTGGGATAACTTTTCTACAGGTTTGGACTACAGAATTAGTGTCCCAAAAAGGTGATATGGTGCTTGTGGATACATAAGTAAAAAGAACCAAGAAACCAAAATTGTATCTAATATTTAAATGTCATCAACAGTTCTGAAAAGAACCAGAAAATGTTATGCTTATCACTAGGAACAAATAGTATAAGAATAGGATAATTCAGATTTTAAGGCACCTCAGAAGGTTCCTCTAGTCAAAACTCGGCTCCAAGCAGGACTTTCAAGAAGGGTCAACACAAAAACCCCTAAAAAGTAATGTTAAAACCTGAAGTATCTGCACACATAAAAAAGGGCTTATCAAAACCAGATCCACTTGAATGAGGTATCAAAATCCTCCTTAAAAGGAAGTTAGTTTCAGAGATATAGAAGGGATAGGGAAAGAGTCCAAGGGGTATGCTATCAGTGAGAATGCTTCTCTCCCATCAGAGCATTCAACATAATTGTTTTGCTTTTGCGCACAGGGAAGTGACCAGCATTACTTTAGGACCTTTAGGTATCTTCCAGGCAATCAAAAGGCACTGTGGTCATTAGCCAAATTCATCCAAATGTTTCCAGAGCTGATTCTCCAACCTCTGGCATCAAGCATATTACATCCATGATCTACAAGGTTAACACACACTATTATTATACCATTGTATTTTACCTGGTTTACCAAATGGTCTCCAAGGACCTGGCCTTGAATCATCACCACTCCGCCACGGCCCATCATCCCGTCTGGAGAGCCTGTCATCGTCTGCGTTACGCCATGGTCCCCTGTCATCATCCATCCCCCTACGAGGACCTCTGTCATCATCCATCCCCCTCCGGGGACCTCTGTCGTCATCCATTACACGCCGGGGACCTCTGTCGTCATCCATCCCCCTACGAGGACCTCTGTCGTCATCCATCCCGCGCCGGGGACCCCTGTCATCATCTGCAGCACGCCAGCTGCCCCGATCATCATCCAGAGCCCTCCTGGGCGGCCTGTCATCATCCAGAACCCTTCTGGGTGGCCTGTCATCATCCATTCCACGCCTGGGTCCTCTGTCATCATCCGCGGCTCGCCAACTCCCTCTGTCATCGTCCAAGCCGCGCCTGGGCGGCCTGTCATCATCCATTCCACGCCTGGGTCCTCTGTCATCATCCGCGGCTCGCCAACTCCCTCTGTCATCGTCCAAGCCGCGCCTGGGCGGCCTGTCATCATCCATTCCACGCCTGGGACCCCTGTCGTCATCTGCAGCTCGCCAGCTCCCTCTGTCATCATCCAAACCACGCCTGGGTGGCCTGTCATCATCCAATCCACGTCTGGGTGGCCTGTCCTCTTCCCCTTCTCGCCTAGGAGGCCTGTCCTCATCCCCTTCTCGTCTAGGTGGCCTGTCCTCTGTTGATTCTGTAGAAGGACGTTCCTTTTCTTCTGCAGGCCCACGTCGTGGCAGATCATCTCCTCGCCGAGGCAGATCGTCCCCTCGCCGGAAGGGTCTTTCGTCATCTCTTGGTTCTCCTCGACGCCAGTCTCTGTAACACCATAGAGAACGAGTAAGAAGTAGAAGCTGACATCCAGGAAAGCTTATCAAGCAGTATCCAGCCCCTCAAAGCCATTTCTGACTGCATCCATTTGATGAGTGGTTGCAAACACACCTACAGAGTGTGCACTCTCACTGCTATGGAAAAGCATCCCTACATCACCAGCCCTTCAGCATCAGTGAAGACCCAGCACTTTACTATCACCTGCAAAGCTACAGTTTGATAACTACAGTCCCCTGTTGGTTATTTGCTGCAACATCACAGATTAGAGGGTTGGCTGCTACACTGAGCTTAATCTGACAAACTCAAGCTACATCTCAAGGAATCAGTATTAAAACCCCCACAACCTTCAATTAACGATCCCCCTTCTCCATGCACATGCCAACCCTACAGTTCAATCCCTGTTTTCATACACTTTGGCACAGTTCCAGCCCAACATTTGGCAATACTTTCACTGATAAGCATCCACAATTAGGCAAGACAACACAGTAAAGTCATGAGTGAATCCATGGCTAGTGTCTGATAGCAAGCAGAGTGCACCAGGCTCTGGCAGCCTCTCAGCACTTCCAGGGACTCTCCTTACCAGGAAATTCAGAACTGGTGAGAATTTTCCCTGGGCTATTGAGTCATCAGTTCCTCTTTGAAATAATGTTTGGATTTTTAACTCTGAAAAGATCAGACACAGCTGAACAATAGTTACAGCCTTGCACTATTGTCAATTCTCTGGACACACCACTTAGTCTACTCGCTACAGGATTTTTACACATACATTTAGACCATAAACCTGGTTTTGTCACCATACTAACTTCTTTATTTCAGGAAATTAACCTTGCTCAGCACTAAAAAGAAACAAGAAATAGTAAATCATAGGAATGTACTGGTATCTGCTTCTTGGCAGGAGAAGAGAAGCTGCACTGGGGCTGAAACTCATGGATTTAAAAAAATAAAATCCAAACCAAAACATAAAAAACCCCTCTCACCCCTATGTTTTGAAATCCACTATGCTACTAAAATGTAAACAAAAGAACAGCAACCACTTGCTACAAAACAACAGATGTAGGACTCAAAGAGGTGAGAACAAAGAGGCAACAGTTTGTGACAACTCTGCCTCTCAAGAATGTTGAGGAATAGCAAGCAGTGCTTTTCCTAGTTTTGGAAGAACAAGGGGGAAATGCAATTACCATTGATCTGTGCAATAAAAACCAAGACATGGAGATGGTTAATTTCCATTTAGACTCAAATTGGATAATCCTCTTTAAAAAATCTGATTATTTTGTCATAAAAGACATGTAGAGAAACCGTTATCAATTTCCTCAAATGAACAAGTATTTGATTCATCCAGGTACTGTTTCAGGGGTTTAGAATTTTCAAATCTATTTCAAACCACTATTACTTTTAAGCTACTGCTACTCTAATTTTTAAACTATTCCTTGCAGTTGAAATTATGTCTCTGTTATTTTTACTGGTTTTTCTCATTTGACAACTTCAGCATTCATTTCAGCTTTTGCCCTTTTCCCCCTCCTGTAAATCAAGCCAGTTTCTATTATAGAACCCATTTTTTAACAACCTCTAAACCCCAACACAATCTACAGGAGCTGAAGGATGCAGACAGCTTCAGCCAATAAAACAGAAATCTGCTGGCAAAGACACTGTAGTGTCTACCACTGTTACAGGTTTGCAACTTTTTCTGTTTGCTCATTTTAACTCAAGTAAACAGCAAATTGAGGCCAACTCCCCTTTTATATGCATTTGTTCTTTCTGGTGTTTCTTGACCATAAGCATGTGAGGATTTGTTGATCCTCTTGGACAGCAAACTGTGGCAGCAGTAACTAATGAGATGTGCCCTGCCCCTTTTACTGTCAGGTCTGTATTAGTTGGCATTTCATTGTTTCAACAAGTGTCTAGTTCCTGAGGGCATTTCATGTATTTTCTGTGAAATAAATAAAGAGAACTAAAGAAAGAACAAAAGGTGCCACCACAAAATGATTTTTTCTGCTAAACCAGCTGGCTTTTAGTTTAACTCCTACAAAGCACTTCTGTGTTAAACTTCTGTCTCTTCTATATAAAATTATATTACATTATTACTTTTATTTTCCTCTTTTGTTTTTATAACTAAACTACCTGTCCTGCATAGTGGAGGAACTAATACTGGCACCTTGATCACTTGCAGTTGGATACAATGCTGCAAATTAAGTCTGATGCTCTGTCATCTGTGTTATTGACTTTATCACTCGAATCAGAAATTCATGTTGGCATTACTTCACCCACAGTTAGGTCTGTGCTCAGTGTTTTTATTTTAGTAAAGGGAAGGAGGTTTTACCAACTATGCTATATAATAATAATCCAAAATATTCCTAATTTTAAGTCCTCAGCAATCACTTGGCTCAATTTCTACAAAGGTTGAACAAGAAATGAGTAAGGCAACCTGTATCATTCTGTGTGGGGAAAAAAAAAATTCAAGCATATAAATAAGTGCATTAAACACTTCACAGAATGGTTTGGGCTGGAAGGGACCTTAAAGATCATCTCATTCCAGCCTCCTGATGTGGGCAGGGGCACCTTCCACTATCCCAGGTTGCTCCAAGCCCCATCCAACCTGACCTCGAACACTTCCAGGGATGGGGTTATTTATAGTAATTTATGCAATATGTGAGTAGTTAAAGGCTTCACCCAGGAGTTTCACCCCGTCTTTAAATTTTGCAATTCACAAGAAAGTGGATCACTACCATGAATGGAAACAGCTTTTAAGGAAAGATGGAATGCTATTGTTTATCAAGAGATCATACTCTTCCAACACATTTAAGGAAATTACTAGAGAGAGTAGGAGTAAATTAATTTGCTTCCACTGGAGTCAGAATAAGCACTAATGGACTTAAATTGCTGCACTGGAAATTAGGGTTAGACATTTATAAAAATCTATCTACCTGGAAGGCTAATTAAGCCATAAAACATAATGCCAATTGGAACCAGCAGTGGTTCCAATCTCCATCAGCACAGGCTTTTAAGGACAACTAGATATGCACCACCAAAAATATCTTTAGCTACAGCTCTTCCTGATGTGTACCACAGAAACACACAAATGTTAAAAATCTTATTTTCTACAACTGCAGAGTTCGCATTATTAGTGAATACATCCAAAATCCCTGACATATAGACTTTTTTTTTTTTAAGTATAAATCACCTTCTGAATATTCTTCCTTCAGAAATCAGTCCTTCTCTGTTCAATACAATCCTTCAGAATTTTGCTTCATTTATGGCATGTATTTTCTGCTCTGATACTCACTCTGGGACTTACATAAGTTAAGACTCTGAATTTTGACTTTATTATTCTTATACATCACTGTCAGTCTCCTAAATGGAAAATCTCAAAATGTCTCATCACCCAGGAGCCCTGCACTTGTCATCCTTCCCCATTCTGTATTTATACAGCAGGCACCACTGATTGAGCAGGAGGGGAATTTTTAATTTGAAAAGGAAACCACATAAGCAAGTTGTTTATCACATGCCGAAGGTGTGTGGTAGCCTTCACATACCCAAGCTGAATAAAACAGGAATGTTATCTGACTGGAGGGCCAAGATAACACCTGTCTCTCTTTCTAAGATCCTCATAAAGCAACTTTTTAATAGAAGGCAACTTTCAGGTACCCAAAGCTGTGAGATCACTTAGTTTGTGCAGCTTTAGCAGCAGCAACATCCTGTGAGCCCACACAACTGGTGCTTAGTGACCCCGCAATTACCTTTCCACTGGTGCTCGACGCCATTCTGACTCTGGCTCACCACCTCTTCTCCAGGAGCTTTCAGACTCCCTGTCACCCCAACGAGATTCCTGTGCATCGAAAGAAACCAGGAGCATTCTCTCTGAATACATCAAAATTAAGATTTTCAACAAATAATTCACTCCTTTCAGAGCATTACCATGTCATTAAAATCTCCCTTGTCACACTGTAGAGAACACTGAACTATGAGGAGTTTGAGTAACTCAGGTATGGTCTAAACTGACTCATTTGATCATTTCTGGGGCAGTTGAAGCAGCTGGTTCCCTTTGTGCCACACACTTCACCACTAGGGTAGGATATATGCAATGACACTAAAAAGTTTATGCACAAGTGTATGAACAACAGCTACAGTCAGCCATAGGTACAGTCAGGCCATAGCTACCACCTGGGGACCCAAGAGAGAGGTTCTCAGAGTTTCACTTTTCCTGGGACTTCATGACAGTAGGAATGAAATTCAAGGAACTATTTGCTTTTGTGCTTTCTAGTCTGATCAGGAAACATAACTGAATACACTGAAAGCTCTCTGTGGTAGAACCATTTTGTTCCCAGTGCACACAACAGGTGAGGTATTGGTGATTCACACAGGATATGCCATTTTTTTTTAATAAAGTTAAAATATCTCTCTCCTTTGCTGGATAAATACAATTTAAACTATTTCTAGCACAGCTGTTTATTCCTGTATTCTATGACAAGAAACTAATTTGGTGAACCATCTAAAATACCTGGTTTCACAAAATCACACAACCTCTTTTTAAGACAGGTATAAACCCTCTCTTTGAAAACAATTTTTGTCATCATGTCATTATGAAGAAATCCACATGTTAACCAAGACCTTCCATATGCCTTCCCTGTGGCTGTCTCCTTAAATGCTTTTGAAATGACCCCAAGCAACAACAGAGAGCAAAGAATCCCAAAACTGCAAATAGAATTTCTGAAGTGCTACAGATATCTCTCTCTCTCGAAACCTGAGCCAGCTTCTCCATATAATCAAGCGCCCATGGCAAGGAGACCTCTTATGTGAAAAACACCCACCATGACTACTTACTTGAAAGACTATCAAAACAATTTATAGAAGATCTGATAACTTATCTCCATGGTGTTACTCGATGAAGTATGTCTTAAACAAAGAGAAAGGCCATGGTGGGTGAAATTTAAAACTAGTTATCTCCAATGATAAGTTCTGAGAAAGTGGGAGTGTAGAAGGCTTATGGTACTTAGTTACATTCTTTCAAATATTAAACATTTATTTGCAAATAACTCTGGTCTCCTGTCAGATTGGTGTAACAGTTTCTCCCAATCCAACTTAAAACTGAAAGTTGCATACGCCTCTTGTTTTATGTTAAAGAGTATTTTTTATAAAAGATGAAACTATGTTTTTTTATGTTTAGTCTAGAATTTTGCTTCAATATGTACAATTCCTGACTTCCAAATGAGTCACTGTATTAGCTTTCAATACAGCTTTCCTACTTTTGTGTTAAAGAAAATTTCATCCAATATTCATTTTAGCCTTTATTCATTTAGTTTTTAAACTGCAGCAGCTTCTTTGTATCATTCTTTTACTAAACTACAGATTCCAGATCCTGACAGCAAACTGAAGCTGTGACAATAATTTAACTTTTAAATTAGCCACTCACACAATTTTTAAAAATACAAAACAAACACGNAACTACAGATTCCAGATCCTGACAGCAAGCTGAAGCTAAGTGACAATAATTTAACTTTTAAATACAAAATACAAAACAAACCCAAACAACAAACCCCTGTAATTCTGCAATACTAAAATCATCTTCCAAATAATCCAGAGAAGGAGCAGTCAAACAGACAACAAACCTGCAAGTATTTCCTACCTTTCTGGAAAATGGGTCATCCAGGCCTCTCCTTTCCTCCTCCCGACGACGCTCTCTTTCCTCTATCTCCATTTCTCTCTGACGTTTTTTCTTCTCCAGCTCCTCCAGTTTCTTGACACGCTCCTGGTACTCGCGCTGCTCCTGCTCGCGCTTCTCCCGCTCAATGCGCTCCTTCTCCTCACGCTCTGCAGAGGTGGCAACATCAATACAGTCATTACCAATACAAATTCCACCCTTTTGCTGCATCCACAGAAGGGTTACAAAATACAACCTCTCCCCTTTGAGTTAAAAAAAAAAATAAAGTAAAAGATCCGAGCATTTCACAGGATGTGTTTGACTAACCATAGAACCTCTTTTCTGGAAGTATCATAACTTGAAAGCAATAAGAAAGGGAGCCCTGATACATCCATTAATGAGATATCTTGAACAGCTAGCAAGAAAGGAAAGAGAAAGTTACAATATCAGTATGTTAATTCAGTGTACAGACCACTAATGTGTCAGCTAAAATAGCAGTAACTACCCTCAAGCAAAGTAGAAGATCCCTTGCTTGGAAAAGGTCAAACAAAATAATCAGTGAACAGTGCCAGAAATTCTATGTTCATGACTGCTTCGGGTTTTGTTTGTTTTTTAAATCCTGCACGATTATGAACTCTGATACATAAGATCTTCATCCTCCAAGTGACAAGGACAGAAAAATCACCTTACAGGATGCCAAACACCTCTCCCAAAGCCCTGAAAAGGGCTATCAGACAAAGCAGTTTACAAAGAAAGGTGGAGTTCTTGATCTGACACCAATGTTCCCTTTCTTTTCTCCTTCAGATATGCACAAATTAAGCATCCAGAACGCAAATTAAAAGCTAAAATCAAAGATTTGATTTTTCATTAGCCTTCCTTACTTTATCCCCTTTTTATTTAAGTCTGGGAGAAGGGGAGGCCAGGCAGCATTTATCTGCCTTCGTTTTCCTTTCCTGCTACAAAGCTCTGCCTTCATCCCCATGCTGCACAGGTAAACATTCAGGAGGTGTGTTAGGTGTGTTAGATACCCAGGAACAATGAACACAGTTTGCATTAATGACTGGAAGTTGAAAACCTTCCTCCAAAATCATGCAACCGAGAAACCAGACAATAACTGTGTACACATCCAGATTGGGAGAAGGGTGTAAAGGATGAAATAACCACATAACCACACCTTTGAGCAGCTGCTCTTCCCGTAACCTCTGCTCCTCCTCCTCCTTCTCCCTGTAGTAGGTGATCCGTCTCTCTTCTTTGCGCTGCTTCTTGCGTTCCTCCAGGCGATTCCGCCTCTCCTCTGCCAAGCGCTCCTGGAACTGCTTGAGCTTATCCTGAAACACAAACAACACCACAACTGTCATGTCTGAGACATGGCCACTTACACCAAGGGCTCAGTAAAGCTACACAAAATCAACTGCAGCATATAAACTTTGCTCCACTGAGGAACAACTATCTGTTCACCATTTCAACCTCCTCTGCAACTGATTTTGTGTAAGTACACATATATATGTATACTTTAACTTAGAAGACAATCAAATCATCATGCACAATACTAGTCCTTCATTTGCTTTTTCAGAAAAAGAATTACCTGAATAATTTACCTGTACCTAAAATATATTACGTAAAATTAACTTTATTGTTGCAAAGAATCCCATAGTTACCTAATTTATTTTAACATATCTCTTTCATAATTTTTTTTTTTAATTTTAAAAATGCAGAACAAAAAACAAAGGCACAGTTCTCTCCCTGACCTTGTGGCCTTGCTTTTTTATTAAATTTTGCAAAGGCAAAACACAGCATGAACAATCAAATACTTTTAACTGCGAAATTTCCAGATTTAAACATAAAGATTAAAAGAAATGCCAAGTGTCTCCACCTATTTCTCAGCTTCAGTATTACTGTCAGCATTATTCCATCACTGCAGTAAGTCCAAGTACTTGTGCAGACACAGCCTGGCTGTCTTTATGTCACCCAATGATCATTTACAAATAGCTGCACTGAAATTCATGATTTACTCATGTTCTACTTTCCATACAAGCTATTTCAGAAATTGTCAAAAATTGCAGGTGATATCAAGAATAGGTGCAAGAATTTTTTTTTATAGCCAAAGCAGAAACAAAACAATTCCACAGTTCTGAGCCATTTTAGATACTAATTTGTTTCTCGTTTCATGAAGAATCACTCGGTCAGAGTTTCAGTTCCTCACTTTAGGGGAATACTTTATTACAGTGCCATATCTAAGGTACCTCGTAAACTGTTCGTCGTGATGCTTTGAGCCTGGCTTCAAATAAATCTCTGTCCTCCAACATCCTCGAGAGCCTGCTCTTATGCTCGAGGGCTTTCTCGCGCTCCAACTGCAGGGTGGTGATCTGAAAACAGAAAATATAGAAAGTATAACTTTACTTTGCATTTGGATTCAATCTACCTCAGCCACTAGAAAGAGAAATTATCTTTCCCTCTTTCAGAGCCAAGATAGAGGATATTGCTGTCCACAAGCAGAATAGAACTGCAAAGTTAATGCTTCACTCTTTCTTCTCTTGGGTAGAGCTGGGACAAAAAGACAGTGCAAACCCCACTATTTTCCTTCATTGCTTTATTATCTGAACCAAGAATTCTTACCCTTTCTTCTTCCTGTTGCTCCCACAGCTCCATGTCATGCACTCTTTGTTCCTCATACGCAGTCTTTATCAAAGGAATTTCTTCTAAGCGCTTTGCTCTTTCAAAATAGTCGATCTGAAAAAAGATAACACACCTTTAGCACGTCATAATGCAGAGACCAAATGTGGAAGACTCCCTCCTCAGCATCCCTCGAGGAAAACTCTGGAGGACTTCTCCAATACATCTGATACATTATGGCTACATAACAAGCATCACAGTGGACCACATCAAAGGTCCACCTAACCAGGAACCTGCCTCTACCACTAGCAACTCCCAGGGAAGGATGCAGGAATAGAGACAGGCACATATATGATAATCTCTTGGCATCAGCTCCTGGCATTTCCTGCATTTTGCAAATTTTTTTTACATTTTAAGCATTTGTGGATTTCTCCTCTTGTCCTTCTGAACTCAAAGAAGCTTTCATAGATGACAACGTACTTTGGAAAGGATTCCTGTGTGGAAAGGACTCAGAGCATGAAGATCCACCTTCTCTCTACAAAGTTGTGAGCATGACTCCTGCTGGCTTCATTTAATGGCGCTTCTTACTCCCCTACCCTTGGCAGCCAGTGCAAGAACAGCTCTTACAACAGGTACACTCTTCCAGACTGACACCACATCCTCCCTCTGGAAATCCTTCACACACAGGGGACTATTTTGCATAGACATGTTTCAACACGGGAGTTCACATTCACCAAAGTATTGTATAGACATAAGTTTGTACCCTTCCTACTTTGTACCTTTTTCTCCTGGTTCTTCAGACGTTCCTGAAGTTCCTTCTTTTCTTTTTCCAGCTGTTCAACTTGTTTAGCCATAATGAAGTCAGGATCCAATTCTTCAAGATCCTACATCCAAGTAAAGTTATCAATACAAAATAAAACAAATGTTTTCTGTGTCACAAATGTGGTTTGTTAATTTATTTATTTATTTAAGCTTCTCTGCAGTTTCCCCCTGAACTTTTAAACTATCCTGCTTCAGAAACATTGTGTTTCCTCCTCTCTCTTCTGGGTAACTTGTATTTTATTTTTAAGCTCTCTAAAGCATCTGGTACTGACTTTTAATTGAGACATAGTCCAGATACTACAAAATTGGACGTGAATTTTGTATTTCAGACACCATTTAAGCAGCAAGGGTGGGGGAGAGAGGAGCAAAAAATCCAACCAAATGAAAACCTCAAAAAATCCAAATCCCCACAAAAGGTAGACTTTATTCCCCCAGGAATAAAAGGGTCCCATCCAAACCCAGAATCAAGGTTTACTTACACGGCCATATTTTTAAGAGAGAGTGTAAGACTAGTTACTTTATTTTTAAGTAAACCCATGACACTCAGGCAGCCCAGCACTGTAACACCAAAAGGGTAAGAAAACTTGACACTGCAACAGTAAAACCACGTACCTCAATATCAATATCTTTAAATGCTTTGGCTCCCAGTTCAGTTTTCTTAATCTGCTCCAAGCGCTCACGAACAGTCTTCTTTTTGATCTGCTCATGCTCCTGCAGGATCCGCTCCTTCTCCCTCTCCTTTGCCTCCTGGCGCAGCCTCTCCTCCTCGGCTTTCCGGACTTTCTGCAGTTCTGCCTCACGTTGTTCCAGCTCCTCCTTTTCACGCTGGATGTTCAGACTTTCCAGGCGCTCCTTTCTCTCCTCTATGGTTTGACGACGCGCAAGAATACGCTGATGCTCCTTCCTCGAGTTCTTCAAGAAGGCAGTGACTGCCAACTGATGCTGTTCCTCCTTCTCTTGCTGAATGTAAATTAAAGAAGATGACAATGATGAAGCAGCTCTTTAGAAAGGCAGAAAGCACAAGAAATGCTTCTCAAGGAAAACTCGACATTTATTCTACTCTCCAAACTTGCCAACTGAACAGGATTTGTGATGGCAAATCTAATGGCTCATCCAGGTGGCATCCATGGCAGTATGAACTGACTGGAACAGAATATTCTGCAACATGGCTTAGGTATGAGAGCTTCACATTTTTCTGTTCAAAAATATTGCACATCCAGATGAAACCTCTGAGTGTGGGGGGTCAATTTTGTTTATCTCTGCCTGTGTTTGCAAGCACACCACCATATGGACTGTATTTCACCATGGCTCCTTTGTTTTTAGAGTTTTATTTTCCAAACACATATAAGAGAAAAACATCCCAACTGACACAAAGCACTGGCTGGGAGATGACAAAAGGATGAGTCAACAATTCAGATACAACCACTGTATATAAACCCATTTTAATTACCTTATAAAAAGCAGTTCTAGACACTAGCATATAAACTAATCTTTGGGCAGCCTTCTCTCCCCTCCACTATTCTCCAGAGTACCCACAGGGGCTTTGCAGACATTCATGCTGTACATGAAGTGTAATTATGCCAGTTCAGGGAGCTGCCCATTGTCATCAGTCCATCAAGCAGCAAAACACTGCAGCCCAGTCAGCTCATTACACTCCCCCAAGTCACGCTGCTCATGAAATGTGAGCTACTTCAGAGGTATTTTTAGTAATCTGTCACTTCTAGGGTATTCAACAAAAACACTGAAATATCCACACGTGTGTGCAGATCTGCAAACACTTAAAGATAAACAGAGGTGCCAGAAATGCAGAAGCTAAAAGCTTTAGTTTAATGATTTTGTCAATTGTGACAGAAATTAGAAGTTCTTAACCACCTGAAAAAAGTGAAGTTTTGATCCAAGCAGTGAAAGAAAAGAGGACATCAACTTTTTCTGTAGCTTCTCTCACGAGAGACTGATACTAACACACACTGACACTATTCTCGAGTTCCACAGGAATAATGACCAGTATTTATGTCACTAACGTGTTACTCAGCCAACTGCACTAACAGGTCAAGTGTAAGACTACTCGTCCTTTCTATCCATGAATGTACAGGTAAAGCATGTTTTGTCTTTCAAAATTACAGTCTAATATCAAGCACTAATCAAGTCTTCTTCTGACAACTTAAACTCGGGCCTCTCGTGTACCTTTTGACAAGATGTTAGTTATGCCCAAACACTACCACATTTAAGAAATTACTTCTTTACAAGCAAAAATAACTGACTACCACTAGGCTGGAATCTGAGAAAACACACTCTTGAAAATACAAGCTTTGGTTGAAGTGTTGAACTACTGAAGTGCTGAATTATTAGCTTACATTTGTACTTAATCTACAAATATCTAAATGCAGCCCATGATTACTGTCAAATTAGACCAGAAATTATTACCAAAATGCTCTAAAAATAGAGCCATGCACTTTTGAAAATAAAAACAATGTACAAAATCACCAACTGCTACCTACTCAAATCCTTGCGATGTCATCTCAACTTAACCATAGAACTCACTGCTTTTCCTGTGTCAAGGAAAGGTAAACCAAGGAATTCCCTCAAGACAAGCTTGCCTTGCTAAGCCAGAAAAGCTCTGTTAGACTTCTATTAGAACAGGTGAGCATGGAACAGATGCAGAACGAAACTTTATCATCAATAAATGCATTAATGCTACAATACATGTGTACATACTAACACCTGGAGGATTAGTTGTTCAGCAGAACAACATTGTCTCCCACTGCACTGAGAACAGATTACTGGAAAGAGCAGCTGACCAGTCAAGCAAAAAAACAAACAAAGGGCAACTGATGAACAACACACAGATGTGATGCAAACAACGGAAAGTCAAAATTTGTCAACATACTCATCAGCCTTTAAACGACTTACCATTAAGTGAGGAGGCTTAATGACAGCAAGAGCCTTAGCCAGAGCTGAGGACATAGCAGTCAGTTGGTTTCTGATTTGCTCAGAAGGCATGCTTTGGAGCTGAGGGCCTAGCGGAGCATCTTCTCGAGTACAGTAATTCAAATCTGAACCAAAACTCAGCGTCCGGGTCGTGTGATCAAGGCGAACCTTTGCAAAAAAAAAGAAAAAAAAAGGGAGAAAAAGGATTTCATTCTTTATTGAAGAATTTCTTTGTTGCTCTGCCTAAGACCAATATGAGTCTACAAAAGCTCCATGCAGGAATTACTTTTAAAAATTAGCTGTACCATTCTATGACAAATGTCAAATCAGTAGGAGAAAACCAGTAAGCTAATTTTATTTCTATGCTTATACAAAAAAATTCTCAATCAGCCCTCTCTGCCCCCCCCCCCAAAAAATGACAGTAAGAGGCTGACCTTTCAATGATTCAATGATGAGCACTGCAAGACAAATCATTCTTGCCTCTCCTCCACATGAGCAATATGCAAACCAAGAACCTTAACTTTAGTGCAGGCAATTGTAACATGTCTACAATATAAACTCAAGTTGTGTGTTCAGTGAACTGAGCTTCATCTAAAAACCTAAATGGATAATTACTAAGCGACCTCAACTGCAACCTATGTGCACCTCAGTGTTCTTTCTACACAGACAACTTCACCAACTTCAGCAGCAGCTGAGACATCTCAGACATTGGTGTTTCACTTCAGTCACAAGTTGAGACACAAACCAACATCAGCAACTGCTGGCTCTTCAGTCTTGCACAACTAAAGCAGCACTGGCAGTAATTCACATCCCTGTTTGTCAGACTTGCTTCAGGAGTCTACTGGACTAAATGACTGGGGCTCACAAGGCAAGTTTCAGCAAATTTTATTTCAACTGGTACTTCTACTGGACTTACATTCATGGCCGTTGACCTAAATCAAAAGTACACCCCAGAATGCAAATAACCTTCAGTTTATATTGTCACAAGCACCTTTTACTCTGGTTTATGTCCATCTATCAGATCACTTCTCTTTTGGGGGTTATTTTCACCTCCTGTAACACACATGAACCCACACATCACACAAGTCTTCTCTGAGCACTTACTTGCAAGTCACAATGCCTGGCTGCATCAACAATGCAACGCTCCAGCTGGAAAGCATCAACAAAAGGAACCAGGGTACACAGGCGAGCAAACTCAATGCTTTGATATATCTGGGCCACCTGAATGTGAACAGAAACATTGGGTATTTTTCCTCAATAAAAAGAAATCAGAAATGAAAGTTGTTGCACAGGCCTTAAGAGTTAACTTACCAAACCGTCAACAAATGAATGTATACATTTTAATACAACAGCAAATAGTCTTTTGGGATCTTATTTCCATACTGTATTCAAAGTTAACCCAAGATGAAATGCCACTCCTGAATGGCTGCTTTGTATGAAGGAGACTGGCAGCAGTAACTACACACAGCTATGCTGCTAATTAGCCTTCAACTATTTCTTTAGCACACCAGAAATAACACTGCCCTCACTTGTAAGGAAAGCAGGTCAATGAAATGTGCATTTTTTTTACAAAGCAAAATACCTCCTAGACATTACTCCAAAGAGAAGTTTTAGTAAACCTGATAAGTAATGAAAATCTAGGCGAGAGATTACACCATCAAGCACAGCTACTACAGCTGTACCTAAGCAAAGTACAGCTGAAGATACAGGTTATATACTGGAAAAGAAGGTATTTAAAAAATAGAATGGTCTTCTATCTGATGGAATAAAAATTACTTCAGCATGGAAGTTTCCAACTTAATCTTCTTCCATAGCATTTTTTAGCTCACATATACTTAGGAACATACATTTTCTTTGCTCATACCTGCTGCAGAAGGCGAAGAATGGTGTTGTTTTGCAGGTGAGGCACATACAGCTGCAGTTCAGGTTCCTTCTCAGCCTGGTCTTTCACCCAGTTCAGAACCTATCAAAAGTCTGGAAAGTTACTCCATCTGCACCGACCCGTACAAATTTGACCATTAAAGCATGGCTTATAAATATTTCTGGTTTACAGCAGCATTCTTGCACAGATACTGCATTGTTTTACTGAAGTGCATCATTGGACTAGGACTACTTAATTTGTATTTTACAATGACAGCTAACAGGTTTTGTATGAAGGCGACTGACAGTACTGGCAACATTTACCACACTGCTAATTTACCTTCAAGTTCTTTTTAGCACCTCAAATATCTTTGTTCTCACTATCAGAGAAAAAGAAGGTGATGTGCTTCACTGATTGCAAAATTTGCACTAACCTGATCAACAGCTCTCACACTATTCTGCTTCTCAGTATTCTCTTACTTTTAATGGTAAAAACAGTCCTTGGTGTATCTCTCCACACACAACCCACTTGCCAGCACATGTGCACACACAGCTTGCTCATTTTGCATCTTTAAGCAAAATTAACTCAGTATGAGCTCCACCAGGAAAAACTCCTGGTACATTCCCAAAACCCTGCACCTTTATGGGGCCCCCTCTGAACAGCACCCTAGAGAATTTTCATTCTATTCCAACAACCTGGCGTACCACGTCATCGCAATGGAACTTGGCCAAAATGACTGAAAAATCTGGCAACTGAATATTTACCACGTAACAAACTGTTAGTCAAGACCAGTCACTACACACACAGAGCTACAGAACTTACCTTGCTGACACGGGCACTTAATTTGAGTGGGTGAAAGTCTACTTCAAGCCAATTGTAAAGTTCTTTCACTTCTGGGACAACATACTGCACTACGTTGAACCTGACCTACAGTCAACAACAAAAAAAATTCAAAGATCTCAAAATAAATACAGTTTTAACCCACAGTTATGCTTTAAGATTTTAATATTTAAAAAGTTAAACAGGAACCACATGTACATCTTAATACAGGAGACTTACTTTTCATTACAACATTCTTGATTGCAGTGACAGTAACACTACATAACACCAATTAAATTACTTAAAAGATAGAAAAGTAAATCCAGTCTTCCTTCAAATTAAACCTAAGGAAGCTTTTATAACCACTTAGATCCCTATGATCTGACATCTGATATGTCCTGCACTTATCCAAAATACATTTAGAACAGAAAAATGAACGCTTGGTTCAGTTAATTACACACCTTAGAGCAGGAAAATACTCCCCAAAATTCTAGTTGACAACTCACTTCGGACCCCCTCAGAGTTTCCAAACGTCATTTGTTGCTTGGCTGACATAAAGGACAATACTGAACCTGACTCTCTAGCGCACACCAGAATTCCTTGTCGCTGCCGTTACCAGCAAACTGCTGCCCCATAGCCAAGCGCAGCGCTCCAGAGGGAAAACAGGACTTGTTATAAAGCTTCCCACCCAGACACCACTGCCTACCATGTCATTGATGAGACTGGCCCGTGTGGGTGGGGCCTGCAGCCCCAGCAGGGTGGCCAGACGCCGCTGTTTCTCCACGATGATGCCATCCATATCCAGCAAGCGAGCGATATCTGTCCTCTCGGGAGTGATGGGAATGGACAAAGTGGCCAACAGGACTCGAGTAGACATCCTGCGGACAAAGGAGAAAGGCAAGAGGTGAACTGCAAGAGAACACTGATTAATTCATGTTTATAAATGTGCCAATTCAAGGCAACAATGAACAGCATTCACGATGCCAAACTGTGTTAAGATACCACCAATAACAAATCACAGAATCACAGAATTAGTAAGGCTGGAAAAGACCACAGAGATCATCGAGTCCAACCTATCACCTGTTACCTAACCCAGCCTGTGGTCATCCTGCTACCAACACACCATCCTACCAATACAAAACCAAAACAAATGGTATTAAACACTGAAATTCTGCTCTCAGTACCCAAGTGCACAAGAATATAAGAACTTCCATCAAGCATTTACTACAACCAGACTCTGATTCTATGAAGGCCTGTACATGAACTTCAGAGGCTAATGCAGCCAATGATCCTGCATGCCTCAAAAGCCTTGCCAGTGTCACACCTATTTCCAAAAAATTAAAGGCCCTTTGGCTATGCATTTATACATTAAGAAGTCTACATTAGTTATCATGAAATCTTTGAAGTAAACACCATCACTCAGGAGAGGAAAAGGAAACCAAAAACCAGATATCTAATGACTTGTTTACATCCTTCTTGCTCTAGCTTGCTTTTGAGACAATTAGTACTGAATCAATTTAGGCAGAGCCCAAGTCATACAAGTCACCTGCTTCATTTGGGGTGCATTTGAATTTATTTTGTAACCTAGGGAGTTAAAAATAGAATCCAAGACGACATTAAGTATCTCTCCCCACCTCTGCATCTCCTCTTGTGTGAGATTCTTTCGCATTTCTCTCGACAAGTGATACAGTCGGTGAAGGGTGGATGCATGAAACAGAGCATTTCCTGATTTCCAGAAGACAGTTGAAACTTTGTGATAGTAATTTGCCATCAGCTGTGGTTTGGGTGGTTTCTTAGACAGGGCAAATAGTCCATGAATATCTTCCACTGCTTTGAAAGCTTCCTATGAAAAAAAACATCAAATACCCTACTTTTAGGAAGTTTCTTGCAACACGAAAAAAAGGAAAAATATAAATTCATTCAACGTTATAAGACCATTAAATGTTTAATACTACGGAGAGTTGTGATCTTCAGTTTTGTCAGCTACATGAAATTAAATACTTCTTTCCTAATAAAGAAATTATCTGGACATACTGCAACTCCATTAACTATCTGTTTAGAATTTGGTATTTAATGATGAGTTTGTGTAATTCTTTGAAAACTTTGATATTTTCAAGCTGCAAACTAAAGGGAGGGGAAAAATCCACAGTGAAGTAATAAAAGTTCTACTATTTTACCATTATGTCAATTCTACTATTTACTGGTTTTACCATTTTTCATAAGAAGTTTTAGTGACCAAAAATGGGTATATTTTCCCTAAAAACACAAAGAATCTTGGAAATTACTTACATGTAACTACCTAAATACCTAAAATGGAAGCAGCATTCCTAAATAGACCTACCTAAAATAGAGAGCGTTCTCTGGATTCATGAACCAAAAAAATTAGAATGTTGGCTTTTTAAGGAATTTGACACCAGAAATGCTGGCAGAGGTGAAGGTCTTTCCATCAACTCCTCACTTTCCCAACTTGATGTGACTTCAGCTACTTTACCATTTATTATTGCCAAAGCTTGGTTTGAAGTGCTATGCAGGAACATCAGACTAAGCATTCAAAATGCATGCGGTCCCACGTTCTAGATATTCCAACTTTACTCCTTTAGCTACTCTCCCTTCTCTGCCTACACCATGAAAGGTGAACTGCACAGAACAGACTCTGAGGGGAGCCCTGCTGCAGTACCTGCCACAGCTCCATGCTGATGGCACTGTCGAGCTGCACCAGCCTGGTCTCCAGGTGCATGGACTGGCTGTCGGGGTTGTTGAGGTTGATGGCCGTGCTCTGGTTGTGGTGCCGCTGGATCTGCCCCAGGTGCATCCGCAGGTTGTCGCAGAGCTTGCGGAACTCGGCTTTGCGCGTGTACTGCAGGCAGAACTTAAAGGCTGCAAGAAGGAACAGCAGGAATTGGGAGGATGAACCAATGGTGGCTTCATGGTAGTTCTCAAGGGCATTCAAAGATGTAAATCAGTACACTCAAACAAGATATACCGTACACAATACAACTTGTCACACACAATGCAGAGCATTTCCATCTTGACCTCAAAAAATGAAGATGTTTCTACACAATTAGCAAAGGGAAGGCTTAAAAGTCTCTCTAAAAAGGTTCTAATCTATGTACAGATTCCAGCTTTTGTTTTGAACTAAGAGTAAATAAAATCCTATGCATGGCATGAAATCAGGTTTTGGGTTTATAAAATGTGGGAAAAAATTCTCAAGTCATCTAAATATAGTAAAGTCAAATGAAGCTTTCTAATGACTGGAAATGACACAGAAAAAAAATGGCCTTTGATCCCACAGTTCCTCTCAAGAATCAGTTTTTGCTCTGCCACTGCCAGTCTAAAAATTCTAAAGTATCTCTACCAGTGACAGGCACAAAAGGAGGTCTCAGCACTGTAGTGCATATGTATTATATGACCAAGAACTCTTCTGACAGTCATCTTTCCTGATGTACTTGCACAATTAGGATTCAGAGTTGCAAATCTAGCAGACTCTTTTTTTCAGAAATATCGAGTCCTAAGTGATACACACAAACATTTGCAAGAACACAGGCTTGTAACTCTGACTTTCTGTATCCAGTGGAGGATTTGGAAGACAGTAAACAGATCCATAATTCTGATAAAGAGCAAGACATAACATTTGTATTGTCATCTGATGAGGAGGAAGTAATATTTTCAACCCCCAGTTGAGACTGAAACCACAGATTAATGTCAGGCTTAGCAAACTGCTACTAAAACTGTGCCATATAAAGTAATCAAGATATCAAAAATTCCAGGAAAAGTACAGCAGAAGTTCACAGGATAAAAAAATATGGGGTGATTCCGACAACAGAGAACCAGGGAAAGACGATTCTGTATCTCCTTCAACTCGCCCTGAATCTACTGGGCCTCGGGGTGGAGTGAGAAACCACACACACAAAAATGATCTCGTTCAATCCCATTCAGGTGGCTGATTTGCAAGAGCATTATGGCCACAAGCCAAGTGAGACTGAAATCCAGCAAATGGAATTCTATCAATGCACAGATAATAATGGCCCAGACATTCAGATTCCAGTTGGTTCTGGTCAGAAATTAATAAAATTTCTAATAGATATGGGAGCACAACATTCCATGTTAATGCAGTGGGATTCCAAGAATCCATGTAAAAACCCAGGTGGCAGAGTTAAAATCGCTGGAGTAAACGGAGCAAGTGTTAATGAGGTTAATTTATGGCTCCTGCGTGAGAAGTAGATGTTGGCTGCTCACTCTGAAATTAAAGACCACAATGAAAACATTTTGGGGTTTGATGTTCTGAATGGTCAGACCTGGCCTCTGCGTGACATGCTTACACTGGAAAATCGGGGACATACCAATTCCCAAGCCAAGTGTGTCATTTACTAACAAGCTTTTGGTGACCCTCTGACTTTCGTCATTCCTTTCAATCACAACCATCTGTGAATCCTGGATGCTCCCTTCCCCTGAAGGGTGGGACTCCACATCATTATCCTTCAAGTTTCCATCCTCTGGACCTACCTTGCTGTGCAATGTCATGGTACAGGCGCTCCACTCGAGAATTATTTCGGAGAAGATCCAAACACTGTCTGTAGGATTCCCACAGAAATTTAACCCAGGGTGTCAGAAGCAGACGGTCAGTACGATCCTGAGTGTCTTCTCCACTTACAGCACTCAGAAGAACACTATGGTCAGGGCAGGGAGGTAAGGAAAAAGAATAAAGAAAAATGGTTTATTCCCTACAATTCTTATTTTAATTTTGCTTTTAATAACTGTAAGACTGTAAATAATTCTTATTTATTCTTCCAATTTTTCACATCAAGTTCCAAGGTGACACTGGACAAACCTGAACAGCTGATTTGCTGCTGAACAGTCTGTTGTTTATTTTCAAACTGGTGCCTCAGACTTGCTTTAAAGGATGTAGGTGAGTTTAAGTTTCAAACTTTGGCCCCTGCATACACAGCTGACTTGTCCAAGCTCCAGAGGTAAGAGACATCAGAAACTTTTGCATCATTCACGAGTAAGCCAAAAGAAACTAACCCCAGGATTTTCACCTTCCCTTTCCACCAAGGAGCTGTGCACTGGACCTCTGTTAGAGTCAAGTATCACTGTCAACAGAGACACTTTCGTACTTGCTCAGACCTCATTTTTAGTCACCAGCCATGCTGCCAGAGTTCACTTCTTGTCGACCTGTGACGGAAGCATTGTGTGCCTTATGAGCTGCAGACATCAGAAACTAGAATACTTACACTGAAGAATCAAATCCTTTAAAAATTCTGAAAAAAAGATTGCCTGAATATGTCACATACTAATCTTGTATTTAGTGGCCATAACTTCAATCCCTCATCACAGAAATGTAAGACTGGGGAAAGGTTTCCCAAGACACTGAGACCAAATCAGTGCTCCACATGATCCCTGTCTGCTGAACAGTCCACCCAGCACAACAAACTTACAAAGAACCATCTTCCTTAAACTTTCTTTCATTTTTAAAACTCTTTTTTTTTTAAACTATATTTCTAACATATTCTCATACTATAACTCTACTCCTACACAGGACAAATGTCCTACACTTCAATGATTTCTTCCTATTTTCTGTTCTCCTTTCATCATCCCATGTCACCAGTCTCTCATGGGGCAATGCCTTAGTTCTCTTCCAGTTCAATTAGAAACATCTTTTCTGCTATCAACAGCTTTGCTTTTCCCCAGATTAGGTATCTTCTCTTCCAAACTCAGCTGGAATGCTTTAAAACATTTCTTCACCCCCACCCTTTTACCCATCTTCCACAGATGTCACCACATACATGTCCGTACTATTGGAGTTAATCTGAGCATCCCCTAAATCAAGAAATTTGGGAAACTCCAGAAAACCGGAGTTAACATCACTTTGCCAGAACAGATTATGAAGTTCTCTCACAATATTCTGACAACAGACACTTCTCACAGAGCTGGAGAGTAGTTTCACACTAACCTGGCACAGCTTGCCAGTGAAGGTCTGCACACAACCCAAAGCAGATGTATTTATTGACCCTTTTTTCCCCTTCCTTCTACATTCTCATTATCCATCCAATTAATTCTAACACTCTGAATGAATGTACTTTTTATGCCCTTTCTTCTATTATCTCATGAGTCACCCAAGCAATTATACTGTAAGACCTCCTTTTGTTTGTACACGCACCATGTGGTCAGAGAAACCACATGGTGCATGGGGGAGGTTATCACATACAGGAATTGTATTGGTCTAATATAATTAATAGCACTTGTACATCAACTGGTAATGAGCAGCTTTCCACAATAAACTCTGCAACACCACTATAGATGCAGTGATTACATTACAAAGCAGTGACCCAGCTCCCAGAACCACTCCCACAGCACCTGCATTTTCTGTTCTTTGCTACTGACTTTCTTTTCTTTACTCAGATTTGGGATTTTGCTCAATGCAAAATTCCTACTTTTCTTCTCTAACATTAAAACTTGTAGAACACCACTACCATTTCATTTCAAATACACATGTGTATCTCAGCTTTGCGAGTGGAAATAAGGACACTTTCTCTGGATTGCTACATTTTAAAGACAGGCTGCCCACCTTTCTGGAGTCTGGATGTTATCCAAGTCTTCTATGTCCAGTACCATCTGTTGGGATTCCTCCTTAGCTGCTTCTGTTTTTTCTTCAGCTAATTTTAAATAGGCTCTAACAACATCCTCCAGAGATTTGATGTTAACCTACACCAAAGGCAAAAAAATGGGAAGGTGTTTTTCACCCACAACAGGCAGCAAATATTGAAAATGCAAATGCTACAAACCCAAAAGCATCTAAAAGATTAATTCTAACTCAAGATGAACCAGTTACTTCTAGATTTTATCAGCTGGCAGACACCACACTTGCTATGAATAAATAAAATAAAATCAGAAGCCATACCTGCTGGCAAATATTCTTGTACTGGTACAGCCCTTCTTTTGCCAGGTGACTCTTGCGGAGATCCACACAGAGTTCCAGGTACTTGAGCATAATCGGCTCGTGGATCTTCTGCCATGTTCGGTGTTTCTTACTTTTCATAACATCATAGAGAACATCAAGGGCAGGCTGCTTTTTGCCAACCTCAAGGAATTCTGAAAGGAAAATCCCAGTCAGCAAAACGTTTGTGCACCAGAACATGCATGTTCTAGGCTTAACGCAGGAAACTTTCAGAATGTAATCAGCTCTATCCCAAATTCAGGGATGGTTTGGTTTAGCTGGCCAGACCACAAATGTTGGCAGATGCAGCTCCAGTGCCAGTGTTCAATGACATAACTGGCAAACAAATGCTGACCTCTCCATTTACATGGAAATTCCAGGATAGTGGAGATGTCTCTCCATCCATCCAGGCATGATCTGAGCACTTCATACACGTTAATAAAATGTACACAACATCCGGTTTTAAAGCTGCTTTCATCAAGGACAAGGAAGGAAGGAAGGAAAAGAAGACAGAGAGAAACACAGAGAGACAGACAGAAAGAAAGAAAGCAAGCAAGGACGGACTTCACTTATGAAAATTGTTTGGGTTGTTTTTAAGCTCAGAGTGGTCTGTCACTTCAGTTCATGAAAGTTACAGCTCAGCTGAAGGATCAGACACTTTTTCAATCAGCCTTGCTGCTGAAACCAGTGCCCCACTTATTCATCCCTAAGCAGCTGCTGTTACTAACAGGAGCTCTCAGCGTCAGAGCAACTCCCACCCCTGATATCCCACACATTCTGCTGAGCACAAAACATGACCCACATCCTCAGACCCTACACTAAACACACTCTTCACTGCAGCAAAGCAGGAATGAACAGAGTGGGAAGCAAACAGGTTTAAAAGATAAGTGGAAGTAGAGCTAATGGGAACTGTGCCTATTCTTAAAGGCCGAGGGGTGGAGTCAGTACTTCCCATGAAGTGTTTTGGAAAGCACTACATTCCTGAAGAAATAATGGCAGAAACCACAGAACCAGGGGCCTGCTCAAGGTACTCGGACAACAGACAAGACTTTCCGTATTTTGGAATGTCAAAGTTGAAGTTTAACATGGAAAAAGATGTCGTTTGAAAGCAGCAGTATGGTTTTAATTTAAGGACCACAGCTGCATGCATTCAGGGCTCAGTTCATGTAAATAAAGAGCTTGCATTAGATGAGCAAGCTCCTTTCTAGAAAAAGCACCATGATACAGTGGAGGATAATTAAGGCTACAGTGTGACGGTATCCAACAGCACTTTTTTATTGACTGAGACAATTGTAATAAATCTACCATCCATCCCATAATTTACACTGCTATTCTATCTCAGTCCTGCGTTTGAGACAATTACTGCTCAGCTTTACATTTTGTATAGGAAAATAAACTTGAAAGGCAAGTTGAATCTTGCAACAGCGCCAGGGCACTCCAACCAGAGCTCTCAGTGGTCGATATCCAACTGGACAAAGCACAAAGTTAATTCCCAGCGTTTTGAAACTTTTAATTAATTCTGGCCAAGCAGGTTCTTACGAGTAAGTCGAATAATTAAGGTTAATTTAAGAGACACTTCAGTAAAAGCACAGAGTGAACCTGAAGAGTCGAATGCAGCACACAGCACCATGCCTTGCACTAGAGCTGTACGTTATGGAAGCTCAGATCTGGAATGTATCAATTGCAAAGCTTAGCCCATAAATACCTATCAGTTACATTTGTTGTGGGTTTTTTTTGTTTTATATCACTTAAAATGCTAACAGGTATCCAAAACTGCAACTGAAGCTCTGAGGGAACAAGAAAAACCTGATATACATCAACAACTCACCTTGAGCTAAACCCAAAATCCTGAACTAAGCCCAGTTTTCAATCTGACAAAAAACACACCATTCCAGGAGGTGACAAACATGTTTTACAGAATCTCTAATAGTGAGCAAGCTCAGTTTCTGCCACAATACAACACTCCCCAAAGTTGCTTACCTCCTCGACTACAAAGCATTGCCAGATGTTAACAATAGCTGAGGGTTGGCCTTGACCTATATTTGTCACTTATAAGGAAAAGAGGCCTTTCTTAGGTATCTGTACATTCTTAAAACCATTCCAGCTTTTCATATTCCCAAACATCACCTCTGTATGTTGAAGTCACTGAGAACATGAAGCATTAAGTGCCCCCAGTGCTCACTTGAGCCTCAGGTGTAAAACACACACACTGAAGCTCTGGGAACTCAATGTTGCAATCTGAGATGTCCGTTTAACATTAAACTGCCTCCTGAAACGCACAAGCTGCCTTAGGTACGACTTTCCACCCTTTATTATGCTCAGCCATGGGAAGATTGAGCCCCTGCAGTGTGGAAGACTTCACACTGCTTGCGGTGCTCTGTGCTCATTCCACTGAAATTCAGGATTGCCACAGAACTGGAGAACGCTGCCTTCAGCCCAGCTCCAGTCCTTCAGTCCATGAGAAATTACAGCAGACTTGGGGCAGCACAAGAAATGTGAATTTAAATAGCAGGAAAGCATCAATTAAATGCCTGATTTGAACTGTCTAAGGTGAATATCCCACATATGTGACTTGTGCACTAAGTAAGTACAACTTACTCTACCAAGAATCCTAAAGTTTAATTAATATTTATATATATGGTATGTGCACCTCTTCCAGTAAAAGGACTCAGCACAGCTTCATCCTTGACTGAAGACGATTTTATCTTTGTGGAAAAGATTTCTAAACTAAATTTTCAATAAAAAAGCTTGATGATACGTATTACTTTATTTAACATTTTCATGTTGAAATACGAAGGACTTGAATTGCGCACAGGTCCTGAGACCACTCAGCCTCTTCAGCTGTCATTTCAAGGTCCATGTGTCATCTGCAATTTGTGGATGTCCTAAAGCGTCTCCCTGCGATCAGTCCTGTGACAATGAAGGCTCTAAACGGTCTTGCTAAGGGGTTAAAATAGGATATTGTAAGAACCAGGGGCGTCAAAGCCATACATTTCGCCTGAAATGGGCCAGCTGGTAAATACACCCAGCCCAGCTCTTGTGTGGCAGTCGGGGAGCGACGGCTACAGCGCCCGACTGTCCTCGGTTTGTCTTCCAGGGACAAAACCTGCGCGGCAGCGAGGGAGGTTCCACCATCCGCGTTCTTACCAGAGTCATGTGAAGGACGGGAGCGCTACAGGCGAGACCCAGCACGGGAGAGCTNCGGGACGGTGAGGCGGAATTGTGGGGGGAGCGGGAGGGGTTCGGGATCGGGAAGGACAGCGAGAGCTCCACACATCCCTTTCTTGGTCCCTGAGCAATCCCAGGGTTCGGGGCGGGGGTCCCGGGGCTGCAGGCGGGTGGCGCCGGGTTCCACACGGGCAGGGATCCCCCGTGCATCGTTCAGCCGCCTTGTGCAGTTGTTACTGTTGTTGTTACTGTCGTTATTTCATTGCTGTTTGCAGTAAACTATCCTTGTCTCATGACCTTCATCTCTTTGTGCCTCCAATTCTCCATCCCGCCCAAGAGGAGGGAGAGAGGGGAGCGAGCGAGTGGCACAGGGCTCGGGGTGTTTCAGTGGGAACAGGAAATCAGGGAATACCGTCCCTAAACCACAACAGCCTGATTGGCACCCAGCGGGGAGCACGAAGGCTTGAGGTAACAGATCTGACTGGGGTGGGTTGGAAACACGTTTGACCTAAGCCCTTGTTGCCCAGAGCCACTGATCACAGTCGCTTGGTCTGTCCAGGTGGTTGTGGTACCTCACCCTGGATACAGTACCTCGGTATCAGAGCTGCGAGAGGGATGAGGATTATTGCTGTCCCGTGTGACAGAATTTTATGACCTGATAACAAGGACAATGGGAGTCATTTGGGATGTGTATTCAGTGTTGCTCTCCTGCCCTGACCTCGGGTGCNGGGATACCCAGGTTTGTTACAACACTTGAGAATTTCCTTTGGATGTTAAGGGAAGCACGCTCTTCTTAACAGGTATGTCTGCTATGTCTCCTCAGTGCTGTCTACAGCATGTTTAGACTTGCAAAAGATACTTTTAGGAAGGTCGTTCGGAGATCTGCCCCGAGGGTGGATAGACATGATTGGCATGAAAGGTGGGAGAAAATGGGTCAGGTTCTTAAGGACTTTCCTCCTTTGATGGTTTGCAAGTTCATCCCTGAACCACTACAGGACCCTTGTAAAGTGATGAAATATGTGAAGGAAAAATGCTGTGGCAGCTCTGGAGGGAACAATTTGGACAGTTACAAAGCCAAAGCCTGGAGGAAATCGGTGTTCTAGAAAAGCTCACAAAGAAGAGCATTGAAAAAACTGAGGTCTCAAAGAATGAACTGAATTGGTTTCATAAGACTCAGAAATATNAACAAGTGCTTTTCTTGTCTTTATAAAATTAATTTAAAAGTCTGTCAAGTGACTACCAGAGACACTCCCAGGTCTGGGTGGCAGCTGCCCCTCTCTCCCAGAACTCCATGTTTTCTTCAGCAGCTTCTCATGATCCTCTAGTTATCCCAGGTATTTCAGAACTTTCTTCTAATCTCTGCCACGGCATTCCTAGAATCATTTAGGTTGGAAAAGACCCTTATGATTCTGGATTCCAGCATTCAGGCACCACTCACTTTTCATCCAGACTTAAAAATGAGATCTTTTCGTTCTCAAATAAACTTGCCGATGTATGGTTACTTGGGAATAGCTGTTTTGCTTCCATGAGTGTTCCTCACATCACTCAGCTGCCTCTTGGGCACCAGGCAGACGTAATCCGTGCTCTGTCAAGGCACGAGGAGGCCTGGTTTGGGCTGCTCGGGGGTCTGTGACTTCGGGAGGGGTTTGCCAGCAGAGCCACCTCCTTTTGTGTAATAGTTGGCACAACCTGTGTCTCCCAGCATGAGGTAGCAGAGGGCTGTGGGGATGATGAGGGGACTGGAGCACCTCACTTTTGAGGCAAGGCTGAAGGAGCTGGGCCTGTTGAGCCAGGAAAATAGACTATCTGTACCTGAAGGGAGATGTCAGGATGGATCCAGGCTCTGCTCAGCGGTGCCAAGCGACAGGACAAATGGCATCGGGGCAGAAGCTGGAACACAGGCAGGTGCACCTGCAAACAAGGAAGAACGTGTGTGCTGTGCAGGTGGCCGGGCACTGGGACGCGCTGCCCAGAGACGGTGCGGAGTCATTTCAGCACTCCCGAGTGAGCTGCTCCGGGGACACGCTTGAGCAGGGAGGCCGGACCAGACGCTCTCCAGTGGCTCCTTCCATCCTGAGCCATCCCAGACGGCGGCAAACACCGCGGTCCCGCCGAGCCCCGCGTCGCGG
>WEKX01003863.1:0-54688 GCA_013390025.1 Pitta sordida | reverse complement strand
ATTTTTTATGTGCAATAATATTTTAATGTTTCCTTTCAAAGCGTAGGGTGTTATACAGAAAGAACATTTGCAGAATTAGTACTCAAAAATACTATGCTATTTCACTCTACAAAAGAATTAAACCAGGTTATCCATTTAACTTACCTTATTTTCCTAAAAATACTAGGTATATCCTGAGAGAAAATTGAGAAGATCTTTATCACTTGAAGTCAATTTAGATCAGTGATGGTTCTGGACAGTCTTACCTATAAATGTAGAACAATCTTTGTTCTTTTTTGTTTATATATCACTACTGAGATGTATGAATCCTCATTTCTCACCCCTCACCTCTCTAGGAACATTTGGTTGAGTGTATTTTCCACAATGAAAGTGTTCCTTGACAATATCAAGGCTATTTTTTTATGTGATTAATGGAAACTCTACTACATATATGATTTTACTAAGTCACAGAAGGCAAAAAGGCAACCATAAGTGACTTTTGGTGAATACAAACTGTATTCACAACATTGGTGAATAGAGACTGTATTCATGTTTGTACTCTTCACTTTCAACTCTATGGACCAAAAATGCCTAACAGCAGGAACAAACCATGTGACTTGCTGAGATTAACATAGGATGTCTTCACTTTATGCTGAAATATTATTTAGGATTCATGTCTGTCTTGTCAGCTTCAATAGTTTGTGTGATTTCTGAGTAGCTATGAGCCACAGCTGACAGCGCCTCAGGATTGGGATAGAAGACACAAGAATAGTTTTTTCTTAGCCTAAATTTAGAGAACTGAATGTTACAGCATGTTTAGATATTCATATGGAAAAAACATATAAACAAAAGTGCATTTCTGCTTTTAATGGAGAAGAGGGAGTGACACATGGTTGATAGCTGAAGCAACACTTTCATTGCTCCCTTTCCTCTTTCAAGTGTAGCTTGGGAGTTTCTTATATTATGCTGGAAAGATGTCCAGATGTGCAAGAGACACAGGCTCAAAGCTTTTCCTTTTCTGGTTCTGTTTTTGTCAATGCCAGGCCATAGTCTTAAGTGGATAGAAGATCAGTGAGGTCTTATCCACTTCCAGCACCCTTACTAATATACACATTATGACACATACATCACTTCACACTAGGCTTAGATCTGTATTTACCTAGAACATCTTCAAAGTATTCAAAACAGCAGCATACCAATTTGGGATTTGAAAGATGGCTGTTTCTCTTCTAAAACTGCTTAGACTAAAAGTATGCGATTTTCTCACACCTAGTTCTAGAATGTATGTGTAAAAAATAGAGCTACATATTTATCCTCACTTTAGCCACCATTATCTCCATGGTTGTGATAGCTTTTAGAAACCTCTCCAAGAAGCCACTTAGGAGGAGCTCTGTAGAAATGTCATACAACAAACAGCCCCGTCTGGCAAGATACCAGTAGCAAAACATTGTCCAGCTTAAAGCTAGGTGTAAAACCTTGACCGATTTCTCCAGGCACAGGACTTCCCTTGAGATGATAAGCACAGTGAGCCAAATGGGACATGCAAAAGATGCATATGCTTTCAGAAAAGGGGAATAACAATAGCAATGAAAATAGACACAGTTTCAGAAAAGTAAAAAAATTACAATGAAAAGAAGCAGGGGTTCAGCAAAATGAACAGAACTGACAGTGTATTGCTTCCCTAGCCAAAGATATTTGCATCAATATATAAAATATGTAAATGTGAATCTATGAGTCGTAGGCAAACGTTTGCCGCTGTGGAGAATTTTAAGATTTGTGTTTTATTCGATGGGATAAGAGAACAATGTGCAGAGAATAAAAACATCTGAGTTTCAAGAAGTGCCTTGGCAACATTCAAACACTAGCAGTTGTCGTCATCATAATAAGATAGAAGCCAATTTTTTTTAATTCAGTTTTTTTTTTTTTTTTTACAGTGAGATGTCGTTATACAAACACATATTTTTCTACTGGTATCTTTCAAATCAAAAATTATGTTTCACAACATATGTAGATTTGTATTTTTATGGGTAATATACTTTCCCTAATAACCTTTCCAAGTGAAAGATTCTGCCTGATTCAGAGAAACAGACTATTTTTTGTAAATTTGATTAGACATCTAAACTCATCAGTCCGTCTCTGAGCCATGTACCTGATTATGCATAGGTATATGTAATGCATTATGCGAAGGCAGTTTAGCTTGGATTGTATCATGGCTGTAACCAAAGTGGGTTTGGAGATAATGAGCTTGCATCCCCGAATACTTAGGATCGCAGTCTACTCTCTAAACTGATGATGCAGCAGCTGCATAATGCAACAATGTAATTTATTCATGTAATATGTACAATATTGCTGTAATAAAAAGCCCATTGGCGGTTCCTCTAATTCTCTGTATGAGCACCCTGTTATTAGTAGCTGTATAAGTCAGTATTCCAGGATCTTCAAATTCTAGCTGTTTATAAATTTCAAGCCACAATATTTTAAAAGGGAAGAAAATACCCAAACAACCCCTAAGAGTTTTATACAGAGTGAAATGTGAATCTGCTCACACAGAACTGAAACCTGCAGCTTCTTTTAAACAGTCAGTAAACATAGAAGATAAAACCCCACTAAACATGTCAAAATTACTCTAGTTACTGAACTTTTTTTTATTTTTGGCACAAATACATGCCATGATGTACATGAAAAGGAGGTAAGATGGAATGTGGGGACAAAACAAGTATTTTGGATTTTCTCAAGAAAAACTGGGTGTCTCCTAATCTTCCCACCTTTTTCATTCAATAGCGAATGTTGTTTATCATATGAGTGTTTATATGGAATGTCGATTTCCCTGAAGTAAATGTTAATGAGAATATATTAAGTTTCAACAAGAACCTACATGTAAAGGCAGTGATGAAGAGGATTACAACGGAATGCTTGGAAATCAATCTGCCAGTTTAACCCAATAACCGACATGCATACTAAAACACTGATGTGAATTGAAAATAAAATAACCGCGCTTGACAGATATAATAGTTTAAGTGATTTCAAATTAACCACATCCCACTGACCGCAAGTGAAGAATGTGTTCATTCTCCCGCAATGAAACATGCTCTAGGGACTCATTATACAGAGTGGAGTAAGTAAAACCAGAGTGGAGTAATTGATGCTGAGGAGGAAGGAAGAGTGACAGCTATTTAATGATTCTCAAACTTATACATAAAGATATCACAAGCACTTAATATATTATTTTTTTCCTTCCAATCTGGAAATATTAGAGAGTTAAATCTATATTGTGCAGTAATTGCAACACTTGATGTAGCTGTTAGGAATAATGAATCATGACAAAGATGCACCAGGCAGTACATGAAAAGAGTGAATGACAAACAACCTTGTGCTGAAATGTGTGCATGCATTGTGGGTGCTCTATTTCAGTAGGACAGGTGAAGTGAATTCAGTGTGTCTGTTGTCCTAACTCCTCTGCCTGTATTCGGTTTTCAAATGGTAAGGATGCCTTAAACAGATTGAACATCATGAAATCCAAATTTATGTTATTTGGTCCCTTCTTTTCATATACACTGCGGTTTTATTCATAGGCAATCTACAGAACACAAGATATATGTGAACTCAATGATCCCTATCCCTTGTTGTTTCACAGGGAAGAGAAGCAGTCACAAATTCTGTGTTATCTTTATGGTCTATGAAAATTTTGGTTTAAATCTCTAATCTTCTGTATCTATGAGGAGGTAGATAGGTGACATGATTCTCACAAACCACAAGTTATGAACATCTGAATAACAGCTACACAATTAGCTGGTAGTTAGTGTTCATCAATGGTTCTCCTGTGGCTACTGACACTAAAGGAGGTAGTATCTTCTGGTACAAAGCCAATGGGAAAAAACCCCACATACAAATCTCCACCAAAAAGTCCATGACAGTCTGGATTATTCTATTATTTTAGGGATAGCAGAAAGTAATTTGCATTAATTACATATAATGTGAAGGCACAACATGTGTTATAAAATTTTTGTCCTAACTAATTTTGTTACTTATGGGGTCAAAGTCAAACTGCAAACCTTCGTTAATGTGCGATTGCCACTTGCTAACTCTGCCCTTTTTACTTATTGTGGCCACATTGGTACAAGGTAATCTCCTGAGCAAACCCTGTGTTTACAAAGATGATGATTATATGGTATCTCGTATCTGATCACAGAAAGAATATGAATGGCATGGGAACCATTAGGTTTTATCACTAGGCATAGAAGTTATCCTAATTGATCCCTAAAAGAGGAACAAGAAAGCGTTTGTGCTGCAGGCTTGTGGTGTGCCTGACTGTGACACCCATGTGCAGCCTGTTGAGGCATTCTGGCTTTAAAGAGATCACATTTGTGATCCAAGCTGGATCAGAATGCATGAGGATCTGTTTGTGCTGTTCCACAATCAGGACTTTTATAAAGGCACCCACTTGTAATGGCTGAGCTTCTGGGTGTTCATATAAAAAGGTACCCAAGTACTGCTGGTATCTCTGAAGTTGAGTGCAGGCAGCCAGCTGAGATCTGGTTCCGACAGGAGAATTCTCCTATTCCTTCCCTGATTCCAGGGTTTGAAAACCCATCTAAAAAGGGTAATAGCCAACAAATTATTTTCCAATTGCAGCAGAACACAGATTCCAGATGATTAAGGCCTTGATTTTTCCATTGTCTGGATATCACACAATGCTTGCTTGTTGTCAGATTACTTCCTTATCCAAAGATAACATCACCATAATGGTATCCCCACTCTCCATCGAGTTTAACATTTATTCCACGACTGATTCAGTGGGAGTAGTGCCAGTCATTTTAGGAATTGTCTATTTTGGGATACAAGCAAATGGAATGCAGTATATAGTGGAAAGCTTAGACCTTCTCTAATGTATCTGAGTTGCCTAGATGGATTAAACTATCCTTGTAAAAGGACCACGTGTCCCACTGGCACTTTGTTTCCCCTCACATGTTCCTAATCAACAAAACTAAGACAGGAGTGCCTCTTTCGCAAAAGTCCCTTGCTGAGGTGTGTTCCTGCAACTTGGAGATCTTTCATAGGAGTATTTAAGAGACCTGGGCATGTGCGTGCTGCAGTGAACCGACAATACTACCATGTAGGAGACTGATTATTCGTGAAGAATTTACATTATTAAAAAGGACTTACAACTCTCTTGGCTACCAAAAAAACCCAAACCAAAAGAAGAATAAAAAGGGAATAGTTCCAGTTCACAGAATAGACCAAACTTACATTGAATGATGGTTTCTTTTGCTGTCTCTTGGCTGTGATATTCTGCGAATTTCTTGCCTTAAATCTCTTTTATGATTTATCAAGAAGTAAAGCGTGTTTAGGCGTATGCTTGATGGTGATGAACTTATGCTGATCTGTTGATAATCAATTTTGTGCTGAAGTATCTTTCCTAAATGTCATAAAGAAGGGGCGGTTTTGTTTACCTTGAGAAGTCACAATGATTTTTTTTTAATTAGAGAAAATTGCAGTCATAAACAAGCAAAATAACTAAAAAAATGAGAATATTCATTCTAAGTATCATCTTAAATAATCGTACTAAAGCCAGTTGAAGAATGCAGCATAAGTTGTTGTAAAGATTATACTGAAGTTAGACACAAGCATGACTGCTCAGCAAGGCAGGATTTTCATAAAGATAACTTCAAACTAGTCAAACAGAAGCAAAAAGTTCTAGTGAATCTCTCTACTTAAAACCTTGGTACCAGGGGTCAGGATTTGATCTCTCTGAGCCTTCAGCCTTGCTTAGAAGACTTTTGCAGAGGAATCAGAAAGGAGAAATATGAAGCCAAAATTAATGGATTGCACAACCCTTACCAGTATCTGTGAAATACTCTCACGCATCTTTTCAATGCTTTCATAAAGTTTATTCGTTCAGCAATTATTTCATTATCCAGTCACATGCCTGGCTGGAGAAGGGAGTTGAGAACACAGATGTTGCACCTGCCAGAGGGACTATGGGCAAATTTCTTCATTTTATACCAAGGAGACAATCATCTTCTCTACATTTGACCCAATTCTGAGCAATACTATAGAAGACCCAATATATTTGGACATGAATTTGGACATGAACACAATACTGCAAACAAATCAGTCTATTACAACAACATATTACAGAAGCACCATCTGTGCCCATGTTTTCAGGTAGCACAAATGCAATTTTCAGATTTAAAAAAACACCACCACACAACAAACCAAAATAAAAAAACCAAACCCTCCCTTTTTAGGATTAAGGCTCCACTCCTGTTCCCTCTCATTATTTGCTCATTCCACCAGTGATGCACACCTTTAGGCCAAACATGAGTTGTGATAGGTTGTCATGCGGTTCGGGTATTATAGATGAAATCTTTCCAGAAGCAGCATCTGGCTCGATTTGTAAGCTCTGCAGTCATTTGTAGTGATGGGGTTACATGTGCCCTAGGCTTTGTCAGATGGTTTGGCTGCTTTTCTCCACTTTTTTTTTTTTTTTTTCTGTTAAATTGTTATTATTAGTTGTTGATAGTGAGGAATTTATACTCTGCAATATATGCTTAACTCACTGGCAATTTGCATGTTTAAATAAAAAGACACTATTTATAATTAAAGCATTTTGAAACCTGACCACTAACATGTTTTAGTTAGATGTGTTAGCATTAAGCATAAAACTACTATTTTTCTCCAGTGGTTTTCTTCTGAGAAAGGTGTTGCCTGATTGTGTAAAAGTTAGTCGTGGGAATTACCTACTTGGCTATCTTAGTAGTCTGTACCTGTAGTGCAGGGAAATGTCTAGAAGACTGTAGAGATGATCAACCCATCCCCAAGAGTTTATAGTTGCTTTTGCTGAATATAAAAATAAAAATGCAGGTTACAGTATGTATTTTGTGAAGCACGATGAAGCACGATGATTCTTGGGAGTTTGTTTTAAATATTATTTTCAAGTTTTACAGGCAATCAGAGGAAAAGGATTCAAGGACTGTGAGACTAATGTAGCTGTGTGGAATAGAGGACAGCAAGATTTAAATATTTACCCATACCCAAAGAAACACCCATACTGCACTACTATAATAATATATGTACAATTTTTCAAAATCCTAATATATATATCCTTGGCTGCACCTTTCCCCTTCATTTGTGCTAATTTTGTTGCTCTGAACATAAGAATTAGGCTATTCTTGGAAAAACAAGGACTGCCACTAACAACATCCTTCTTGTTCAGCTTTCTTCTGTTATTGTCAGGTGATAAGATTGTAATGAGAATGAGTTAACATACAGCACAAAATAGAGAGCATCAACATGATACAAAACTTTGATGAATAAAGACCCCACATCACATGACATTTGTTCAGAAAAGTTCTGCATTTTTGAACACTAGTGAAAGCAAATTAAAACAATTCAAACTTGATTGTTGAACTGCACCAAGAAAAGGGTTTAATGTCATTCTATTTACTGCTTAGCATTCAGCCATATCCATTGAAAAATTCCTCTGTAATGAGTGTGTTTCTTATGTTTTTTTCAGTCAATGTCTCCAAGAACCATTGCAGGCTGCTTTAAATAAGTTGCAAAATGGTTTTGACATGGGTAATAAATGCATTGAATTTTGTTTTTCTTTCGTGTTTGGAATACTACCCAAAAGTGCTGTTGGAAGCCACTTAAAGAGGGAAGACAGGATTGGGCTAATGTTTTCCACGAAGACTTTTATTTTTACGAGATCAATCATCAAACTGTAGCAAAGCATTGTACAGACTTGTGAGAAACATGGCTTGGGATCTATGGCTTGGTTCAATAGACTGAAAAGAGTTTATATAATTAGTTTGTTCAATAATTACAAATAAACTCAATTTAATTTTTGTGAGTAATTTTTAATCAGAAATTTGAGTTTTCAACCAGACTAAATCTTTTGAAAAATATTCTCTATTACAGTCACTGCAATCTTAAATCATGTATTTCAAATTCTGCAACATCTTTTTCCAGAGTTTTTCTGGCATATGGATTTAAACCCCATTTGTAAGTATGCACATTCAATCAAGGTCCACTTCATCCTTGAAGTAAAATCATTTTATCAAGGAAATGTAAAAACTCACTGGTTCTTAAGTGTGATTAATTATGAAATCTGAGGTTTCGATAACTTTTTATTCATCAGCACTGATCTAAAAGTAAAATTTTTCGTTCAAGTCTGCATCTCTGAATCCTTTGGCTTTACATTTTCTTTTGAAATGTTTTATTTTAATATATATTTATATTAATACATACAATGTCATTACTGCCTGCCCTTTTTTATTCTGTACATGGCTGAAGAATTTTCAGGCCTGATGGAGTTAAACTTGTGCCATACCATGAGACTGATTTTTCTCCTTTAGTCTGTCTTAGCATCTCACATCAATTTTGTACTTTAAGAAAAGAAAGGCATAACAAGATTTAAAGTTTGCTTAATTTAGTTGTTCGACTTGCTGTAGTGGTGGCTTTGCATCACTACTTGTTACTCTGCTCTGATTTCAGTAGGTACTGGCAAATACAGAATCACAGAATATTATGAGTTGGAAGGGACCCACAAGGATCATCTAGTCCAACTCACCATCTAACACCCGTACAGAGACCGAGAGCACATCCCAGAGCGTAACACCAACCTAGATCCCTCACAGTCTAGCAGGACACTCCGAGCCGGAAGGGGTCCAGGGTCATCCAGCCCTACACCCCCCAGCTAGACCATGTCACTAAGCTCCTCGTCCAGTCTTCTCTTAAACACTTCCAGGGATGGCGACTCCACCACCTCCCTGGGCAGCCCATTCCAATATGCAATTACTCTCTCTGTGAAAAACCGCTTCCTAACGTTAAGATTGAACCTCCCCTGGCGTAGCTTGAGGCTGTGCCCTCTCGTTTTGGTGTCGTCAGCCTGGAAGAAGAGGTCTACACCCATCTGGCTGCAACCTCCTCGCAGGTAGTCAGACTCTTTCGTTACTTTGTCTGCATTTGTGCATCAAAAATGATCTCAAACCATAAGTCTTCTTGAAAAAAATCCCAGCCTTTCCAATCCAGGAATACAAAAGTTTTTTGCCATTTAAGGTTTTATTTTTCTACAGTTAAAATGGTCTCAAATTGTGGTCTGGAGTTGCTCAAATATTTACTGCCCATGTGTATCCATGTGACTTGTTTCACATAACCAAAATAGTTATTTGTGCCTACACAAATAGAACTCATAAAAATATGTTTCTGAAGTCAGGCCATTATATAAGTGAGCTAATGAGTTATTCTCATCAAGCAATAATTTACTGGAGTTATGCAGATTTGAAGGGAGATAGCCCTGGAACAGGAAAGGAAATGACAGCAGAAAGTTTTGTTACACAATTTTAACTTTACAGAAGACTATCAAGATGGATTGACAGGAAAGATGAGGGAGAAAGAAAGAGAGAACTGAAGACAGAGAAAAGCTGTTGAGAGCCAATATCAAAGAAATAGACTTGGTAGTACCTCAGTGTTAGCAAGAGAGCACTTTGGTGCTCCACTGAGGACATTAATCTCAAATTCCCAGTAGGAATGGACCAAGGGAGATGGCTTATTGGGCTGTTATCACAGAGGATAAAAATCCCACAGGACAACTCTGCTCTTGCTTATATGCTTGTACCCACTGGGCTCATTTCAGCTAAGTGCTGGTATATTATTAAGAATGGGGAAAGAGAATGGAAAGAGTCCAGTGTTTAAACAGAGCTTTTACCATTTATTTTGCTGTAAGGGAGCTATAAATGGAAGTCTTTGACATTTTTGCAACTTGTTCTATGTGGGAAAGTATCATGGCTGAACAAAATCTTACTTTTTCTCCACAGAAAATGGTCAGGAAATTTGAACATAATGATTTCATGCCGTGACTATAATGCAAACACATACTTAACCATCATTGTCTCCTCTTCATATAATAACTGAAAACATCTGTGTTGTACACTGAAACATTGTATGGTGCGTTACAATTAGAAATGTGCTGAAGTGTTGGATTGGGTGTTTATTTATGGGCCATGAAAAGTGAGATTCTCTGCACTTCTCATGTACGGTTAAATAGCCATAGGTAGAGTACTGAAAATTTTGGAACCCAGCAGTCACTGTGGGAATGACTTCATTATTCACTGAATAAGGTTTTTCCTGCAGAGCTGTGTTGCTGACAAACAATAATGAACATTACTGAAAGTTGGAAACAAGAACTTAGGCATGTTGATTTTGACTGTAAAGAATGCTCACGGAGCACGGAGGGCAAGACTCTCTCAAAATGACAAGGTAATACAATAGAGGGATCCCCATTAGAGCTGTGCACATATATTTTCTCTATTGACACAAAAGTATTCTGACAGGCTCAGCAAATGAGCAGTTTCTTCTGCTTGCCTAGTATCTACCTGTTGCCACAAGTAGTCTTAAAACAGAAATGTATTTTTAATGGGCACACAAATATTTCAATGATGAAATACACTCAGGTGGGCACATAGCAAATGTCTTGGTGTAGCTTCTGAGAGCTTTTGTAGCAGAAAAGGTATCACTGTCTTTTTGCTGAAACACTTGTCAGTTCATGACCATAGCACAAAATATTGTTATAAATTCGTATAAAATATTTGCTCTATCTGGCTGATATTTTACTTATATGTGCAACAATGTGATTGCTTGAAAGAGCTCACTCTACCATTAATTAATTTTGCAAACAGCTACTAAATTTTCTCCAACCTGAGCAGATACACAATGATCAGTAAGGTTTTCTCTGGAGCATTCTTTTTTCTCCCTCCTCTGACTCTGGCTCTAAGTTTAAAACCAAGAAAGCGTAAAGTTCTGGCCTGTGCTTGTGATGGTGGTGTTCACAAAAAAGGACGCAAACAAAGAGATTGTGGAGCCAGTTTCTCACTGAGCAGCAGAATGACCAAAAACTATGCCAGCTGGGGATATAGTCTGTGATTATTATATTCCTTGTAAATCTATTTACAAGAAAGAATGACTTTTACCAATCAATAACTAAACTAAATGTAGTTTAATATTTTTCTTTGTCATAGCTGATGGAATTTAAGTGGCTCACATTGTCTCTGGTAATTGAGTTTTTCACTTATTTACTATCACATGTTTGAGTTTTCTTCAGCTCTGCCTGAAATTGTTGGTTGACTTTCAAAGTGGATTCCAATTTCTCCCAAAGAGGTCGACAGATATGCAGGATTTCTGATGGTGCCCCAATTAAACATGCATCATTTGCACTGATTTTCCACATGATTATCTCAAATAGCCATGGAAAGGCAGAGTTATCAATCATGGGACTGAAGGGTTTGGGTCTATACAGTAGGGAAAGCTGAAGACAGGAGGAGAAATCTCATTTTTCTTTGCTCTCTAAGTGTTTACTGGGATAAGTAGTTACAGTGGCAAATCAAGAGTAGCTGTGAAATACGACTGATTTCTTAATAGTGAAAAACCAAAAGGGCTTTCAGCCTGTAATGTATGATTTTATGAACACAGGACAGGGGAAAGGAACTTTTAAACCAGAGGAATTCAGATGAGTGGTCTGAAGTTAAAGTAACAGTCTGGAAAATAGTTGTTTGCCCTGTCCACAATGTCTTTGCAGATTGAGCTCTTCTTTAAACTAGTTCTTACTCCAAAAATTCTCAGTGGCTTCAGGAGATAAAATAAACATATCACAGGCCCCTCTGGCCTCTGGAGAAACTGCATCTCCTCTACAGTCTGCCTGTGTATCAGATTCCTTCCTAAGGCTTCTTGGAGTGGAGCTGCTTGGGATCACAGTCACACATCTGCCTGTTGGCTCCTGTGCTGTTCTCAACTGTGAGTGGTCATAAGCTTTAGTGAGCTCACCTCTCTCTCAATTGCACATGCATCATCCCTTTATTATAATTAATATCTCTCCCCCATCTACCCCCAAAGAAAGCTGAAAACATGTCACGATCCTGAAACAGTAAACAGAGATGAACCTGGATAGCCAACATGTGTCCATCCTTCAGCATTTGCACTGTTGAGCTCAGTGTTGATGGCTACTGTGAACTAGAGGGCATGGCTAGGAGCAATTTTATTCCAAAAGATATGTTGCTCATATTTGTTCTTGCTTACCTACATGTAATGAAAAGAGTAAGCCAGAAACAGAGTTCTAGCAGTAGATGAAGACCTAGAGGGAGGAGTATAGTTATGCTTCTTTCTCTATTTTGGATAGCCTGGAAAATAACTTCCAGACTGAAGTGCAGTGATTGCAATAGTGATGTGTTGCTAACAGTGCAGCCTCACAGCTACAGGATACTCATTACTGCTAATAAATCAGTTCTAACTGGCTCATATTACATCCAGATACACAATGGTTGTATGGCTTATTCTGGAAACCACGCTGTAGCAGATATGTTTTTGGTGGAAGCTCCTTGATCAGCCAAGCATTTCCGTGGTGCCTTAAAATATTTTGAGGGCGTTTTGCCGAGCAGTGAGAAGATAGTGTGGACATATTTTCTCAAGGACAATTATGAGTGATTTTTCCATCTGCTGTTCTTCCTGTCAAGACTTCAATGAAGATGCAACAGACTGCTGGGTTGCAGCAGTTCCTGTAAAGGTACTTCCCCCCCCTGCAGATATCTACCTATCTTCCTATCTATAATGATGCGTGTATCTATCAAGCTTGGATTCTGTTCTCCAGGGCCATTTTTTCATCCCCTTTCATAACAAGGAAGAGGTTCAACTTCCTGGTTCTGCAACACAAAAGTTGTAAGTGAAATTGCTGAAAACTAACTAGAAAGTGATGGGTTTACTTTATATTTAGAGATTTAGTATTTGAGATATTTAATAATATCTCAAACACTTCAGCTAGGCCTGGAAAACGGAATTTTCATTTCAGTGAAGGACCACGCTGTTTTAGATTAGTCTGAATACTCTCTGATTTACAGTGTGAGAGATGCATAAAGGTGAATGTGTAGATGTCATCTTTGCAGTTGTTGTCACCCAATAAAAACCATCTTTCTTATTTCTGCAAAGAATCTGGGTTTATTTGCCTCTCCAGAACATCATAATACAAAATATAAAATTAAACTCTGATCATGTTTGATCAACCCATGTATTCACAGGAATCAGATTGTACACAACACATAGCTTGATTTGGATCTTAATTATCCAGTGCACATCAGTCTAATTTATGTAACAAAACCAAGCTACTCCATAACTCCTTGCTATTATGGGCTAGAATAGCTCTGTTGAATTTAACAGACCTACGTCAATTTATGCCAGCAGGGAATTGAGCCTTAATATTCCAAAGAGTAATACAGCACGATTCACTTTGGTTCACATTTTTCCCAAGCTCTTATGTAAAATTATTTTTAGTTCAGGAGAAGAGAAATGTTTGTATAGACAGAATTGCATGTTTGTACAAACATTCCCAGAGATCCAAAAAGTATCTTTTTGTCTTCAAAAAATAAAATACAAAACAAACATCCTCAAAAGAGAAAACAAAGGGGCAATTGTTGTATTTAACACAGCATTATATTGAATGCATTTGTGTTGATGCAGCTGGTCCACTTTCTTCAGCTCCTGGTGATGGACCAGAGTCAAGTAGAAGTCAGTGACTAGATTTTGGTTATTCTACAGTCTCATTACAGTGTATAGAAGGAAAATAATTGTGAAGACAGCAAATTTAAAGAAGCTGGTTAAAACAGATTTTTATCTAACACTTTACCTGCTCTGAAGTCACTCAGTTTTGTGTTAAATTGAGGAGTCTGGCAGATATTGGACAAAACTTTTGTTGAAATGAATTCAGGATTTACAGAAGCAAACAGTTAAGAAACATTAAAGATATGGATTATTGCTTGTCACAGGTGTTTGAATGAGATTTTGGAAATTCTGTCTTGAGATATAAACTATAGATTAGAACACATAAAATATTTCTGAAGCTGCTACGTTAGAGCCAGTCTTCAGAAAATGTTCAAGACCATGATACATTGTAGGTAATGACTATTGTGGAGCTAATGGTCGTGAAATGAAAAAATGTCAATGGTGGAAGCCAAGTCTGCAAAAGAAATAGCAATATAATTCCAAGATCAAAATGTACAAAAATATTTTAGAAATTATAACCATGGTTTTCTCCCTTTAGCTCAATATGAATGTTTAATTCTAATTTTGTTTTGTCTTTACTTTTAAAAAAGTATTTTCAGCCAAGAAATTTTAAAGGAAATGAAATGTGTAGATTGAAACAGTTGGATACAAATTTGTAGTTAATTACCATTTTGTTTTGGACAACTGGTTTTATTATTCTTGGAAGTGCAGGGCAGATTCCAATTGCTCATAATCTTAGAAATATATACACTGTCACTGGTTACGAACTTGTTTAGGACAGGTTTTTCATTTCTATGAGTGTACATAAACTTTTCAATTCTCACTTTTCTTTTTATCCTAACTAATTCTAAGGGAACTGTGTGTTAGAGTTTGTGAAGAAAAGAAATAAAGAAAAGAAATTTTTACTGTTACCTTTCATCAGCACTTCATGATACCAATGCTGGATATCATAAAAATAGCAAGCAATACTTTCTTTGAAGTCTGGCAAATAGAGAAATAGCATTCAAGACTTAGAATGCACCAGCTGTAAACATACAACATACCCACAGGCAAATACTGTATATTCAGAGTGGCAGGATAGCTTTCTGTATTATTAAATAACTTTCTGAAAACCTAATTTGCAGGGCAGTTTTATGATATGAAAGGGAGAGGAAGAAGANAAATATCTAGAAAAGTGTGTTTCCCCTCTGCGCATGTACACGGTTAATGTACACAACGTCCTGAGGATCAGGATGCTGAACTCCAGCCCTTTAGGATACTATGTAATTTGATCTCTAGCATCCCCTTATTATAAAACACCACAATAAGTATTCCTCTGATAGGGAACTTCTATGCCTTATTTCCCATATGATGTTAAGCCCAATAAGAATACCTTGAAAACATTCATTAATATATTGCATACAAAATATGTAGTTCATAATAAAAATACTATACGCCCCAAACTAATGCTGATTTCGTAATGCTTGTTAGTGCTCAGAAAACCATGTTAACTCCAGTGAGGTATTGTGAAGTAAAATGAGTAAGTATATCTATATTGTTACCTGTTCAAGATCACTAAATTATTCTCCTAGTATGTATTATCATCCTTATGCATAGCACAATTATGGGCATAATAATAGATGAGAAGAGAGGAAGGGAGACCCAGAACCCATGTTAATGAAAATTAAATACATAACTTCAAAATAGAGAAGGAAGAAATACAATGGAGAAACCTGCTGTCCCTCCTTCCCAGCAGTACCCCAATAACGGCATTCAAGAAACATTATTTCTCTGAGGTGACTGTGAAGAACCAACAGAAAACACATCCCAAGGAAGACTGGATGCAAGATGTGGGAATGAAATCTACAGGGTTTTTTCCATCAAAACTTGCTCAGTCGAAAGTTACTTTATTCATATTATTAAGTTGTATGATCTGCCAAGTAATAGAAGGTCTGGAAAGCTGGGGAGGGGTGGGAAATATACCTCCTACTTGTCACTGTTCCCTTCTGAAATGGTATCAGACCTATGAAAGGAGCAGCTGTAGAAATACTCTTGGAAAGAACCTAAAAGCAGAGCAGAGGCATCTTGTTCAACACAAGTGTTTGAGAGTTGAGTGGGTAAAAAAGGTAGTTCACATGCAAAAAAAAGAAAAAACTTATGATAAAGGTTTGAAAGAAAAAAACCAAGATGATCGGTTCTAGCAAATATATGATATTACACCTGCTCAGAGAACAGAACAGAGATTATTTTAAATGAAAATTTGGTGTATATGACATCATGTGTCTGAGAAACACAAAATCCTCATCAGGAGAGAGCCAAAAATTCCCAAGAGATGCTATTATGTATTGCATATCAGCTTTCCTTACAGTAGTGCAGGTTGACGACAACTCAAATGAACAGCTCTGGCAAAATGCCCCAATTCAGAGGAAAGCCTGATAGTTGGAGGCATGCTAGAAACACTCTGGGCTTGATTCCATGTTTTGTCAGAACACTGCTCGGATGGATGGAGGCATGGGTTTCCCAATGCTGGTCGTAGATCCAGAATTCATACCTGTGGCTTTAATTTGCAGTATTGGCAGGAGATGCTGCAATGACCTCATGGCTGTAAAGTACCCACCATAATAGGGTACCTTTATCAAAAGCCTCTCCCTTCCAAAACTGGCCTGGCAACCTCTTTTCCTCATAACATCAGGGATGAACAACAGGGTGGCAGCTGACCACCTCTACACAGGAGAAATCCCCAGCTGGTGTTAACTCTTGCTATGCAGTGGTCATATGGTAAAAAATGTTCACAGCAAAGCAGAGGGTCTTATTGTTTGTGCTATATAAAGGGCTCTTGTGCAATCATGTACTTATGTATCTGTTATATATCTTTTTACATGTATATTCATGCATGAAAAAAATGTCAAGGTTTGTATTCCACAAAAATAGACATTTACTGTTTTAGCATCATGACTCTCTCCCCACCCTACCAATTCCCCCTTTACCTTTGAGAATAAAATAATTTTATGCATTCTCTCCTGTCCTGGGCATGAAAAAGTAAATGCTGTATTACCCCAACTTAGGTAACCCTTAGGATAATTTTTTAAGCAGCAGGAAACTAGGCTATCTGGCTGGGTAGATAATGATATCAGCTGCTTCCTTCCAAAACAACAGGTGCTTTGGCATAAAAATGTATATCATCATACTGAGATGATGACATCAGTTCATACTTCAGCTTAATTATAAACTACCTCCATTAATCCTCAAATAATTAAACGTTTTGTGTACGGTGCAAGGTGAAATATAAAAGCAAAAGGTGCCTAGCTGTTCATCACAGGGTTAAAATGGCAGTTTCTGAATAATTTGTACTTGTGCCTGCCTATTTAAATGTAAAGTTCAAGCTGATTTTAAGCATTTGTTTATATTTTAATCTTCTAGCCATGAGGTGGGTAAAAATAAATACTGCTAAAATTCTGTGGAAATAACTAAAATACATTGATTGAGGTCACACAGAGTATATATGTACATAAATATCATGCAGAAAAAACCAAAGATGTGCAGGATCAGGCTTTGTATGTACAAGAATAATTGGGGGATAAGTCATGGTTCATGGCCCAATAGCAGAATAAACATTGCAGCATTGAGCATTTGCAGGTTTTATGCAAGATCTTAGATTCACATTCAGAAGCAGTACATCTAAATAAAACAAACTCTGGACAAGCAAGCACCATTTATTGAAATAGATGGATTGGGTAACCTTTGTAGATAAGAAGGATTAATGAAAAGCAATATCAATTCAATTGAATTTAATTTACCTTTTAAATCAGTTCACACAGTACACAGTCACTTGAAACCTATATATTGTCTTTGTATTTCACATGTCTGTGTACATGTTCATCATTGATTCAAAACTAAACAACAGATCTCTCAATTTTTGATTTGATATAAAAATCAGTAGATAGAAATGAGTGAGGGTTGAATTTGTAAGCTAAAATAGCAGAGCAGCACAGCAGATAAAAGATTATGTTCTTCTGCCTTTAAAATATAGCACTGACCTTCTTTAAAACAGATGCTATTTTCAGGTGCCAGATGTGTCTCCAAGCAAATTAGTTATAAGAAATACATCCAAGGACATAGCCATTTAAGAATCAATAAATTATGCATTTGTCATTTGTTATTGTGTGAGGCTTATGCTGACATCTTTGACATGAGTGAGAGTCTCTGTCCACAGTAATAGCATTAACAATTTAACAGAGGTGGTTTTATATCAAAAGAGAAGTGGTTTAAAAAATTACTGTTTATCATCATGTACATATACACACCTTAATTATTCATTGCATGTCCACTTGCTAGCCTACTTCATGTTATGTAAGTTGTGCTAGATTAAAAAGTTAGAGGTCAGGCACGTGTGCTGTACTGCTGCTGTTTCTACTAACTTGAACCTGAAACAAAGAAAATTACTCTAACAATTATTTTCTATTCAGATAACAAGATCAAGGAAGTTTTGTTTATTGGTTGCATGTTATGAAAAATTCCTGCAAGAAGTTTTATTTTTCTATAAGAAAAAGCCATGGTGGAATTTTTTTTTGTGGTTTAGTTGAAACATTTGGATGACCATATGGAACTCTTAGTGGTGCCATGGGACCATGCAGCTATGAAATCTGATCACTATCTCCCTAGTGACAGCTGGAGCCTTTACACCATCAGAAAATTTTCAGACTTCTAATTTGTCATAACTACCTCCTGTGGAAAGAAAATATGTTATGTAGTTAGATACAAGAATCTAAGTCTACAGTATAAACATATCGGCTTCTTTTCCTTTTAGCTTTCAAGTTTTAAATTAATTCCTTGCATCTTATGACCCATTGATGCAAGAAATAAAATGTACACACAAAAAGAATACAAAAAACATATGGGTTCTTGTGAAATGAGGGTTAGCTCATCTGTGTAGTCATTTTGAAAAACCTACTTATGTAACAAATGTTGATCCATGCACTCCAAAATTTCTTTAGATTTAAGTCTTCTCTTCAGTTTTTCTCTCTCCCATTTTGAATGACAATTAAACTATATTCTTTGTTTAGTAGATTAAAGTGTAGCTTTGCAATGGTTTCCATTATTTTTTAACTCCTAACATGTTCATTCTTTCACCACCTCAGGCCTGAAAGGACACAAAATCTGGAGTCACTTTTTATTAGAGAAACTCATAGGAGAAGGGGATGAGAGCTCCCTGCTCACTGCAGTTGCACACTATAGAGAAAAAAGCTTTCAGCTGTTCCCAGAAAACAAGAATCCTTTTGACACTCGGAAAGATAGGCGTTAACCAGGCAGTCACTTTTAAAATCATGAGGAACGTCTCATGTGTCTCTCTATACCTCTTTATGGGGTCAGATAATCTGGCAGAGCTGAGAATCACGTCTCCATATTTCTTTTGTACTCTTGGGTTTGTTTCTGGTCTCTCAGGGCACCTTCAGAAGTTTGTGAGACATAGCTGCGTGACTGAGCAGGACAAAAATGTAAACTTGTGTCACCATTTGCTTTTCTATGGTTACTCCAGTATCCCTGCTAACTAGTCATCAAAAATGTCTAGCTTTGAGCATGGGTACCATTGATTCATACCATGGACACTGTTGATTCATCTTTGTGATGGATTTAGAGAAGCTAAGTCCTGTGTAGAGAAGTTGAGTGTTGTATAATCTTGTTGACAAGAATAAGATAACTGTTAAGTTAGGATCCTAACCCAAATGCTGCTCATGACAGTTGAACTTCCAGTGCAACTCAGTATTTCACATAGTTAATGGAAAAATATGACAGCAATCTTCTAATAAAGGATCCAACAAAATCTTTCTGCCAAGTCTTATAAAAATCAGTCTCCACTGTCATATCTAACCATTTTGGACAGTATGCAAGGAACCTAGGAGTACAGATAAGAGACAATTTGAAGAAATACAGAAATTATTTACAACTGTTGATTATATTAGAAAGCAAAACTAAGGGGGAATCTAATTAATTCTAGATTAATTTTCTGTAAAGGAAAATTGGAAGAAGAGAGATTGGCAGTGCATGTGAAAGAAAAGACAACACTGTATAAAAGTCACTTACTGTTCCAATATGAATAGTACAAGGCAGTGTTAGGAAGATATTTACTTACATTACCAGGAATGATAAAGGACTTTCCATTAAAAAACGATGAAGAAAAACTGTGCATACCCTAGGAGAAAGGAAAGAAACGGCAGGGATAGCATCATGCTATGTAGCAACCTGCCATCAGCTTAGAAATGGACAATAATGACAAATGGACACAGGGGATAAAACCCCAAACACACTGTGAAGAGTTATCTTGGGCAGATGCATGATGTGTTGTATCTGTAGCTGACAGTTACCCAAGGTTTCTGGGTTTTTTACACATTGACAGTGTTTGTACAGTGTGGCATGCCAATAAAATATTTTGATTTGAAGCTGAGCACTGTAATTGTTTTCATCTTTCCTTAGGAAAGAAACCATGACGTGTAGGTTGAGTTGGAAGCTCCTGTTTCACATTACAACTTGTCCCCATCTATTCTGTTGTTGCAAAGCTTCCTTTTAGCACCAGTGCCATTCTCAGATGCCCTGGAGCCCCAGTGCATATCATCCATGCCATCTTTTAAGGCACATGAAACACCAAGAGAGGATGGGTTGGTAAAAAGAAGGGATTGTGCAGAACATGGGTGCACACAGCTGAACATTTTTCATTTACAGATCTGCAGCTATAACTAAGATTTGGCAGATTTCATCAATGTATTATTAAAGTAGTCTTAGGTCCAAAATGAGCTTAGGGTGGATCTGAAATATGGCTGTTGTGGCCTCCTAAAGCTGCAATCATACAACTGTTTTGCCTTCGGTTGGCTAATTATTTGTAGTGTACTCTGCTAGTTCAGCTAACCAGGATGCCATGGAGCAGCACCTCCAGGGCTGAGTCCACATGAAGATTCTCCAAGTAGAAATCATATGGAGATTGCTTTCAGCTTTTGCCTCAGATGAATGCCTTACCCCACTCACCTGTGTGTCTTTCATAGAGTAGTATTTTGTGGATCCCTGAAGGAATGAGCATTCCCATACAAAATCCACCTGTTGTCTTGTTCTTGGCTTGTACATTCTCCCATTGCTTCAGGCTTGGCCCTAACTAGACAGAGTTATATTATTTTTTTACCAAATTACATGCTCATTTTTGGTTGCAAACAAATAAGAGCTCATTGTATCATGTTGAGTTCTTTTCTATTCTAAATATGCTGGGGTTTTTCACCATAAGAAATTAGTTACCTCTTTTTGTATTCTTGATAGTACGTATTTTCATGCCTAGAGCCGGGTGCTGTGTCCCATGGTGAACTTTGGTCAGTTTACTGAAGCTGAGGATTTGATCTTTCTTTTACCCAACCCCATTTCACAAGAACAAGAAAAACTGTTATACTCCTGTTTATCAATTTTTTCCAACTACAGATGGATATTATATTTAAATGCTGGAGCGTGGAAAGCCTCACTGAAGAGCAGTACCTGTACACCTGCTTTTAAGAAGTAGTTCCCTTAATTCCAAACTGACTGTAATAGATGGACTGACCCCGATTTATAACATCTATATATATTCTCTGTGATGTCACCTTTTTTTTAAAGTACCTATGTAATTGCTGAAATGCACAAAACTCCACCAAGTTCCTTTTTCTTAATTGCTATTAAAACGGGGAATCATCCAAGTGACTATGAGTGTTCACTGCTCCTGATCTTGTAACAGTTAAAGGGGGGTGAATTTTGTGGTTACTGAAGAACAGAGGGCTTTAATCCTATGGAGCAAAAGATTTCTGGAAAAGCATATAAAACCTATGATGCCTATTACGTCTAAATTCCTGGCGCAGCCTGTGAGCTGAATGAAAACTGTAATAATATTGTTTAATTAATACTGAATTGCATGATGATTGGCCTCTGCTCTCTAATTACTATTGGTAGTTGCTCTTCTAATTTTGATTAGTGGAGAGGTGATTCACCATCTTTGATGTGGTGAGGCAGTTTCTGCCACAAATTAAAACTGGGTAGTGAGGCTATAGATTAATTGTGGTTATGTGGAGCAATTAGGGCAGTCTACCTTATCCTATCTTCTGTCTGAAGTTTGTTGCCTGTGGTAAAGGTCATAGAAATCAAACCTGAATTGTATCATTTTCAGATGAGACATCTCTCTATATAAGTGTGCTGTTTTGGGGAAAATCTGTAGCAATTTTAATTCAAAACATGTTAGATGTAATTTTGTCCCTTGCCACCAGAAAGAGCAAACACCAGAAAGCAATCTGCTGCTGGGGAGGGGCTGGGGAGGCTCCTTGGGCCACACAGCAAACAGCAGCATCCATCTGGAGAGCAGTTGCTGGGGGCTGTCATGGGGTGATGTTAGTTTTGACTAACTTTGTACTCTTGCAAATGTGTAAAGCTGTTTGATAGGAAGTTAACCAATGACTTCCAGAAACTGCATGCCTCGAAGCAGTTGCCACAGGACTCAGTGAAAACTTTGCTGGATAAGGAGACCCCAGTCAATCTCATGAAGCTGCAAGGTGCCACTGGCACAGACTGTACCTGCCAGGTGGCCTGCAAAGATTGTTTTGTTAAACAGAACATAAGAAGAAATACTGTGTTCTACTGTGAGATTTTAGTAACTTTTCTTCATTACAAGTGATTTTCCTAATCAAGTCAATACCTGAGCTGGAGTATTGTAGTCTTCTATCTGTGCTGTGTTACCATGTACTGAATAATGGGGGAAAAAAAAAAGCTAATTACAAAGAAATATATTATTGTCACTATTTTCTGTTCCTCTAATATGATGGTTTCAAGAAATTGTAATGCATTAATATTTTTATTCTCTACCATCTTTTTTTCTCTGTATATGCGGCTCAGTTTTCATCTGCTGTCAGAATTTAGGGTATGGACTTGGGTTTTTTTCCCCTTGATTTATCTCATCCTCTCTTATCAATTCTAATTTACTCTTTTCTCTGCATCCTTTGCTCCTATCCTGTGACTTAGTGTCATTTCTTGCCCTGATTTTTTAGTGGAAGCATGAGAAAATAGTTTCTACTGAAGCTGCTAAATATGTCTCTCATTTATTCAGCTGGTGGGAGCTAAAGAAGGAATGAGCTTCAGCAAAGTAGCCTTTGTAACCACAAGATTGTTTGCACTTTACTGCCGGAACATGCTGAGACTTGAAGCCTTTGTATGATTTTTTATAAGTAGAGAGGCTGTAATTGAACTTTCTTGCTAGACATTAAGAAAAAATAAAATATTAAAATATCAGTTTTCTTTTTTTTTTCTAATACATGCAGTTTTTTAAATCATGTGAGTGGGTGCAATTATATAAATCTCTGTGCAAATAAGGAGACCTCTGGGAACAGTTTTAAAGAGAAAGCAAAAGCAAACTTTTACTTATTCATTTCAGAGAACTTTTTACTGGAGAGGTTCACTCATCTACAGTCAAAACTGCTTTCTTGATGTCCACTTCTGATGGGCATATAAAGCTGAAACTCTAAGTAGGTTTAAATAGCACAAGATTTAGCCAAAAATTGAGGGATCCCATTTTTGTGTCTTGAGCTTTCCTCTGCTTTAATGAATAAAAAGTATAGATAACCATTCAGAAAAACAGATATCTTCAAGCGCTTTTTCAAATAAAGTTATCACTTTAAAATCAGAAAAAAAGGAAAGGATGTGCGTTGGCACTGATATTCAAGCATTTTATTTTTGTAAATAAAAGTGAGATCTTCATAAATGTAGCAACGCTGACATAATCAGTGAGCAGAATTTCACCTGAAACAAACTACCAGTACAAAAATAGCTGAAAAAGATCCAAAACAACAGCGTGATAGGAGCTGTGTCCACCTCAGTGGTCCTAGAAATGAAAACAAATGAAAGCAGGTGAAAAATAAATGAAAATGACAATATGAAGAAATGTATAGGTTTGTATATTTATATATTAAGTACATTTATATAAATATAAGTAGAAAACACCATATGGCAGTAGGAAATGTATCCCCAATAAGTGTAAAGAAATAGCAACTAGTAACCCTTATTTCTGTATAGTTCAGAAAGGGTACAACAAAAAGGGCCTTCGGGTTATCAGCAGAAGAGGATCTTGAGTCATAAACACTTTTTTTCTTTTGAAATAATATGTGACAGAAGAAAGGCCACTTATAACCATTAATCTGGTTCAATTTTACTACAATTTATGGCCCATGAGAACAAAATACATCTATTGAAGTACATGACAGCAGCAGTGCATGAGTTCGTGCTTAAAAATATTATTCTCAATGTTGGGACATCTGGCCAGCCAGATCTAATCGTATTTCTTTTCTCTGCCAGAACTGGAACATCTGACACTGGAGTTATTTGTTCAGACATTTCTAAATAGATAGTGCCAGATAACTAACTGTAATCAAAACCTTTCCTTTTTTGAGTCTATTTGGATGTGTCTCCAGTCCTAAAATTCCTGTCATTATTGGAGAAAAAAAAAAAAAAGAAAAAAGGGGAGAAAGAAAAAGGCATGTTAAGTGTGAACAAGAGCCTCACAGACAGATTTCCTGCTCTACTTTTGATCCCCTTTTTGTTGCCTGTGAGGTGCAAAGGAGCTAGTGTCTGTTTACAGCTGCTCAGTAGAGGATCCCCCCGAGGCAGGGAAGCCTCAGATAGGAATACAGGATGGATCTGAGTACAGTTCCCAGCTTGCTCCCAGCTCCAAAACCACTGCCAAACAGTACAAGCCATGGTATGAGCAAGGCAGGTTTCTGCTGACCAAAATCCCCTCTTGCCTTCCCCTCTCCCTGCCTGTGCAGAGTGCAGGGGGCTGAAACATCTGGTGGAACAGCAATGTGTAAGTGCCCACCTTTCCCCAGTGCTGTGTGGACTGGGATGTCCCATAAAGGCTGACGGCACTCACAGGCCACTTATTTGCTGTACCTGTTACTCTTAGTCACTTTCTAGTTTTAGATCATTTTCTTCAGTCCGTTTGTCTTTTTGCATTTCGTATTTCCCTGAGAGAATTTATGGTGTGTGGGAGTTGTCATAATAATCTCCTTGGTTCCACACTTATTTTCCCTAGTTTGCGGGAATGTCAAGGCCAACAGAGACAAAACAGAATTAGATCTATTTCAATAATGCTACTATATACATGTTTTGATGCGCATGGAAAGGAAAGAGTAAAACGACGTGTAAAAACCAAGTAAAATGAAGCCTCACAGAGCATTGCCTGTTCGGCAGCCTTGCCACATGCTGCTGATTAATAGATTTCACTGATATTTTATGGCCAGTTTTCCAACTCTAGTTTTCACTTCTAGAAGGCTCATAAATAAGAGTTAATTCTGAGGCATTCGCTATACTCTTAGAAGTTTATTGCCTTACCAGAGTGGCATACAGGTTTACTGTGATTTTCATCTTTGTTAACAGTATTGGAAATAGTTTCTGATTTATAGTATTTCAGAGAAGACTATTCAGAGAAGTGTGAGGTAGCCCTTTAGAGCCATTTTGCAATGTCTTCCAAGGTGGACTGACAAATTTTGGACTTTTTTTTTTTTAAAGTTTGAACAGAGCATTTTTTAAGGGTTTTTTTAGTAAGATACACTAATTTTTCCACCCATTCTAGTATTTATTCACATTCAAAATATCCATCTGTTTTAAAAAAAGTTGCAAAGTGAAAATGAAATATTTTTCTTTTTTGAAAAGCTCCATTACCCTAAATGTTTTTATTGCTGGTGAGAATTTTTCACTCAGCTTCCTACACTTTGGGTTGGACCCATGCTAGAGCCCACTTCTGTATAGAATACATATTGTGAGTATGCTGAGTATTCTGCTAATTAATCAAGAATCAGGAAGATGCTGCTGTTGAACTTCCTTCATGGAGAAGAAGTTGACAGCAGAGATGTCTCCCAAACCTTATTTCAAGGAGGCTTCTGGATGCTTGAACTAGAGAGAGAAAGAGGCACCTTCATAGCTTTCATGTTGAACAGAAGGTCTTGTGATGTATGGAGCTGTGTGTGATGGTGATGTTCCCTGTGGCTTGTTTTCTGGTTGCAGATTAATTTACTTTATGTTCATCTGTCTGGCATGTGACAGTTAATTCATTTTCTCCTCAAACAGAGGCTAAAATTCTGCCATATGACCTAGGGTGAAATCCTGAACCAAGTGAAGTGAAGAAGAGCCTTGTCACTAAATGAGGTCAAGATTTAATCCTTATTCTTTACCTCTTTGGAGCCAAGCTTCATTATGACAGATTCACAAATACAACCCCCTTAATTTCAGTGGGATACAGAATGAAAGTCAGCTTAGAACTGAATGTGCAAAGATTTGTAATCTGCACTCAGTAATGGCTACATGAACATTATAGTCAGTTCACAGACATTTTCCTGTGTCTGTGTCCTGTGTCTATGTCTATGTTCAGTGCTTTAGTATGTAAATGTAATATTCAATTACATTTTCCCTTTATTTGTGGGGGAAAACCAAGATAAAATTAATTTCAAAAGTAGTATGCCTGGGTACAATGAGCAGTGTAGGGTAGAGAGAAATATAAAAAGTGTGCTAAGTCAATTGATACTTTTCAAGATGTTTTAATTTGGCCCAAGGAGTTTAGAATATTTTAATGATATTACAACTGGGCCCTTTTCTATGAATAGCTTTTTTAGGTTAATTATTATCAAATCTCTCTAGCATATCACAACTGAGGAGATAGCACATTCTGTAAATGAAGGTGGTAGGGTAATAATATACTTTTTTTTTTTTGCATTAAGTAACTATGCCTATCTTAATTACAATGAAAATCTTGCAGCTGAAGGCAGATTGACTTAACTAACAAGCAATTAAAACAGGTGAAACCGTCTTTGGGAGGTGACACTTGGCCATCTGACAAGTGTAATAAACCTGGGAGAGCCTTTCATCCTTGCAGCCCTGTTCCAGAAAATGGATGCACTGAGGAGATACATAAATGGTACGTGGATTTTCCTTTATATAGTACAATATTGTTACTTTTTTCTTTCTTTCTTTTTTTTTTTTTGAAGGAGGCAAGAGGGAGTAACATGCTACTGCAGGGACCAATATGTGTTTTCACCTTCACTTACATCTCCTATAATGACTAGGAAGAATGAAGCATTTAGCCGTTTCAATTTCAAGTAAGTCTGCAACGTGAGGTTTCTCTTAGACTAGGAAGACTTCATTACAAAAATCCCACAAGTGGTCCGTAACAGATATAGAGTAGTCAGGGAAGAGGGGAATCCTAGGGAGCATTTTTCTGAAATACAGTCATGCCTCGGATATTTGTGCTTCTGGAGGTTTGTGTATTTGCGGTTTTGTATTTTTGGGTGGGTGCGCGTATTCCTGGATTCAGCTGTTTGCAGGACCCTCAGGAGACCTGTAATCTGTGAATTTTGAGGTATGACTGTAAACGGGGAGATTTGAGGGAGCACATGAGGCCTAGGTTTGCAGGTGATGTGTCGGTGAAGATCTGAAGACTTACAGGACAGTGAAGCCTTTTGTTGTGGTTCTGTATGTGCTGCCAAAGCAGGAGTGGGTGTGCGCTCTTGGAGATGTACTTGACTGAAAGGAATGGCTCAGGGAGTTAGAGTAGCTGACTTAAAAGTTGTTAGCAAAGTTCAAATAAAGTGTAAACCTCAGTGCTTGCAGCATTTGGTTAATGATAGGCCATTCCAGCATTTCACAAATAAAGTATGTCTTGTTTAGGATTTCTAACACAAAGCAACACAGCATGAACCAGAACAGGGAATACATTCCAGATGACTTTTAAAAATAAAAAATAGCGTTCTAAGCAAAGATGAGGCTATGACTAATCAAATTGGCTAGTGGAGACTCTTGTACTGCATTAAGTATTGAAATATTATGTACCAAAAGAAAGCTGGCAGGGGTGAATTAGTAAAAATGAGTCATTTATTAAAACTCTCAGGAAGAGGAGGTGAGGCAAAGGGACATAGGGTGAATGGAGCATAAAAATCTTTATGAAAATGCAATTAATCTTAACACTGGAAAAGGACAGCAGAACCTTCTATTTTCAACTTCTCCTTTGCTACTGTGGATCCAGACACTTAATCCTGTTATTTTTTCCTAAATCTGTAGGAGGAAAATGAACCAGCTGTCCCAAAACTATAAAAGTGGCTTTAAAGTCTTGAAGTACGAATATGTGATATATGATTCTCTTGCTAGATCTGTTACCTGATTTTAGACTTTACAAATATAACCTTCAAAGTGGTACAAATCCTGCTATCATAAACCGGTGATTAAAATTAACTGAAGACAGGAAGCTGACAATACTGAAACAATGGTGAACAAATTATCAACTAATTAATTCCTCTGATCTTTTTCTTAATTATGATGATAATAATCGGCTCACAGTGAAAGACTAGTAAGGGATAAAGAAATTTGCAGTAACATAACTAGGAGAGTTAAGCAAGGATGAGGGATGATGCCGATGAAAAAGCTGGTAGTGCTTTTGCTCCAACCTTGCCTGGCATCTGGAGGTGCTACTTCAAAGTAGACCCTTCTAAAGCATATACAGTGAGATTCCTGCACTAACTGATGTCTTCAGGTGTGACATGGTTGTGTTTTGATGTTTAGTAATTCAGCTGCAGATATTGTTAGCTAAAAGGATAATTTTGTGTCCAAGGCAGGGTATTTCTGCTATACATAATATTTCATATTATTATGAGTAGTATCCTTGTAGGGAATTAATTGAGAAATTGATACCTAGTTGAGATTTTCTCTGTATAATAGCACAGCAGCCCACTTTTAAAATCAGGCAAGACTGAGTACTTTTGAAGAGAGCAACCTGCATTAGACAGTGATGGATCATTCCCACCCCCCCATCCAAATCTCTTTAAGTGCTTTTATTGCATATGATGAAAAGACATTAGCAACACATACTTTTGATCTGCAGGTAAATGTATTGGAATTTTGAAGGAAATTGGCTTAAGCACTAGGCCCCTACACTGTAGGATGCTGTTCTTTGATTATCAGCCTGTTAGTAGCGTTTGGGGAGCAAAACATGGAAGGATTGAACTCCAGCCCTAGAGAGGAAGAGAGAATACTCTACTTCTACAATCTCTTCTATGCTGCTCAATTAAGAAAATAACAATTCACCTGTCAGAAATGTTTATCTTCTTACTAATTATCAAAGCAATGCTACAATTTGAAAGGAATTGTAGCTCATAAAAATGTTTGCATCCACAGATGCCCTGTGCAGATTGGATCAGTTATACATATTGGGAGTTGTGTTAAAGGACAAGGGAACAACATAATGTTCCTTTCCCCCTCTTCTGCAGTCATTACTTCCCGCTCTTCAGTCTTTCTTTTGTTTCCAGTTGCTGGAAATTTGAAAGGGTGGAGGGAACTGCTGCAGTAGGCCTTGCCCTTACTCTCTTTGTTTCTACTAGCCTTAATTAACCTCTCTCTAGGTTCACCAAATTTGTGATTAGAATTTTTTTAAGTTGGGCTTCTGCTCACTAAGCAGGTTTTCTCATAACTCTACTTGAAACCCCATTATTACCATTTTGAATGCTGCTCTGTTTGTTCTAGAAACCCATCTTAGTAATTTATCCCATATCTCTATTTTCCCCTTATGGAAAATACAATTATTTTAATTCTTCTAATTGTTTTTCATTTCCTACATTCCAAATTTGTCTCTTTCCCCCAGGCATCTCTTCATCTTAGATCATTGACTGGAAAGGCCTTTCTGTCTCTTTAGTTCCTTATCTCTATTCCAAATGGACTAATATTGTACAGTGTTCAATAAAAAAAATAATTTAATTTGTTATTTCTTTCATGATGCAGTTGCAAAATTGGCAGGCTTTTAAGATGATTATTTAGTTTTGGGGGTGCTAAGGGCATCTCAAATTGAGATGTCATTTTTAATGGAAAGTTATGTGGAACTTTGGCTATGTGTGAGAATTTGAGTAGTAACTCAGTAACTGTTGTTCAGCCACACACACAGCAGAAAATATAGAGTACCTCTTTGCTTTGTACAGGAATAACTATCCCGTTGTTTCACAGCTCCCATGGAGAGCAATCAGAGCATTATATTCTTTCTTTATTCTTTTAGTTATTTTACTTAATCTCATGTAATAGCCAATTAACTTGATTTGCCTTCAGAGCTGGGGAAAAGTATAAATAAACCTGGCAGAAGAGCGAACTGGGATGCGCAGAGGCTGGAGTCACAGAGATGTCCTATGTGAGCAACAGGAAATCAATTGCCATATGGTCAGTTATAAATAGGGCCATCATGCAGCCTTGTCACCTTTGACAGGTCCAGGTTCTCTGCTCAAGGTTTCTATTTGCAATCCTTCTTACCTTTGATTACCTCAGATAGGTTGTGGGTTTTTTTAGGCAGAGCAGGCAAAAGTTTTGTAGGAGGTTCTGGAGCTAGACGCTTCTTCCTAAGGCTGGGATCACAAGTGAGCTGCTGGCAGCAAGAAGAAATGTTTGCCTGCTGATGGTCAGGAGAGGATAATCACCTGAAAAAGGGATGGAGGTCTTAGGGTAGTGTCCCCTAGAAAGTCTATTTTTTCTTTAAAGATGTCATCTTTTTACTTCAGGAGATCCTTTCCTGTTGGAAATTTTTGTTCATGATTGCCAAACAAGAGCATTAACAGTCCAGATGTACTGCTGTGTCTTCAGGCGTGTTTCTGTCCGATAAAATACAGTAGTTGCACTTGGACATGTGATTTGGAGGGAGATGGTGTGAATCACATCATCACCCAGGCTTGGGGACCCAGGTCTAGTGCCAATGTGGAAAGGTGACTCTTCCAGCCAGGGAGCTTCTGCTCCTGTCAGCTATGTCTTCTGTGTACTTTTTTTGGCATCATCTTTGTTTTTTTTTCAAGGTGTAGCAGTCCAAATTAAGATGGAGAAGTGAGATATTGTGAGCAAAAGCAAAATAAAAGAGAATGATATTGATGTGGTAAACACAAAAGTCAGAATTGATCATCATGTTTTTGTCAGCACTGGGAGGCAACTGCATTGCTTTGATCCTTTGTGTGTGCCCTCATGGATTTGATGCCTGTGAGCACAGTTAAGTGACCAGTTTACTGGACAGGACACGCAGATGTGGTTCTAGGTCATAGAAAAATGTTAGGATTTACTAAATTTCACAGATTTTCTGTGCATTCTCTTTATTTTCTACATAGCCCTGGTCCCATTATCTTTTCTTTGGCTCATACATGACTTCTGTTGGTTGATTAACTAAATATCTGGATGTCAGAGAGGCTTTCAAGTACCCTCATGCAAATGCTTGCAGTGTTAGGGGAGGTTTAGACTGAATGTAAGGAAGAGGTTTTTCACAGAGAGAGTGATCGCTCAGTGGAATGGACTGCCCAGGGAGGTGGTGGAGTTGTCGTCCCTGGAGGTGTTTAAGAGAAGACTGGATGAGGAGCTTAGTGACATGGTTTAGCTGGGGGTGTTGGACTGGATGGTCCTGTGGGTCCCTCCTGGCTTGGAGTGGCCTGTGCACCTGTGAAGGAACTAGGTTTGTGTTCACCACCCTGGGGTGTGCGTTCGATCTCTGTACGGGCGTTAGATGGTGAGTTGGACTAGATGATCCTTGTGGGTCCCTTCCAACACATAGTATTCTGTGATTCTGTCCTACTTTCTATCTGCTGGCAAATAAGGCAACTTCTGGATTTGCTTTTGTTGAGTATCTTCAAATGCAATTCCCACTCGGAGACTTGAAATGGAATTACACCCACTATATCATCCAAATTTGTCATATATAAATATAGATGTTGAGATGATTAAACACATTAGCAATTTTCAGTAGTTCTTTAATTCCATCATTCATTATTTTTATTTGATGAACCTCTTTCTTATGAAACTTATTAAAATGTTGGTATAAATCTATTCCAAACTCCCTTGATGACTATGTTTATACCAAATGATATACATAATGATCTGCTTTTGTGACTGCATTAGAGATGTGCATTGGCTTTTCAGTTTGTAAGAGGCTGTTTATCGCTCCCATAAGGAATAATGACAAAGATTTTTTTTTTATATTAGGGAGCTGCAGGCACTCAGGCATGGACTCTACCTCACTTCATCTCATCCAGTGCTTAAAGACTCCCATGGTGTCATTAAGAGTTTGGTCAGATCCTGCAGCACTACCTGCAGACAACCCTCCCTTAAGTAGATGAAATCCACTTTAGTACAGTGGTAAGTGTCCCTACCTGGCGTGTGGGAGACCCGGGTTCGATTCCCGCCAGGGAGACAGTGTTAAGAGTTGGACTCGATCCTTGTGGGTCCCTTCCAACTCAGAATATTCTGTGATATTCTGTGATATCAAGATCCGAGAGTGATGGATATGAGAGGAGGTGTAATGGGCAGGATCAGTTCACGGAACCCTTGCTGTCCACAAGTCAGAGCTTCATTTGTAGCCATTATGTAAGCACCCCTGTAATCAGGTACTTGCAGCAGCTGATCTTTCAGCTTCCTGTCTGTGTAAGCTCCTTCCAAGTTTACCTCACTCCCTCCATTGACCATAAAGAGAGCCTAGATAAATGAGATTAAACAACTAGGTAATTAGAGAAATAAAATAAAATGAATTGAATACCTCCCTGAGGGATTTTGCAGCTTTGTTGACCATCTCTTATTAGGATCAGAGGCATTAGAGATGTGGACTCGGTCTATCTTTGGGTTTACACGTTTACCTTTATAAACAAATATATTTGGTTTCTCCTGTACCTTTAAAGTCTCCTGGAAGGTACTTGGCTTTCAAATATTTGCTGAGCAATGCAATGAAATGTGCAATTACATATCAGATTGAATTAAAATATTTAAATAACAAAAATAATAATTGATATCAGTGGATATGTGCTTCAGGTCCTACCTTATTTATAAACAAACCTTTCTGAAAACAAACACACTGCTGCCTGAAAGTTTCTTCTAAAGAGGAAGTTCATGGGAAGTATGCCTTTTTTTTTTTCTCCATAGCCTTCAGATATTTACTGAACTAAAAGTTTGATCTTTGTCTTTAATTGTATTTTACTAATTTTTTAATTTTATTTAAATTCCTTATTAAAGCCATAAAAATTCCTTGCACCTTCAGTACAGTGCAGCAAGAAATTGTCTAATTTAACCTACTCCCCAAATAAAGTATTCCTGACTGTATCTTTGACAACCCCATTTTGAGCAAGTCTATCAAAAACTGGTTCTGTATAATTAGCAAGGCGGAAATATCAGTCAAAATGGATCCATTATCAAGCAAATGTACAATACTGGTGGTATGTCTTTCTGATTCGTGACACCAAACTGTTTGTTTTACAGTCGATTCTCCACAAAATTTCTAAAATTTACCATTGGTTGTTCCAAGTGCATTTGGCTTTCACAACAAAAATAGTTTTTATTTTGACTCTTAATTAAACATTTGTAAAATGTTTGTTAGAATAGTAATTTAGTAATCCTTCAAACAGGGTACTTATCTTGCAGATCATCAGGGTTTTAAAGTGGAAGAATGTATTTTCTTTTGCTATTACATCAGCTATTGTGCCATCACATTAGTCATTCTGACAGCTCATATGGCCTGGTAAACCACACATTTTAAAGGAAAAGGATGTTTTCTTGTAGATACTTTTACTACTGATTTACTGTATTGCTGCTGTATTACTGGTGAATATCCAGAAAAGTATTTATTTTCCTGATAATGAAGTGATTTTTAACTACCTATCCTAATCCTTTCTCTCCCTCCTTCATCTCACTTTTTCTTTCTGGCCATATGATTGGAGAAACAAAATCTTGTTGCAGTGTTTGAGTTCTGTACAGAGTTGTGTGGGGCTTTATTTGGTTTTATTTGCTTTCCTTTCTTGTAAGGAAGCATAGATGAGGAGGTAAATCTTTTGTAAAGATCTTTTGGTAAAGACAAACTAAAGAATTAAGCTAAATCAATACTAACACCATTATATCAATACAGCTGAAAAAACCACCAAGGTTCTGTTTTTAATAGTAGGGTTCTTAAATCCCTGGAATTAAAATGGAGCAAAAGCTGTGTGTTTTCTTGGGGCTGGAAGTGGTATATATAAATTACGAAAAAGAAATACCAAACAGATTTTTATTCAACTCTATATTTATTTCTTCCTCTAAACATGCCTATATAGGCATTTACAAACACCCCAAAGCTTTGGATGAAAATGGATTGAATGAGGATTACTCAGTAAGTCTTATACTGAATGTTCTTAAAATATCCACCTTGAGACAAAAAAAAGTTGTTTCTCCTGGGAATATCCTCTCTGATTATTCATAATTAATAAAGAAACTTGGAACTACATCAAGTAGTTATTAAAAGACTCTTAGAAGTCAAAAGACTTCCTGGTCAGAAAGCAGGTATCCAGCTGTGCTAAAAGAATGTAGGACTGAATCCAGAGAAATTTCTACAGAGCTTTTGGTGTTTCTGAGTTCAAGACAGATCATTTAGGACTGGAACATCACCTTCTAAATGGCTTGAAGCACACACAGTTTTACTTGAGCAATTCAACTTGAATCTGTTGTCTTAAACATCTTGATTTTAAGGCATCAAGTGGAAGATGTCTTAGAGAAGGCTTTGATTAGTAACAGTCCTTGTGGTTTGGAACAGAAGAGGTCAGGTTGGGGCTGTGGGTAGCAGTGTAGGTTGGAAGAATTCACTGGGTATTTTTTCAGTTAGATTTTCAGGGAAGACTTGACAGAATGCGGCTGAAGGCAGGTAGGGATCACAGGCCAAGGTGTGCAGAGTCCACTGTGCTGCTTGGTGCTGTGGGACAAATGCAGCCTCTGTGGGAGGCCGGAGAGCAAACCTATTTTTCCTTCTGTTGTTGGGTTGTAATGCCAAGAAAAAACCTTCTTCTTTACTTACTCTGGCTGGAAGTGTCACAGCAATACATGGAAAATGCTTTTATGCTCTCCCTGCAAGAGACTGCCTGTTCCTGGGGCATCCCTGTTGCGGTATAGCTCACAGGTTCCTCCTCTCCTCGGGGCTATGACTACTCCAGGCTGTCCTGTCCTCTTCCAACAGACCCTCCAGGGAGCCCAAATTCTCTGTGTATTCTCATGATTTTCTGTAAATGTACCCTGTTTTGTTTGCAGAACCCCCACGCAGCTGTAATCAGCTCGGTGTTGCCAAACAACTTGAATAATCCCTTATTCCAACTCCTGTCCCTGCAGAATAATAACTGTTAGCTTATTTGCTTCTGTACTGGACCTTCCAACCCCTACACAGCACGATGGAGAACTGAGATTTTCTTTATTGATTCAGACACCACTGTTTTCATTTTTGGGTTGTTATATTGAACACACCCCTGATATTCTTTGCTTTATTAGCTCTTATTTCCACAATAAATAACCCCTTTGAATTTCCGTAAAAATAGCCTGTGTAGCAGGAAAAAAAAAAAGTTCTTATAGACAATAAAAGACACAAGAACCATTTAGCAAAGCAACACACTTTTTGGCCTGAAGATCTTCCTTTCTTTAGAACAACTTTTCCTCTTTTACCTGGGTTATTATCAAACCAGGTCACTGAACTCTGAAGTGATTTTCACAAGAAAAGTTTGTCCCAGCATTGCAATATTTCAAAGAAACATTAAGAATCCCAAACAAAGTACATAAAAAATTAAACATGAAGCATATTAAGTACTTAAGTACCCTGAAAACAAAATATATGTTGTCTGCTGTGAGGGGAGAACCCTGGCAGACTGTGGAGTCATGCCCCACTTGTGTTATTTGTTTCTCTTGTCCTAGACTTCATATATTCCCCAACCCTGGGTACCCATTTAGCCAGAGTGAAGACTAATGTACTTGTGAAAGCCACTGGCAATTAAATAGAGCCTTCTTGTAGGAAAAAGGGTTAGGTATCCACTGAGGCAAGAGGGAATAGAATTTTTGTGCTATTAAAAACAGATTTAGAACATGCTGGATAAGATTCTTTAGTAAATCCACAGAATACTTTTCTTTCTGCAGAAGTACTGAGCAGTGTGTAATATTCTAGTCTGATATCCATAAACAGTCATGACATGAAAAGAGAATAATGAAGTCAGGGATGACACTTCAAACATTGGAAGCTTTTTCCTTCTTTTTTAAAGAGATTTTTATCATGGAATTACTAGACCTTTGTTTGTGATCAATGTAATTATGCATCTTGGACTCACACCTGTTGAGAGGAATTTATTATACTTATGGAAGGAAAAATGAGGAGCTGAAGGTGTTTGCCCCTGTTATTAAAACTGACTTACTAGTGTTTGCACCACCTGTTGCTGCAGTGTTTAATAAGTACATATTTGTAGATTGGAGTAGGAATTAGATTAGTACCAGATGTTTCCAAACTTTTAATTTATTCTAGTCTTTAAATCAGGACTCCTTTAGAAATCATCAAACAACATAGCTCATTACCTTCAACTCTGCTAAGTTCTGAGGAGGAAAATATTTACAAGTTACTGTCTCCTCATATAGTCAAGGAAGATCAGTTGTCAAACAGATCAGAAGGCCCTTCTTTTGAGCTTGGCTATTTATATACCATAGTCCTCCTCAGGAAAGCAGTGACACAGTAGGGTGATGAGTCTGAAAACTCAACAGAGGAAATGCATGTAAGCATAAAAGGTCAACTTGATTGTTTCAGAGAGAAAAGCCTTGTCACAGATGGTGAAGAAAGTCATACAAGATTTAAGAGTGTGGTTTAACCAGGCTGCATATATGTTAACATCCCTGAGAATCCAGTTTGTTCTTTTGAGACAAGCGTACTTCCACAATCTGTCCTGCATGAGGGAGGTCCTTCTTCCCTTAAGTCCCTACAAGTCTTTAAATGGTCCCAGAATTACTGCTGAGAGCCCAAGTGCCTTCTCCTTGGGTATGTTCTCATTCCAGGTGGGAAGGAGAGCAGGAGGAGGCAGCATGGCTCTGACACAGACACGCTCCCCTTCCTCACCATCCTCATCTATTTTTGAAAGTGATTGTGGATCAAGTGCACTACAGCAGCACAGTCTCATAAATACCGCTATGTGTGGTGGATGTTCAGATATACTTCTGAAAGAAAGGAAAAAGGTTCCACGTGGATGCCAGACATTAAAGCAAAAATTGTCTCCCTGTATCCCAAAGGCAGCTAAAATGCAACTGCGTTCTGCATTTCAGTAAGCTTAGGATCCCTCATCATCCACAGGACTCCTAATGAGGGCTGGCTAAAAGGGGGGAAGGCAGAAGGAGACAATGACAATCCTTGTGCTGCTGGCCCAAAGTTAACGTTCCTTGTCCCACAGCTGCTTTGAGGCACAAGAGGTGGAGCAGACCTTGCAGTCTGCCATACCTGAGAACAGCGTTTGATCCAGTCTTTGATCCTAGGTTCCCAAAATTAAGTTCATTAATAAAGGATAATTAGTAACAGTGCCTGTGAGATGAAGGTGACTGCAGGCTCCAAATTCTGTAGCACAAAGGAGAGGAGTGGTTACCCCTCTATTTTAGCGGGAGGCATGCCTATTAGTTTTTAATGCCTGTCAGATAGCCCAGCAAGCCTCACTTGTGGTGTGGTGTAGATTATGTTTAACAAGCTTTGAAGAATTATTTTTTTCTTTAAAGGCTGAGAGGCACTTGGGAAGTTATTTTCTTTCAAATTAAGGTACTTTCACACTGCAAGGAAAGCAAAAGAAATTCTCATTCCTAAAACTCTTATGTTTTGGGCTTTGCTGCCTGTTCTTTCATTGGGCCACAGTATGTTGAAATAAGAAAGAAATACATGGTCATGGAAAAAGTTTTATTTTAACCATGGCAAACATTTTTTTATTACTTGCCCATACGCAGCGTTTTCCTTCTGTGCTGCTTTTAGAGTGGACTTGAATTTCCATTTCCACACACACAAAAACAAAACAATATAATGTTGCAACAATAGTAAAATGTCTTGGGGTTACAACAGGAAGTAATATATCTCCACTGTTTCCATATTTAGGGAAACTAGAGATAGAAATGTAAAAGACCTGAATAAATGTGAAAATACAACAATGATTGTTTGTATCATTCTTGTATCTGTGCGACTTACAAATACTTCTGAAACTACTTTTTGTAGTTATTATTGTTGAAAAAGAGAGCAGTAAGGAGCAGGGTTTTAAAGACAAATATATATATATATGAAATAATATTCTTTCTTATGTATCCCCTTTAGGTTTTTTCAAAAACTGTTGTTTTCCCTAGAAGAGGTTGAAACATTAGAGGTAATGTCACAGAAGGGTGTCATACAACTTCGAAAAATATATTTCACCATGGTAATTCTTGCTTAGAACCTAAGTCAAAGCTGACTGAAGTTACTAGGAAAATTTCATGCTGTCAGTGAACAGGGATTCATGATATTCACACAGAAGATTTCTGATTGTATAAAGGAGCTATGGATTCTTTTGATTGTAACTGGGCAAACTATTCACAATAAGGAATTTATTTGCTCTTGTATTCAGTATACAATATTGTCTAGGCCATTTAGTGACTTGCATTTTTCCTGAATATTTTTACCTTTCATGTGGATTAGCTCCTCTTGCAGCTAAACAACATGTATGTGAATGAAATTTTATTTTACTTTGCCTGAACATATCTTTCGTTTATGTCCTTAATCAAAACTTTATTCAGGCAAACTTTTCTGATACGTTAATGGAGGTAACATATGAACTGAAGAGAGTCAACTAAAACTTATTTGGAAGTTGATCAGCCCTCTCCACCATTCCCCATCAAGTCTCTTGGTTTGGATTGTTGAGGGCACTTGTGTATGGATGTCAGTAACAGAACTTTCCAGACCCTAATATTTTCTTCATTGTATTTATATAAACTACTTTAGAAACATTTTCAATTAAATTTCACTGATTTTGTTAAAGACGGACAGAGATGTTTCCCTTTAAGAACTTAGCTAGAACTGATAGACACTGACAAACTCCTAAGACAGCATGTTTTGAGAGAACTTGATGTCCTAAATTATAGATTTCCACTAGGGAATTGTTCAAGAGAGAAGTAATAGTGTAAGCCCATAGGTATTACAGTAAGTACATCCATCGTGTCAGAACAGTTGTTTTTAATAAAGCTTTATTCCCAACTTCAGAGAGCTTTTAAGATGTTTTCCACTTGGGTAACTGTTTTGTTTTGTGACTTTTAAATATTCAGTTATTGGTTTAGGGAATTTAAAACTAATGTAAAAACCAAAACTGGAAAATATTGTATCAAATATTTAAACTGGCGTGAGCTGAGTTACATGGAGACATGTAGTAATATTTCTTACACAACACAGAACAACTGTTATGGCACCACTGTTAAATGGAAGGTCACAATATTTTGCACAAAATAACAAGATTTTAGGAATATGTTTAATTTAACTTTGGGTGGTAGGATTGTACAATGCTTTTTATTATATATTGCTTAATTTTAGCAAGACCTGATTTCACGCCATGTAACTATGCCCTTTACAATATACGAGAAAAATACAGTTTTATTAAATTAATTGATTCAATTAAATTTTGTTAAGAACTTAAGTTATTTGAAATACAGAGATATCTGTTCAGTGACTCAGTAGGAAGCTGGCCACCATTCAGCTCCAATATAGAAAGATAAACTTCATTCTACCCATCCACTTCAGTATATTAGAGAAGTGGTAATAAATGCAAATATAAGAATCTTAATGTAAATGACAGAAATATTTGTATACTGACACTTTTCCTAACAAACAATTCAAATTGCTTCTTATCAGAAGCATTGAGGTGGATTATTTTTGTTTGGACTTTTTTTGCCAAATAACATGGTCATAAATAAATAGTCTGAAATGCTGAAGAAAATACTGAGATTACAATATAACAATAGCTGTAGATGAGCCTATTTGGCTTTATTGACTGTAAATGTTTTGATATCTCTGAATTGGTTATCACAGAGCATGCTGGTTTTTGCTACTAGTTTGTAAGTTTTGATCCATGTTGCTAGTCTTAACAGGTCTAAAGTCAATTGCACAAATTTCTAAGTTTCTGTGGTGTCACGTCTTACCCCCAACCAGAAGCTAAGCCCATACAGCCACTCATTCCCTCCCTTGCCTTGGTGAGATTGGGTGGCGAACTAGAAGATTAAAAGTGAGATAAAGGCAGTTCAATAGGTAAAGAAAAAGCCATGCATGGAAGTAAAGCCAAACAAGGGATTCATTCCCTACTTCCCATGGGCAGGCAGGTGCTCAGTGACTTGGGAAGACAAATGTTATCATTCAGGTCCCCAGTTTCCTTCTCCTTCCTCCAGATTCATATGTTGAACATGACACTGTATGGAATGGAATATCCCTTGGGTCAGTTGGGGTGATCTGTCCTGGCTTTGCCCTTTCCCAGCTCCTTGTACAGCCCCAATCCCCTTGCTGGTGGGGCAAGGACCAGAAAAGGCCTTGGATCTGTGTAGCTCCTGCTCAGCAATAATGAAAATAACCCTAAATTTTCAGTGCTGTTTAAAGTGCAAACCCAAAACACAGCCCCATGTTAGCTGCTATGAAGAAAGTGAAGTCTATTCCAGTTAACTCAGGGAATATTTCAAATTAATTTCTGAGTTGTCACTTCTGGAGTTTTGGGGTTAGTCATGGTGTATACATCCTACAGGCACTGTGGGCTACCTGGACAGGAAAGGTGCACCCAGTGTCTCCTGCTCAGAGTTGCCCTTTGCTGAAGGGCAGATGACAGTCACAAGAAGCCTGCTCTGTGCAACATCCCCACAGGACTGTTTGATGAGATAAAATGTTCACAAAAACTTAGTAGGAAATTTCTGCAAGTGAGGAAAATTCCTGTGGTGGACAACAACTCTGTGTCTCTTTGTTCTTTTGCCTTGGAGCTAACACTCCTCTGTGTCAACACATCTTGAGCCTTATGTAGTATGTGAGAGTCGGACCTTGTCAAGGGAAAACGCATAGCAGTAGTCATTGTTTTTATCCCATTCCCTCATTCGATTTCCCTCTATCCTTTTGGGTACAGTTGATATTGGACCAAAGGTTACTCTCTGTTCTCAAGATCTCTGGCATGAAGCAAAACAGGCAGGGGCAGCTGTGTCACAACTCACTCACTGCTTCAAAAGAGTCTTCTTAATTTGACTGTGATCGGAAGTATCAAGAGAGACATTTATTGTGAGCTTTAATTCTTTTTCTCTGCACAAAGGCAGCACATAAAATTTTCATCCATCAGGCTTTTTATAAAACAGACAACAAACAAAATATCTACATAATAATCTGTGCTTTAGAAACAAGATTTTTTTTTCTTCTCCCCTTCTAGCTCACATTTGGCAGATAGGCTTTTTTCTGGTTTATGATTTGTTTAGTTGTTTTATGTTTTACAAATGCTTTTTTTAAATTATTAAAGAAATTATTAAAGTGAGAACTATGTATTTGGGTGCTTTTTAAGGAATAAAATAATCAAAGGAATAAGACAGAAAGGGAATATGTTTATGGCATTTTTCTCTGATGTGCCAAACAATCTTTCATTATAGAAAAGGAAAGAGAGTAAAATGCTTTTTGTATCGTTATGGGTAAAAGCAAATTTAAGACTTTAAAATGTGTTTATCAGGAAATAGATTGGGCTTTCTTCAGGCAATGGCATATTATTTTAGTACTGAAAGTAGCTTTTATTTGAACTTCGTAGAGGTTACATCTCTTAAAAGCTTTCTTCTCATCTCCACATCAAAGTACAAATCCAGTTAATTCGGTGAGATTTTGAGCATGGTGAAAGTATTTTTGTGAGTTGATTCTATAGCCCAGTATCTTTATAGAAATGTTCAGAAGTTTCGTTATACTGTAGGTAAACCTGGAATTTCAAATTAAATGTCAAATCAAATAAATTTGTGTGTATCACAAATAATTTTGAGATTTCACTAAATTTTTGCACTGAACAGGTATAAAGTAGGTGCTCTAGAAATCATGTGAAAAACCTAAGGCAGGCTTATGTCTCCAAGATTTCTCAGGATGTGAGGTAACAACATTCAAGTCCTTTACAACTTGAATATCTGCGGCCAGAATCTCTAACCACTAGGATACTGCCCCATCTGGTTTACGATCCAAATACAGTTGGATCTCCTATAAAGCGGACCTGCGGTCTTAGTTGGGATCCGCATAGCCCTACTTCTGTGTTGAATGGCAGCCGTGCTGCTGCCGCTGTCCGTGCCGCTCCCGCTGCCGCCTGCGCCCCCACCGCTGCCCGTTCCGCTGCCACTGCGGTGGCTGGTCGCGCATGCACAGTCTCCTACATCGCTAAAAAATCATGCCACTAAGATCTGAAGCTGCAATATGGGGGGCGCGAAGTGCAAGAGGGCTGACTGTAATCCAACGTTCAGTGAAGGAACCTGAATTAAATTGTTCTGCTATTGAGCCATTCTCATGCTCCCATGAACTTCACATAACACAGGGCAAAATAGAGACAAGAGTTGGGTAAGTGACAGAGGCTGGGTATGCAGATTGCAGATCTGGACACTCTCCTGAAATACAGAAAAGCTGGATGCAATTTGCTTTTCCCTGAAGTCCTGTTCCGCATCTCAGGCGAGCTCTGTTTACCAGCCTGTGTTTTATGCAAAGATCATGTATTATATGTTTATCTTGCTTTTCTCATCGTCATCTCTACTGACATTTTTACCTGAATCTCCTGAAGTCTTGTGAATGTTCTAGTGCTCAGAAATAGAAATTTGCGACAACGAAAGTAATGTGAGGAGCTTTGTTCCAGATGGCTTTTCTACTGAATTGAATAATTTTCATTCCAATGAAAATTCTTCCATTTAGTTTGCTAGCAGAATAATTACGGGGGAAAGTTACCTCTAACCCTCTGCTCCTACTGTGTATCAAAAAGATAACATTAAAGAATCACCCACAAGCAGATCCACCATAAAAGCCCTTTTTATTGATTTGCCAGGTTACTATGTAATTCTTTTTGCATGAGGGAGGAAAGCTTTTTCTGGATGCATTAAAATAAATCCATTCTCCTGCCGCTTGGTTTGCAAGAATATGAAAGCATTTCATACTCTGTCATTATATCTTTTAAAATATAAAAATAATTTAAAGTTATTTTTCTTCCAACTTGTTTTGATTGGCTGTGATTGCAAAAACCTTCTCGCAGTGGAACAGATCTTTATGAAAAGACTCAATTTTCTCTCCCCGAAGTCATCTATCATGTTTTATCACCATTTAAAATACTGCACTCTTGTAAACACAAAGTTGAAGTAAAAATTCTGATTTTGATAATTAAGTTACCTGATGTGGCTCTTTTGTCTTTTTTTAAGAGGCATTTGAAGGAGACAAGTTCTTGTAACAAGAAAATGAGAATATCTTGTTCTTCATTGTTGTCTAAAAGATCCTACATTTTTCCAGAGACTGTGGAGGAACAAGGAAGTGAATTAAGGAATTGGTTTTCCTATGATTTCAGGCGCCTAAATTATGTGGATAAATATGATTCGAAAGGATATCTTACAGAGGTTATACACAGTCATAGCAGGGGCACTACTTTGTAATTTAAAACTTCCACAAATCACCTTGGTGCTTTTAGTGTCCCTCTAGTTTTTCTGTACTTTCCTACAACCATAATGTGTTTAGAGGTAGTTGGAAATTACAGAAGAACCACTTCTGTCTATTGACCTGTAGATATTCAGCAAACAGGTTTTTGTTATTAATTGCTATGTGCCTCATACATGACTGTACTTCACCAAGTAAACAGGGACAATAGATTTCTCTACTCACAGTCCAAATATTTGTGAATGAGAGTGATGGTTGCAACGCATATTATACATCTAAATGAAAAGAGGTATAAGTCAAATCATGTGTATGGACTTTAAAATAGTCCTTAATTACAGAATCAGAGAATATTCTGTGTTGGAAGGGACCCCCAAGGATCATCGAATCCAACTCTTAAATGGCACCAGTGCCTCCCTGGTGGGGAATTGAACCCCTGGTCTCATGAGAGATTGGGATACTCACCGCTGTACTGAAGTGGATGTTTATCTACTATTGATCAGATATGTGCCAGATTTTATTTAGTTACAGTTTCTGGAGATCTAGTTTTGGATTTATTTTTAGAGATAAGGAGTAGGCAATGAAAGATATTTTAAGACTACATTCTAGAATTTTATGGGCAATATCAAAGGAGTGAGGTTTTTTAGGAATAATTTAAGTACTTTGAAGGCAAATAATAGATTTCAAATCATTTCATGCATGAAGGTTCACAGAAGGAGGCCTTTGGGAAGGAGATGAAAGGGGCATGAGAGCTGGCATGGCTGGCAGAGCAGGTGAAGAAAAGACCAGGACATTTGGGTAGCATGGCTGGTTCCTGCTGCCCTGAATGGAGAGATTGTGTCTGGTCCAATGAAACCATCTGAGAAGTTGATATCATTGAACCTGTAACTGAGGGGGATGATTTTGGATCTCTGAATTTGATGCCAGTTCTTTTCCAAGAAATACTTCATTTAATATTTAAGAGACAGCTAGAATAAATAAACAGATTACAGTATATATTTTGGGAACAATTTTGAGTTTTGAGAATATTAAAGTAGGAATTTTGTAAAAGGAGATGACTATGAGGCATTTCCTTAATAACCTTTACATAAATGTAAATGCTTTAGACAAAATTCTGGTAACTTTGACACTTTTCTTGTTTGCGAAAGACATCCTACAATTGTATGGAATGTACATTTTAAATTCAGATGAAAACTAACAACAAATACTTGATGTGAAAGGTGAAAGTAAGATAGTGGGAGAAATGGATGAAGGAGAGAACAGAGCTGCCTGAACACCAGAAAGCCAAAGCCTCTGTACTTCAGTCTGTCCTTGGGACTTTTGGGTATGTAGCAGCAGTGAGAATTTGTTCTTTAAGTTGTGAATGATTGGCAGATTATTTAAAGGCAAAGCAGATGCTTCTACCTAATTGAATGCAAAACATTAGTTTGAAAGGTCTTTCCATTGTCCCTTCCAGTTTTGGTAGAGCAGCAAAGGGTAGTGATGTTGAAAAGAACATGCATATTCCATTTGTACCCTCTCTTCATCTAATGGCAAAACATAATTATTTTAGTAGAGATAAACTTTTGCACTCCCAGGAGTCCTTAAGTAATTTTTGGATTAAATGGCCGTGCTTAGTTTTCTCTTGTAAGTGGTGTCACTCTACTCTCAACTTAATTATAGCTTGTTTGAATAAGCTTCTGTGTAACGTCAAGTTTTCCCCAATGGCTCTAGAAGGTCAGTAAAGGTCTGCTGTTAATACTTTCCACAACAACTGAAAGGCTTTCCTTGTTTAAACAACAGTTGGAAAGAACACAATTAGATATGATTACCTAATACTTCTTGTAGTGCTCAATGGCAACTGTCTGAGTAGTGCAACAGTGAAGATTAGAGTTTAAGAAAGATATTACTTTGGAGAGTAAGGTTACCGAAACTTAACACAGCAATTGACCTTGCTTAGCTACTTTACATGCTGAGAGAGAGTGAAAGAATAAAAACGCGTGAAAAAATACTTTTAAGAGAGTACAAAGTGGTAAAGAAATAGATATATTTCCAAAATTCTAGCAAGACTTTCAGTTTGGAAAAAGCATAGACATTAATGCAGTAGACAGAACAAATGAACCTCTGTAATCTGGTGCCCTGTACCTGGCAGTTTCTGAAAATGACATGTATGCAAACATACGACTTCTCTATCAAGTAGTTATTTTGAGCAAGAAATGTTTCAAACAAAGGTGAGAGAAGTGCCTTAAATTCTGACTGCTATGAACTGGCTGGACACTGTGTATTGTTTAATATGGTTCTTAATATAGAAGTTTCCATTGATTATTGTAAAGAAATTTCAGCTAAAGGAAAGTGAAACCCCCACAAATGTAAGAACAGTCTTGGAAAAATACCAATTTACTTCATAACAATTTGGCATAAAGCAGATTTTTCCCTCCACTTTATGAACATTTAATGAAAGCAATATCTATGTCAATGTTTTCTGGCCTTTCTGTACTCTGTCTCAATAACCACTTGTGTGACCTGCCCATGGTGAAATACTGATGTTTTTCCAGTTAACTCTAGGGTTTTTTAAAATATTTATTTTTGTATATACCTGAACGTGATGTCATTACCTACATTTACTTTCCTGGATTTTTCTCCCAGTCTTTTTCATGATGTCAGCACTGAGTTTGCAGACAACTCCTTATTTTGTGGTGATTTAATGCCCCCTGGATCTTACATTAAGGTAAATGCTTTCTATATTTCTAGTAAAAATAATTGGAGACAAAGCAAATAATTCCAAGTGAGGAAACTACACTTATTTCTCCAACGATGTTATAATATCAGGTGTAGATTTCTGGGAATTTGAAGAAATCAACATTTTCCCCTTTTTTACCTGATCTTTTTGTTCAGTTGCATTTTTGTGCCGCTTTTCATCTGATCGCTTTGGGATTACTTTTCTTTTCCGACAAAAACAAGTCCTCCTGGCACTGCTGGCCACAGCAGAGAGAGAAGCAGAGCCAGAATACCTCCCGTGTTTTTCCCTTCTGACTCCTTTGAAGGCATCCAGCTTCCCACAGAGAGCATGTAAAAAGCTGTCTTTGGGCTCCTTACAGTGAGGAGCTGTTTGCCACTCCAGTACTGAAAGAAACCAGGCATGTTAGTCTCCCACAATTAATCGCTAATCTAGATTTTTATACGTATTTTCATATTAAGATTATCAGGATGCCTAATAGTATTTACATAATGGTTCAATGTTTTGTTGTTTTTTTAAATTCAGATGCTAAGTTCTTAACTGATATAGCACATAGCCAGCTGCTGTCAGGGAAAGTGGAAGTGCTTATTTAGTAATACCACACATGGAGTGAATGCTGCACTTTCCTCTGTGATCCTGCCCACGTGCTTCGACCATGAAGTTGAAGGACCACCTGTAAGAGGGAAAGCGCAGACCGTGCTCTATGTCTGGGCCATTCCTGCGCTCTCCCCTGAGAATGCTGAGGGGAGCGTGCTGGTGTGCTGCAGACACCTGCCTACCAACAGCAGCGCTTGACACACCAACTCATTTTACATAGGCTGCTGCACACCTGTCAAATGGCAGTAATTTTAATTTACTGTCAACCAGAGACGTAAGCCGGATACGCAGCAAGTGACCCAGCAGGGCAAACCTTCAGATCACCTTTCCAGTCCCATGGACCAGTTATTTCTTAGCAATGGTTTCTCTGCATTTTAAAGACATCAACATGTGTTAAACAAAATCAAATGGAAAAAATGGCATGTGAATGTATCCCCTTTAATACTCATCTCGTGATTCTTTTCAGTGTTGTGACTTAAAAAGGAAAAGTACTTTAGTATTATTGAAATGTGTGGCACACTGATGTCATAGGATTTTAAGGATGAATGATATTTCTTTTTCGACATAGTCATTTTGAAGTTGCAAGGTAGAAACATCCAGTTGGAAGGCTTTGACAAGGTAGTGAGAATTATTTTCTCAGTAATAGAGAATTTCTTCTCATCCTCATTTTAAGGGATCGTATGCACCAATGCATATATACAAACCCTTTATAGTTTTGTGTGATCTGAATATTAAGGTTAGTTAAAAAGCAAAACATATTTTCAATTGATTCTTGTTGAGATTTCAATGAATGCAATTATTCATCATTTCACTCTTATCAAACAATAAATTATCTATCTACGTGGCTTTCTATGACCACTCTTCATGCCAAGCATCTTGTAAACTGATAGCACGTTACTTTAATTTTGTTTCAAAATAGTTGCACGCTAACACATACCATTTCTCTTAAATCAGTTATACGCAATCTAGACTATTTTTACATGTGCATGAATAGATCTATGAACCCACAACATTCTGCTTGTATCATGTTTCTACTTGACTTGGAGTGACCTGTGTGCGTATAGATGTGTGTAAGTGGACACTGTACTTCCTGCATCACTTTAAAGCATGTGAATTGGGACAGTAAGTAGAAAAACTTCAAGTATCAGAGAGTTCTGGTTTTAAAGCTGATCCTAAGAGCTGGCATTAATATGACCAAGATGGACTACATACTTAAAGCTCATGTAACTCCTTTTCCCACGTGATCTGACCTATTGGTAAGACTAGTGGTTATCTTAGTGCTAATATTTAGTCTAAAGCTACACCATAATATTAACTGTGCCAGTAACAGAACTGATAGATGATATATCATGGGAGTATGTAAAAACTACATCTATTCACAGAAAATGCAGCCAGTGTGTTTTGGGGGGCTGTCATTGTCACAAAAAAAAGAAAATTTCTGTCTCCATTTGTGTCCTTGTCCTGAAGGAAAAAAATATTCCTCTCCCAAGTGAACCTTGCTTTCCACTGAGGAAAGAACACACACAGCACTATCAAATGGCATTTTCAAGTTTTCAGTATTGGGTTTTTTACTGTTTTAATGTAAGGGCTTAGCCTATTTGTTTTGTTTGTCTGTCATCTTTTATACCTTTTTTTGACTTCTGATGATACAAATGTAAATGTGACTGCAAAATTATTAGGAATATGTGGAAATGGCAAAGCTTATCCTGGCGAGAGAGAACATAGCTCCTGCTTTAAGAACAAGTATTCAATCTTTCAATAGGTACTGTGCAGGTCCTATATCTGCCAAGCAAACAGTTGTGCAAGCAATTCAGAAAGATGAAAGACAGAATGCTACAGAAAAAAAACAAGTCTGAATGAACTTGTCCAAAGAATTGCCGCCATAGAACCGTGAGGATGCTCTTACAATGATACCTAGGTTTATTTGGCTCCACAAGATTTTTAGCATTTTAGCATATTATTGGAAAGGGATTTGTAGCTTGTTCCACAGCAACACTTTTATCTGAGGTGTCACAGGTTAAGAAACATTGGTGAATTAATTATAAATTGGTCTCAGTCAGTGAGGTTGCTGAGTAGTCCTCCACACATGTGTTTTATGGAGTAAGTAGAATGTGTTGATTTCTGCAGAAACAGCTCTTTCATCTTTATTTTTGGAGGGAGGTGTTTTATCTGCAAGTGTTCTGTCTCTGGAAGATATGATCTGCATCAGACTTCTCGTGCAGTGTTCTTCTGCCAATTGACTTCTGAAGCGCGCTGTTGTTTGGAGATAATCTTTGGGATCTTTATATTTTGGAGTTTGAAAGAGGAGATGTGTTTATTTCACTACTTTTGTCTTATGTTCTCTCACCCTTAGGATTTTCAATTGTGTATGCAATGTCATGGGGAGGAGCCCCCTTTTACCAGCCTTTATTATCAGTCAGCATTACGGAGGGCTCGGTGCCTGCTTGCATCTGTGAAGGCATTGTATAAACAATGAGTTAGGTAATAAAACAGTGATCCTGTCCACGGTCTGCCAAAACCTCCACTACATGTTATTTGCAGGGTTTTTTTTGAAAAATGCAGTTTTGATGGATTGGCCTTTAAGTGATGGGTCCATGGACCAGGTGCTGCTGGCGCTGTGATGTCATACTGAGCAGCACAGTGCCATACACTGAAACAGTGACATCTAGTATTTATAAAGGAAGAATCTGATCCTCTTTTACTCCTGTTAGTCATTCAGGATGAAAATTGGAGACATGCACCACTACCACAGTGTGCTGGAGAAAAGGTAGGTTTTTGACGTGCTGCCAGACACTGTGGGTAGTAAATATTGGCTGGTTATTTTCCCCCAATGCGAGCTGCTGAATGCGAGCTCTATTAAAGACAAAAGCAGGACAAAGGAGGAAGAGGCTAGACAAATATGATTTGTTGTCTTTTCCTGCTCACTTCTAGGTGTGGACTTTCAGATGTAAATACAATAAAGGGAAAATAGAAATGAGAAGAGAACAAAGTTGTCTGTCAACATGACTTCTATGACAGATTTTTCTTGCTGTTCAGCAGCGATTCTAATTCAATTGCTGGCTGCTGTGAAGGAGATGAGATGCCAGAAGCAGAAGCGCTGCAAACCAGAACAAAAAATAATTACTAGTAGAAATGTGCTGCAAATAATTCCCTTGAAAATACAGTTGCATTGTTCTTCTAGTTTGCTTATCCCCCAAATATTTTTGTTCTCTAATCATTGAATTGAAACAGATTTCAAGGGCATGCAGCCTCACACCTGACGACATAAATGTCTGAGCAGTTACGGACGACTTGATAGCATTATATTCAGGAGATTTGCAAACCTAATTTTCTTAAAATCTTCTTCAGACAGGCTTTTTAGAGAGAGAGAGGCTGGAGAAAAGCAGGGAGAAGTCTGTCTGGTATGGCAGGGAGAAGTGTTTGTTTTGTTTTGTCTGTTTAGATTTTGTTCTAAAATCAACTGACATCTAAGCATGTTCTGAAGATGTTTGTTTGGGGATTTTCTATGTGTCTGTGTGTTGTGGAGGGTGTTTTGTTGGCTTGGAGTTGTTTTCTTTTGTCTTTTTATCAGCACTTGTCCATGGCAAGCTGGTACCTGCATATAATTTAGACCAACAAAACCGGATGAAACAGGAGTGCTCTGGTTGTATTGCAGTGCTTGGACAAGACACTGCCTGTGGTTTGGCTAAGGACTCTGACCAGAGCTTGTCATTCTGGCAGCTGTAGGGACAGAAATGTGCCATATTTACAGCCTTCTAAGAAAGCCTTCTATTAAACACAAAAAGCTATACATCATTCACGTCTGGGAGTACTCCCACTGCTGGAGAAACATTATGCTTGAAACTTTATATAGTTGTAAAATGGAGACATGAGGTGGCTGGGAATTGGGTGCCTGCATATCTTCATTTGAATTGTTCTTTACATGGCACAATACAGTTGACTGAGTAGACTGCCAGATAAGCACCAAAATGCACCAATATAAGGGGTAGGTTTTATTCTCATCGTTTTCCTGATTGGACCAGCAGATGGAAATGGAGATGTGATCATTTATCTTCAAAATTGCCCTAGTAATCTGCAGTGTTAGCACAGATTACGTTATAATTGCTAGAACTAGAATAAAAGAGATTGCAGCATCTGTAAAGCTAGTGGTAAATTTTAAGGATATAAAAATCAACTCCATGTCAGGGGACATTCTTACTAGTATATTACATTTCATGTACACAAATGTAGCGATGAAAGAGCAGAAGCTTATGACAAACATCATTTGTATTTTATTGCTGATTTTTTTTCTGCAGCTGGTCTAGAGAAGTTGCTATAAAATACAGCCCTTGCAGCCCACATGATTGCAGCATGGCATTGTGCAGAACCCAGCCCCAGACAACAGGCTCAATGGCACAGTCCTGTCAAAACTACTGTGGGATGGGATTTTTTTGAAGTATCCCTCCTTGTATTAAATTGGAAAAAAAAATAAATTTGTGACTTCAATCTCTAAAATGTGTAATTTCACAGGAACAGATTTGAGATTTTAAGCTACAGGGAGAAAAAGGAAAACAAGCTGACACTGAAATTAAAATAAATGTATGTACTTAACAGATTAATTAAGGGCAGGATTTCGGTCTTACACCTACTGCAGAGTGGGGATAAGGTTTTGTCAGACACTTGCTTACATGAGTGAAAGAAATATATACATCCTGATTAACTGCATTTAAAACCAGAGAGAAATTTTAGTGCAGTGTCAAACCCTTTGACAGAACCCCATCCTCCATGTAAACTGTTTAGCTGGTTCTATGTATTATGACCTTACAAAGCTGTTGGGTATGCTCTCATACTGGTGAATCACACAAAAACCTCTGGAGTAAAGAGGTTCAAAAACCTCCGGAGTAAAGAGATTCAAACGAGGAGGGTTACCTTCACTTCAAGAGATAAGCTAGAGCTGCCATAGACATTCAGCCTAACTTACAATGTTATAGGTATACAAAGAAACCTTCAATTTTTAAGGTTCTTGTTGCTCTTGATAAGAAATCAGCTATTCACAGTGAAAAATGCTCAAGTATGTTATCTTTTTCTTGCCTTTCACTTCTTTTCAGGAACTGTTGAAAATTTCTGAGAGAAACGGGGGATAAATTTTGTTCTCTGTTCCACTACAGATTTACACTGAAGTTTTCTAGTTTCATGTTGGCTTTGGTGAGAAAAAAAATTGTCCTTATAATGGCTACAACTGCAGTGTTAGGAATATAAAAGGGCATAGAATACTAAAACTGCAAAAGATATAATAGACTGTAAAATAGGTGAATACAAAATCAGCACTGTTGATTACATTCTCAGCTATTTCACCACACATTTATCATTATCAGAAAACAACAAAGGGAGCTGTTGAAAATAATACAAGCCAGCGTTGTTATTTTGTGTGCTGTTCTCAGAGCCATACAGCTCTGGAAGAAATCCAAATAGTAACTGAATTGAATAACATTCTGCAATTCAAAGAGATTGTGATGGCAAATGGCAGGAGCTAATGAAATATGGTGCAAGTTTAACAAACACCATTTCAAGATGGGATGTTATTGCACAAACAGCAGTAAAAACTCTTCATAGAGATGATGAGCAGACTATGACTGCACTAACACTCTATTGCAGGAGGATGACATTTTAATTTAGCTGACACGGCAATCCAGAGGCTTAGATTTTGCCTGTTGCTGAAGATTGCACCTCTAGCTGTAGCAGGAGTCTTGTCTGCTGCCTCATCTGAAGACAGTGGCGCTGTGCTCGGCCTCCGTGAGTGGTGAGTCTGAGCTGGCACGTTGGGTGCAGTGGCTGTATCCCCTCTGATTTCTGCTCTTCTCAGGCAGCTGGATTACAAACTGGCTACAGGCTCTTTCCATTAGTATAACATAACTAGCTGCAGGACTCTGCTGGAGCACATTTCACTAAAACGGGTTGTTAAAATCACATGATGATCTCTGAGCTGGCTGTTAGAAACCATCTTTGTCAAGCTTTGCTCCTGGTGGACCCTGTCTTCTCCCTGGAAGTTGAATCTCCATGCTTAAGTAGCAGAAGGCTCTTCTTTCCCCTAATCTACTTGGGCATGGACCCAAAAGTATTCACTCTGTCATCTGTTCCCAAGTGCCCACATTCTCTGGTGTCATGGCCTTGCTGCTGTCCTGAATGATTGGCAGGAGCTTTGCAGTTTATCTGGATTGTAGATGCCTTTAGCTGGACTTTTAGCTTTACATTTTGTGTAGTGACAAATATAATTTGGTGCCTTAATCTCTGGAAGCTCACAATGAAACAACTGAAAGACTCCTACTTTTCGAAGAATGCTGTGTACAACCAGCTGCAGAAAATTGTTTCTTAAAAGTGTATGAAGCTGGGAACAAAGAATAGTGGATTCACTAGTCAGCTGTGAATGCCATCTGAAGAACTTCCATGCAACAAAAATAAAATCCTCTTGTAGTCCGCGCCATTCTGCTACTGACTTTGCTCTATATTTTGAAAAGCTCACTTGTGTTAATTTAAAAATCATGTGTTTAGAAAGGAAAAATTTCAATAGTTTGTTTCCTTTGTGCAAAGGGGCAAATCCTGCCATCGTAATTTTTGGCAAGATTAGATGACAAAATATATGGGTGGTCTGTGCTTTGAAAAAAAGGGGGAGGATTAGATTATTATTCTTTTTAGAGCTGTCACAATGAAATTCACTGCTTAGAAAATTAAACAGGTTTTTTGGCTTTGGGGTTTTTTGTTGTTTGGGTTTGTTGTTTTTTTTTTTTTTTACCTTGGAAAATACCTAAAATATAGGGAACAAAACCAAATCGTGCTGTTTGCAGTTGTCTCTGTTCTGCATATGTCTGGTACTCTGATGCATGCTAGAACATCAAAGTAGTATTTCTCTCTTTTTGACACAGAACAAACAGAACCACTTTTACTCTGAGTCATCAGACAGATGTTGCTTTGGTGACAACATGCTACATACACGCTAGCTACAGCACATGTGGGTCGTCTTCTCTGACATCTACACAAAATTGAAGTACAATTCCTCCAATAATATGGTGAAAGAAGCAGTTACCAGCAGGGAAGACTAGATGAAGCATGGAGGAAGAAAAATGATTTCTTCATTATCTTCCCTGTTCACTATGACCTAAACTGGGTACCAATTAAAAGATTGAAAAACTCATCTGGAAAGAAAAATGGATCTATCACTGGTTCAGGTGACTAGTGAATGGATGATGGGACAGGACTAGAAGTCATGGTCTTAAGCTTCAGCAGGGAAAGTTTAGACTTGATATTAGGAAAAGGTTTTTTACTGAAAGAGTGATCCGGATGTGGAATGGGTTGCCTGCATAGGTGGTTGAGTTGCCAACCTTGGACGTGTTCAAGGGGAGGCTGGATGAGGTGCTGAGTGATATGATCTAGATGTAGATGATAGGTTAGTTGGATTATAGGTTGGACTAGATGATCTTCAGGGTCCTTTCCAGCCTTATCTATCTATACTGTGATACTGTGATACTATAGGTGAAGGATGATGATCAGGCAAACATTAAAGAAATTATCTAGGTTCCTAAGCTTTAACTGAACTGGAATACATTAGGCACATAAATTGGAATTGCAAGTCCAAACGCTTTAATTTGGATTCTGAAGTGGAGTTAAGCAGGTGAACAGATCAGTCAAGAAATCTGTGGCTGCAGGAGGGCAAGGACACCTGAACCCTTACTGTTTAAATCAGTGCAAGAGTGGATCTGAGGGTAGAACTCTGCAATTTCCTTTGTAACTCTCATGGAGAGGAGCTGACACAAAGCTGTTAACAATTATGTACATACGAGGGGCTAAAGAGAAAGCTCTGAGACTGCTGTAAGGCTTAGTTACTACTACAACCTCATTTTGAGAAATAAAAAGATGAAAACAGGTGAGACCCATAAATTCTCAGTGAGTTGTCTTCTCCTTTGGGCTTAACCTCATTTACATCAGAGCAAAGTTGCCTCTTGCATCACTTTCAGATGAGGTTGGCAGTATTTTATTTCTACTTTGAATTCCTTTCCAGTGGGTGTGAAGGCGAGGGTAAATCAAGGCTTCCTCTCTACAAATGCTAACCATAAGAATATTGTCTAGCCAGTTTTGTCGGTCTCTGTAATTACTTAAAGGAGAACAGCATGGTTATGAAGTAGGTGTAAATGTCTAACATTTCACACTCACCATTCACACAGATGATGTTTATTTTACACACAATATAAACGAGTCTAAATAGCTCCCCAAACTGTAATGTTTCAGACAACCAGGCTCTCTGCTACAGTAGCTGACTATGTCTAATGTTTGCCTAAGTACCACCAAATTTCTGAATAGTGTTTTGTCCAATGAATAATGCTTCACAATGCTGTGTCAGTCATAACACTATAGTTTGTCTGTAAGAGCCTTAGTTGCTCAAATATGATTCTTTC